>JAVFHQ010000028.1:0-343704 GCA_035135055.1 Oleoguttula mirabilis | reverse complement strand
GCTCGGCGGGGCGAGGGGGGGGGGGGGGTGGTGTGGTTGGTGGGGGGGGGGGGGGGTGGGGGTTGTGACGTCCGTGTCCGAGCAGAGCTCGTCGTGTCTGTCCCTCGATACACACCCAAAACCTAAACCATCATTCTTGGCGTAGCGTGATCTATAACCTTAGTTTCGGGTTTGGAGAAGATGCGTGGGAACTCTTGGGGGACTTCGGCAGCGACCGCGACGACGGGCCCATGGGGCATACGTATTTGTTAACTGCATATGGGTTCGTCTTTGCCAACGATTGAAACCCCGAATCCTGAATCATAGCGATTGACCGCATCATCCGCTTAAGACCGTGGAAGTGCTGGGGTGCTCCAACGTTATATTAGTCCGATGGTGATCGGAGTCAAACAGGCCGTCGAGCAGCTTCCAATTGGCGTTTCTGGTGCATGTTTTCCAACGAGGGGACCAATCACTTGTTTGCAATGGAATTGTTCCCGATCTGCTCGGCATGCCGATGTGGTTTCTCACCGGCATATCCCGGCGCCGTTGGAAACTTCCAACCCCGAGCAGGTGGAGCGGATTCGACCTAGAGGACCCATGTGCTGTGCTCTTTTTCGGTGCATGCATGGCATGAACAGCGGCGACCGGAGGAGTATTTCTTATTGCCTATGACTCTGTGAGCAGTAAGCATGCTACTGTTCTTAGTCACGCAAAAGGGTGCTCTTCGCCTCTTAGCTCAGCTGGCCAAGCCGCAAGCTGAAACGCTGCCGAGATAACCTCATCACGCCGCCGCCTCTGCGCCAGATCCTCCAGGACTTCACGCATGTATCTCATCTCCAGAACTAAATCCAGACAAAGCCTGCTTTTACCCGGGCGACCCCATATGGGGAGATCGTAGGTAGCGAGAGTGGCCAGCGAGATGGATGTAAGATTTCGAATGTCAGCGGGCGGTCTCGAGTACATGCAGACGGCACGCTTGCCCAGATCACTCTCATCTATCGCATATGCGCCGAGACTTTTGATCTGGCCTGCTCATTTGAGGTCACAGTAAGTATACACTCCTGCCATTCGCCTCAGAACTCTTTCTTCCATCATCGTCATCAGAAGTAGCACGACAGATCTCGCAGTCGCTCTTTTCATCGCCAGACCATCCAGTCGTTCCTCGTTTAGCATCCTCTCCACCAACAGGTCTGCAACCACTCTGTCAGCGCGTACAGCCAGCAAGATGTCTTCCCTCAGGTCGCTCGCTCTGTTCGCCCTCTCAGCAGGCTTCGCAACCGTATCCGCCGCAGACGTCTCCGGCACCGGCACCACTACCCGTTACTGGGACTGCTGCAAGGGCTCCTGCTCATGGACCGGCAAGGCCTCCGTCTCCAACCCAGTCACGACATGTGATATCAACGACTCACCGCTCACGGATTACGCCGCCGTATCTGGCTGTGACGGCGGGGATGCATACATGTGCTCCAGCCAGTCCCCCTGGGCAGTCAGCGACACCCTCGCCTACGGCTTCGCTGCCGTGAGCATCCCGGGCGGCAGCGAGAGTACTTGGTGCTGCGCCTGCTACGAGCTCACGTTCACCTCGACCGCCATCGCGGGCAAGAAGATGATCGTGCAAGCCACCAACACGGGTGCCGACCTCGCCGGAGGCCAGTTCGACATCGCGATCCCAGGCGGTGGTGTGGGGATCTACAACGGCTGTACGGACGAGTGGGGCGCGCCGAGTAGCGGCTGGGGCGCGCAATACGGCGGCATCTCCAGCAACACCTGCTCCGCCTTCCCGACTGCGCTGCAGCCCGGCTGCGATTTCCGCTTCGGCGACTTCTTCGAGGGCGCGGACAACCCGACTGTCTCCTATACGCAAGTCACCTGCCCGAAGGTCCTCACGGATAAAACTGGCTGCATCCGGGACGGCGAGACACCGACTGGGAGTGACGACACCAGCAGCTCTTCGACTGCAGCGGCTGCCTCCACCTCCTCAACTGCTGTCGCTTCGACTGCCGCCGCGTCGACCGCCGCCGCATCATCTGCCAGCGTTGCTGAAACCAGCTCAACAGAGGTTGCTCCTGTCTCCTCTTCCAGCGCCACATCTGCCAGCGTTGCTGAATCCAGCTCAACCGAGGCTGCTCCCACTTCCTCTGCCAGCGCAACATCTGCACCGGCCTACACCGCCCCATCAAGCTCAAGCTCAAGCTCTTCCGAGGCTGCACCGGTCACCGAAGCGACCAGCAGCACCGTCTCATCCTCCGCGTACGTTTCAAGCGCGTACTCATTCACCGGCACATACGGTACCGCACCTGCGGGCACTGGTGCCGCATCTTCCGGCTACGCTCCCGCGCCGTCAGGTGCCGCGCCCGGTGGTGACTACTGCGAAATTCAGTACGTTTACGAGTACGAGTGAGCGGTTGGGCGGCTGCTGTTGGTGATGTTGAATTTGGCTTTCTTGTGCATATCTTAGGATTGTGGTAACCGGAAATGAGGTATACCCAAACGGACTTTGTACTGCTTGTACGTATGTAGTGGTTTTGGACACTGTTCGCTTCAGCTCCACGTCACCGGCTGCCGCTCAGCTCAGCTGTGGTACTTCTTGACGGCCTCCCACAAAGCTGGATCCGACTCGACCTTCACCTCCTTCGTGGTGTCGAGCTCGTTGTAGCGTCTCAGATCCATGTCACGGTCAAGCAGCGGGATGACATACTTGTCGAAGCTGTAGACGCACAGTCAGTGCCATGCAGCAGTCTCACGATTGCTGACCGCAGAGAGGGTGACGCACGTCTGCCAGTACGGGTTCTCGAGGTGATACTGTATACCAAGTCAGCCCCTGGTCGATCAACACACTGCCGATGGACACACCTTCTGGCTACTCTCATGGGCGTAGCGCTCGACCTGTTCAGTCCACCATCAGTTGGGATATTCTAAGTGCGATGTGGGGCGAATAACGCACGATTGTAAAGGCACGCTTGTCCGATTCACTCTGCATCACGAACCTGCCGGGCTGGTCAGCACAGCATTGTGGTATCCGACGGCCGCCGCTCACCCTAAAACAAGAGGTTAGAACCCATCTGGTTTCTCAAATATGGGTTATACCCTTCGCTTTACTCACAGCTCTCGCACTCTCTGTCTTTCGAATAGACTTGCGAGGCTTCTTGCAGCTTTGCCGTGAGCTTCTTGATGGCTTCCGCGTCGTCTTTAGCGTACAGGTGCACGACGAGTGTGTACGTCATGTTGATGAATTGGTCGAAGAGTGTAGCTTGCGGATCACTGTGTCTCGATATTTACGTATTGACGAAGTGGTCGTTGCTGCTTGCATAAGCTGTTGTGGAAAGACCGGACTAGCGCCGCAGCTACCAAACTCAGATTCGATGACGATATACATCATGTGTTGTTTCATACATTTTGTTCTTTGTATATACAGTTCTATAGATATGCACATGGGTATCTTCAGTTTGTAGAGTATGTACAACGCCGGACGCCTACGCTACAACCCAGGACACACTCTCAAGATCAAATCATTTATCCTTGATAGCGTACTTCGACTTGGCTCGGATCCATGGGCCTGCAAATACATGTTAGGAACAGTCTACCGAGCACGAGAGTAATGACTCACCATATTTGTAGAAGGCGTACGGCACAGGGACGAGCAATGCACTCAGGCACGCCAGGATGGTCAGGGTGTATTGCACGCCCATGTTCTAGTTCATATTGTCAGTAACCACCAATTGGAAGCCAGTGAGAACGTTGTACTCACCTTGTAGAATGGAATGCCGACTATCGTCATGCCGCCAGCCGCGACGTAGCGGATGAGAGTGATCGATGCAAGCGCCGAAGCAGCAAAGGTCTCATAACTGTCTATGATGTATTGGTAGCAGGTGATGAAGACTGGCGCAGAACGCAGTCAGCACGTCGTCTTCGAATGGCAAGAGGCTCTATGTCCGGGAAACACGTACCGCAAAGAATGCCATAGCCGAAGAGCACCGAAGCTGCGAGAGGTGACCAAATGGAGATGTGAGGGTAGTCCGTCCAACCTGCACAGGAAAGGTAAACTGTCAGCTCATGTAGCACAAGAAGGGCGTCACACATCGGCTGCTTACCCATCCAGAAGAGACTGATAGGTATAGCGAAGCTACCACCAAGCATACTGAACCACAGCCGGAACTCTGGTGGCAGCCTATCTCCACCTTGTTCCTGTATCTTTGCGAGGTCCCTCTTTGCCCACTTGTAGATGAGTGGAATAAGCGCCGACGCTCCGAATAAGCCGATGATGATTCCAAGGAAGCAGAGTCCCGTGAGGCCTTGACTGATGCCATACACGTCCGCGAAGATGTAAGGATACCCGTCGAGGAACGTGAAGAGCACGATGTAGATTACAGTCAAGTAGAGGGCGATGAGTATGATGATTGGTTCGCGGGACGTGAGCAACAACGGCCGGTATAGAGCGCGCCTCAGGCGGTGGAAGAAGGATTGCTCACGGATTTCAATCTCCGCTTTGTACCTCAAGTCGCCAGTGAGCTCCCTGAGGTGCTTTGCCTTCCACTTTAGCAGGATGGGAGGGTACGTTTCTGGCTGGAAAAGCAAGACCAGCACCAAGACGAGACCGGACATGATCAATGTGATCCAGTCAACCCAGCGCCAGTCAATGTACTGCACGATGTACCCTCCTATCACAGGGCCGAGTAACGGGCCAGTGAAGGCCGCATTGGCGAAGATTGGGAAGGCAAAGACGCGCTCCATGGGGTTCCACAAGTCCGATATGCTTCCGCCCGCGCAGGTGAGTGGGGTCGAAGCGAAACACCCTGCGATGAATCGGAATGCCAGTTGCGCTCCTATGTTTGGTGACAGAGCAGACGCCATGACGAAGATCATGTAGATCACGAGCGTGGAGATGTAGACCGGATTGCGTCCCACCGTTTCTGAGATCGGTCCAGCGAACAGCGAGCCAGCTCCGAATCCTATCAGGAATAGCCCTGTTGCCATAGACTCAACGACTTCCGCGACGTGAAACTCGTTCGAAGCCTGCTGAATCGCGCTGCTGTCAATTGCGCTTGCCAGACCGACAACGCATCCGATGCTGGCAATGAGCAGCGTGCAGGGTATGCGTTTCGCAAAGGACCAGTTGTGTGGGTCCTGTGGATCATCCGGGCCTTCGTAGCCCACCACAAAAACATTGCCTTCGCCCCCTTCTCTAGTCGATCGCTTGCGGATGTGTATGCCCGTCAATACGTTGCCCAGCACAGAACCTGTGGAGCGTTGCGTGGAGGTGCGCGACAATGTTCTCCGCTGCTGGCCCAGCTCGTAGTCATCATCATCATCATCCTCTTCGCCTTCTTCCTCAGCTGCAGGCTGATTCTCCGTCTCCTCGTGAAAGTCCTCCGGTCGCTGATTCTCTTGCATGGTCCGGACTTCTTCTGTTGGTAAAGGCGGGCCATTGTTGGGGTCCACTTCGCCCGGATTGACGCCATATGCCGTGTTGTTGGTGTCCGCGGACGGCGCGCCGGCATGGTCGTGGGTGCTCACGCCCTTTTCAAGATCAGTCTTGCTGTCGTCACTCGCCGATGGCGCTGGCGACTCCTCCTTTTCCTCCTCCTGGGGGTCCTGGCCACGGGCGTTCCGTAGCTTGACCCTGTCTCTTTCAAGCTGCTCATGGGCCGCAGCCCTGAACCTGCGATACTGGAGAATGGACTGCATCTTTCACGACCGGATGTTCTTTCGCAGAAGGGAAGAACAGATGGAAATCTCGAACCTACCGCCAAATATCGTACCTACTCCGCAATCGGTGGGCCTACCACAGTGACAACGAGATCAGCCGGTCATGACTGGTCGACCACACACCGGGGTTGAGGATTGCAGCCCGCATTGATGTACGCTACAAACAATGACGTGAAGGGGAAGTGACTTGAAGCTTGCGGAGGAGCGGCTAAGACGGATCGCGGAAACCGTTTTTGCTAGTACCGTCTCCACTTGACGACATCTCCGACGTTATATCCGGAGAGGCGCGCACGAGGCTGGGGCGCACAGACCGAACTTCTACCGGCGGTCGGTGAACTTCAAGCTATGGGCCGTACTCCCACGACAACCGGCTGACGTCGAACCAGGCGGGTCTTCTCATCAATCCTTCAAGAACTTACAAAGACCGAGTCTTGCTTTCGGTTCGTAGGTATAGAAATCGGTTACTTGTAAATAAGGTTTGATGTACGGTCGACGAGACAGCGGATCATGATGAGGTCATGAGGTGCGTACCTTACCTCTCGGGTGAGTCTGTTCCTACTGTTACTTCGACATGCTCAGTCTTCGAGCTCGATTCACACAAAGCTTCAACCCCTCGATACCCGTTCCAAACAACTCCACGATGTCGCTCTTCCGGACCACCATCACTGCGTCTCTCCGCCAGACGTCGCGCGCAGTACCGGCCACACAACCTCGCTTCCTCTCGCACACGACGTGCCTCCGCGCCGAGCAGCCTCCACCAGGCAACCAACCGCCATCGGCAAAGTCCGCGAACAGGTCCACACATGTAGCCGATGACCCACAGTCCTCGGCCTCATCGAAAGATCCAGACGAGCAAAAGACCGGCGACGACCACCCTGCAAAGCAACCAGACACGCAGATATCAGGCGACAGAACAACCGGCTTCCATGACTTCGAAGGCGATGTGAAGGGAGGCAAGGAAGGCTTGGGCTCAAGATCTGACAGGAAGTAGGAGCTTGGAGGTTCAGATAGGGTCGGCAGGCGCGAGGTACGGCTGGGTCAATGCTATGGAGAGTAGCTCTAGGTGCTGCAGTTGTATGCCACAATCTGGCCGTGTAAAAGAGGAGCGCGTGCCTACTGGGTGCTGTTGCAATGCCGGGACGGAGATCGAGCGTACATACCTCTCGCTGCCGAACAGGGCAGCCCACGCAACTGCAGAATAATGACTCCAACCATTGCTTGCAGAAGATACAAATACACAAGCGGCCCTTGTCTATTGAGTGACTTCGGCCGTTACTTCGTGAATAGTATTGCTAACGTGCTTAACGCTGTTGGCGTAATTTGCCCTGTCATGGACCGCGCCGAGCTGGTGACGCCCAGGCTTAAAGCAGTGCAACTCAGTGTCAGTGTCGAAGACACTACGGCTGATGAGCTGCTTATCAAGACGCTTGACGTGGAGCGTGAAGGACTGGGATACTTACAAGATCATGAGCGACCGCCAATGCGTAGGTGCGCAGGATGTCGGAAGGACTGACAGTGGCATTGGACGTCGGCAACTGGGTGAATGTTGCTTTTTGAGTTCTTTGCTACCCAGAAGGTGAGCTTTAGTGGTTGACTTGTTCGGGGCTTTTGCGAGCACTCGGAGAAGCAAGGGTGGTGCATACGTGAGTGAGATGGCGCCGAGCAATCGGCGAGTACAGAGCGACACGCCAGGACTCTGCAGCTACATGTAGCTGTTTCGAGGCTGATGAATCGATGACGAGGCCGTGCAAGCAAGTGGCCTTCAACAGGACGCTGTTATACCTTATATTTACGCATACTCGCGCTGCGGAATGCTTTCACTGCGTACCTAGTGAGTGAAAGTTAGGCAGGTGCAAACACGCAGCGCATGTGACAGCCCCACTTTTGTCGTTGTCCGAACGCTCTTAGTCCACGCTCGGGAAAGCCTCCTTTCTCTTTCAAACACATAGCACACGAACGGAAGCCTCCAACACTTGCTGGCCTGACACATCAGCGGCACCTGCGATGCTGTAAGCGATGGCACCCTGAACGAGAATAGGATCTTTTGACTGATTCCAGCGAGCCAGACAGTTCGCGAAAAGCCGCCATGGCGAAGAACCCAGATGATACAGCGGAGCCCTTTCGATTCCTCGACCTGCCTCCGGAGCTCCGCAACCGCGTTTACCACTACGTTTTTGAGGGCCGCTCGCAACAGGATATCGAGCTCTTCGCAGAAGCAAAGTCATTCGCCCCACATATGGCAGTTACAGCTGTCTCGCAGCAGCTTCGCACGGAGAGCCAAGGGCTCTATGTCATAGCTTTGAAAGACTTCTGGACCACCCACCACTTCTACATTAGAATCAGGGGACAAGAAAGACCGCGGCTCAGCGACTTGCTTTCGCAAGCGAAACAGATACCAGTCCGCGGCCTCGCTCGACTCGAATTCAGGATCCAGCGAGATGACAACAGCGCATTGAGATGGGATGTGCAGCTGACGGTCGACGGCGGCGTAGAGTGGCGACTGTGGAGCCCAGACTATGTTCCACGGGGCTTCAAAGGCGTCTCAGAAGGAACACCGTGGTTTATCGAGGCGATTGAGCGCAGTGCTGCTCTGAGAGACGTGCTAATCTGCGATCGTCTGGAGGATGGCCTGCTCGAGGGATGCATTCAATACATCGCCCACCATAAAGGCTGGATGACCCTCGACTGAGTGCTGTGAAGGTAGGGTGGATAGGGTGGGTGGAGCGGGAGGGTTGGACGGCGCTTTTGGAACGCGCGTGGTTGACATAACAAAGGCTCGACGAAGCATAAATTTAGGTAGTCTATCGCGAGGTAGACACCTGGTTCGTAGTTGACCGTACCCCGAGGCACCGCCACCGCGAGACTTGATGAGGCTGCCAAGGAAAGCTCATGCCTCCTATCACGGCCTAGTGCGGCCGTAAAGTCCATAATCTCCGCGCTCCCAAAGTACCTCACTGAGATGAAGCTTCAAAACTGTAAACACGGCATCGTACTTGCGCAAAGATGGTGAAAGCACTTACCTTCAAAGGCGAGAAGCCGAAGAAACGGAAACGCGCGCACAAGGAGGACACCGAAGATGGTTTGCCTACCAGCAAGCAGCTCGTTCCTGCCGCCGACGCACCGCCCGAAGACGACGAGAACTGGGTGTCCGCCGACGCCCTCACAGACATTGCTGGCCCGGTGATGCTCGTGTTCCCTACCTCACCCGCGACATGTCTGAGCGTAGACCAGCTCGGCGCAGTCTTTGCGCAAAAGGTGGAGAATATGGTCGAAGGCTCACCCGAAAGCGCCGAACCGCATGATGTGCGCCAGGTGTGGATCGCAACAAGAGTTGTGGGCAGTGAGGGCGACTTCACATTCAAGGGACATCACGGGAGGTACTTGGGCTGCGATCAGTATGGGATATGCTCTGCGACGCGAGAGGCGATTAGTCCGGAAGAGACGTTCAAGTTGCATGCTGCGGACGACGCGCCGGGCCTGTTTGATGTACAGACTGCGCGGTCGAGGTATCTGTCCATGGACACGGGCAAAGAAACGCCGGAGGTGAGAGGGGATGTGGATGAGGTGGGCGAGACGACTCACGTGCGGGTGCGGATGCAGGCACGCTTCAAGCCGAAGCACAAGGCGGAGAAGGTGGAGAAGGTGCGGGCGAAGATTAGTCGGAAGGAGCTGGAAGAGGAGGTAGGGAGGAAACTGGAGGACGATGAGGTTAAGAAGTTGAAGAAGGCGAGGAGAGACGGCGACTATCATGAGGCGATGCTGGACGTCAAGGTCAAGGGCAAGCATGATAAGTACGCGTAGATGATACCCATGTGCTTGCTATGAGTTCTGCCGTGGCCTTCTGGGTCGGGCATTTCTGTCTCCATACCGCGACGGAGAGTAGGCCACGTATCGTTCCAGTAGCGCTTCAAGCAGCTCACTGATGGGCTCCTCGGAAGCCTCTGGACCATATGGCTTAAGCCTCGGTAGCTGACCTTCTGGTGGCTCTGGGCGAGGCAATTCCGTATCCTCAGGAGCGTTGGCAATGTGACAGTGCGCCTGGCCGCTGTGAACCTCATACTCATACTCCGGTCTGGGCACGACGCGTCCTTCTGGGATGTACGGCACATACTTTTCGCTCTCCTGCGCAAGCGCCTCACCCTCGGCGATGCTGTCAGGCCTTCCTTTATGTGAAGTTACCGGATGTGTTGGTATACCAGCAGCTAATTCGTGGCCTTCCTGGACGTATGGCACATACGCTTCGCCCTTCTGCGGGCCTGGATATCGCTCCGCTGTGCTGCTCGATCTGTCCGGCACTCTCAGGGGTGCTGGGACGTCTCCAGCGGTTGCTAGAGGCTGACTGTCCTGAGATTCGCCATGGGCTGGCTCGCAAGCCGGACCGCAAGCCATGAGATTACGATCCTGCCTCGCGACCGCGTCTTCTTCCGCACGGTCATCAGGTCGGCGATCGTGCCCACTGCTAGAAGCTACTGGACCGGTCAAGGCACCACTCTCTGTCATGATGTTCGGATTGGCTGCTGAACGACGAGCAACCGCGTCCTGTAGCCCATCCGCACTACACTCTGCCTGCGTCACGCCGTCCAAGTGAATCTGGCTTGGCAGGCCTAGACGGTCATCCCCCGGCGCTGCTCCTATGAGCGAATATGAATGCTCGGCTTCGCCTGCGAGTGCGCCAGGAGCAGCGAGGCCTTCAGCGGCGAATGTCTGCGCTGTGGCGGTCTGTGTGATCGGGAAGAGTCCACTTCCGACCTCCTCATGTGCGGCAGCCTGAGCTTGCTCCGTAGCCGCGGTCGAAGAGCCTGCGGCCCCTGACTTGCGGCCACTGGAACCTTTGGATCCGGACTCCGACGATGATGGCGATGGTGAGACTCGTAGCGCCTTCAGCGTCCGCTGCACAGGCACCTTCGGGCTGCGTGTCGTAATCCGGTGGCCGCTGGCTGTGGTGCTGATGCAGTGCAGCTCCGTCGACGATGAGGACTGCCGTGGCGGTTCCGGACGTTGCGCGACGGCTTGTTTGCTGTCGAGCACCTCAAGTACGCGCTCTTCGGTTTCGGCTCCTGGGATAGCGATGCCCAGGCCTGAGACTTGGGGTGTCGACTTTGACCGCTTGAATCGCTCGCGCACGCGACTCAGGAGGCTCAGGCCCCTGCCGAGCAGGGGCGAGTGTGGCGTGGAGGGCTTGATCTTCCTCAGCTTGTTTGGGGAGCGTTTGACGGGATGGGCGCCTGATGCCTGGTCAGCGTCTGCACATAGGTTATTACCCACTGGCAATAACATGCGTACATTCGCGACGGGTTCATGAAGGATCTCAGTTATGCGAATGATGATCCGCCGCTGACGGCTACGAGGTCTGTAATAAGGATGCCTACCTTCGCGTTGCATTGTACGGGTTCTGCTGTCGATTTGGTCGGCTTCCACTGGTATCTCTTCAGGATCACCGTGCTCTTTGGGTATTGTGTGGAGCCAAGTCAAGAAGCGGCGAAGCTTTGCGAAGATGGTGACCATGGGGCATCCCGACCTGTGACCTGGTCACGCTTATATCGTTCGTCATTATGCTGTACGTTTGCTGCATCGGTTCTGCACGTTCGATCTGAGACATCATCTATGACAAGCTACGGTGGCTTAGCGACATCACGATAGCATCTGTGGTGTTGCGACAAGCAGGAAACGAGGAGACAATCGACGTGAGTATAGCGGTCTTGAATATACATCCGATATCACGCGCGAAAGCGGTAGCTGATATGCAACTTCCGCGTCCTCCCTCCTCCGCGCTCGTCACTATCACGAAGGCTTCCCGTTGTTCTCACCCTTGACGCTCACTCAAACTCCTGCGAAGCTGTTCCATCGTCTTCCAGTCTTCGATCTTCCTCTTCTCATTACGCTTCCTCCTATCCTCCTCACGCCTCACTGCCTCTCGCTCAGCAGCCGAATCACGCACGTTCTATGCTCTCACGCCTCTCGATCGTCTGGCTTTCTGATGTAGAATACTCATCGTACGCATCATACTTCACCAGCGTCTGCTTCTTCGCCTCATCGAAATACTCGTTGTCTTCCTCGAACTGCTCCTGCGCCTGCTGCTTTGCTTCGCCGAACTCCTCGTTATCTTCCTCGAAATGCCTTTGCTCATATTTTGAGCTTCGGTGGCGGAGATCACGCTGTTGTATGAGTTGCTTGAGCCGCCACGATAGTGAGTTGGTCTAGCCTTACACGCGGCCCAATACAACATGATGTGCCGCATCCGGGAAGAAATGGGTCGTTCACTCTTGATAGTGCTTGTTGATGTAGCCGTGACGCTTCGCTGCACCGAGGTTGGGCGTAGAGACGGCTTCGGCTGCGGGCACTGGTTCCTTCAGAACTGCATTTGATATTGGAGTGACAGATGCGAGCCTCCGAAGCTGTGAGCGTGTCGTGATCACAGCTCTATTGATGTTCAGCTCTTTGGCCTGCGTGAAAGCATCCTGCTGTAAAGGTACAGGTGGCTGATTGTCGTCGATGGGTATGCCAGTCAGCATACGCCTGCTTGGGCCGCGACCGCGAGGCCGGTAGATCGCGAAAATGAAGAGGTACAGGTAGATGTCGAAGCTGGATGTGTCCCCTGTGAACCATCCCGGAAGCTGTGGCTGGCGGATGGCTAGCAGGGACGTGGCTGCAAGGCTGAGTGCTTCCAATGATAGAAACGTCGTGTCACCGTATACGAGTCGCAGCCGACGCAGAAGGTCTTTGCCTTCATTGGCACTGGCGTTGTTGAATGCCGCAAATGCTTGACCGGCGTCCGGCTGGAGACCATTGATGCGATGCATCTGAACGAACTCGACTGCCATTGCATGACATTGCTCGTACTCCGATGCCTAACATTCATTAGCGAGGTCGGCATCTGAATACCTGAAGTCGCAACATACTAGCTCGGCTTCCACTCTCGTGAGACTTTGCTCACCGACAGCGCCTTCGGCTACCCCCAAAGCATTTGAGATATCTTTCTTCCGCTGTAGCAACGGCATCATGTCATCCATATTCCGGTTGATCTTGACGTTCTTCAGCGTAGTGAATCGAGACGCGCCTTTGTGCGAGTCCGGTTGGACAGCGAACTGAAGACCATCTACGGTGAGTGTTGCCCATACAGTACGATAGCCCTCGTATTCTGCTCGCTGCCCGCGATATAGAACTTTTGCCGGCCGATTACCACACCCGTGAACTTGCGTGCGTCAAACTGGCCTTTGCGCGCTTTCTGCAGCGCTTCTTCATCCTGAATAATTTTGGCTGCGACAGCTTTGCGAGTGGCCACTCGCTTCCTGCTCCTCTTGTCGCGCTCGTGCCGTTTCCGCTCGGCGCGCTGGTCCGCAATCAGTGGCGGCATTTTCGTGGTTGTGGTCTGTCGAGTAATACAATGAAAGTAACGTTGGGTGGTTGGCGGTGATTGTGGCTGAGCGGTGATGCGCGCTGTGAACGGCATGTCGCCGAGCTCGTTGGGCAGAGTGCTCCCCATCCTGAAGGTGTACTGAGGGTTTCAAATGAGACAGCGGGAGAAGATCTGTCTTGTACCACGGTCACGTTTGCTCAACGAGAGAACGCTGGCAGAGCGGGTACGACTTGTGCTGCCTTACCGGACCAGCAAGCAAGATAGCTGGAAGGCACCAACGGTTCATGATGCGCGCATTCAGGTACGTTCTGTGGGGCAGGTGGTTATTTGGTGTGATGAACGGCAAGTGATCGACGGTCGTGCATGCTAGTTTTTTCGATACATCGCTATCGTTCATGCTAGAGGCCGTCAAGTCGTAGATTTCAATCTTGTTGTCGTCCATTGCTGGATCGTCCATTGCTGATCCAGCGACACTGACATCGCCACCCGCTTTGCTGCTCTGCGTAAGTGGAATTATTCGCCCAATACTCACTCGCTGTGCTAAACACCAGCCGCGCCGACTTTATAGCTGATGCTGAGATCAGTCACATCATGCTCCTTGCTAGAATATCCCGCCATATCCGGCTCGAATGCCTCCAAGGGAAGCTTGATTGCGCTTTCGTAAGTAGCCCCGAAATACGACGCCTTGGTCCTGTCCTGACCTTCCAACTTCCTGCCCATTTGCCTACTTCTCAAGTCGCCGCTCGGCTCATGTTCCTCGCCGGCAAATCCACCGCTCTTCTTTCCCGACATCTGAAGCCTCACCCCTTGCACCGATCCGCGACTCGGGTCACGATCGGCGAAGTTGTGCGGGACAAACATGACGCTACTGGCGCTGGTGTGCATCAACGTATTCGGGACATCCTGGCTGGTGGGGACATGGTGGGCGCCGACGTTGAAGTATAATACCAAATCACCGTCGTAGGATGTGTCGGACGTGGTGTGTTCAAGGCTCTCGCCGTCGGCCATTTTGGTGAAGTCGATGATGGGGTCATGTGGCGCGAAGAAGTTCAGAGGGTCTGCGGATCTGGGCTCTGTATCTTTCTGCTTGAGAACCCAGATGTCATGCTCGGCCCATCTCGCGCTGTCACCAAGTGTGGTCGAGTTGAGGATGGTCAGATGCGGTGTGGAGCCCATACCAGTTCCCGGGGTAATTCTATAGCCCTTGCGCTCGCCCCAAGCATTCTTCTCGTCAGAGCTGTAGACAATGTAAAACTCTCCCGAGTTCTTGGGCCAGTCAATGCCAGCTTCCTCAGTGACCGGGTACTCCACAAGATGCATCGTGTTCCGCTTAGGCTGCTCTGGCTGATCCCATTCGTAGGTCGACGTGAAAGGCTCGATGGCCATGCGTACCATGTCGTTCTTTGGGCCAGCCACGTCTAGGTCGGCCTTGAAATTGATGACATGGTCATGCATGGAGCTTGACAAAGCTTCGTGGATGCGGTGGCCGTACTGGTCCTCACTCTTGGTGTTGTTGGCTGTGTAGAAGGCTCCGAATATGAACCCCGAGGCTCTCACCTGCGATGGGTGCAAGTATTAGCACATGCCATAGTCCGAGCTTTCCGCCCATCGATATGCTTACCTTAACCTCAAGCGTTCCGTCCATGTAGAAGATGTAGTCGATCGTGTAGTCGTAGTTGCCAACGGTGGACACGGAGCGAACAGTCAAGAACGTGTTGCGAGACGCTGTGACCGAGTACTGAGAAGTATGACGCGACAACAGATAGTCCGCGGTGTATTCGAAGACACAGATACTGTTCGGCGTATGGTGCGTCTGATACGCCTGGTGCCACTCCGCGTCGAGGTAGTCGGCGTAAGCAGGACAATCGTAACCAGGCACAAGCTCGAATGCGTTCTTGCCCATGCCAAAGAAGGTATCCATGAACTCTAGGCCACCCTGCATCGGGTCGTCGCCAGCATAGTGCGCCATAGCCTCCTGCAGGCCAAGTTCGTACATGACACGCTCGCCGTTAAAGCGGATATCGAACAGGCTGACGCCGGTCGCCTGGGCCGTCGTGATATAGAACTCGAAGCCGAACCATGAGATGAAGCGCTCTTTGCGGTCGAGCCTGTAGCGGGGGCCATATGGCTGCACAGACACCGGTGGTGGCAATTCCCGACCCGGGGGGTGGGACTCGAAGTCCTCTGTGTCCGTCCACGGCCCGTCGAGGTTTGGCGGCGTCCGCTCGAAGTCCGGACCGTCCACAGCAGCGCGGAAGTGCTCGGCGTCCTCGTACAATACGCCGTTGTAGTAGAACTGGCTGACGATCCACTCATTGACGTCGCTGCTGGTTGCGTCAACCTTGGCGTAGATACCTTGCGGCAGCAGTGTCCTCGCCCCTGATGACATGCCTGGACGGTAGAATTGCAGCCATAATGTCAGGCCGCCAGCGTCTACCCTCGACCCTCGTGGAACGGCCAGTAGGCCGTGAGGATCACTTGGGTTTTGCCGGTTTGCAGTAGCTCCAAGCAGCTCTTGCGTGATGTCCGAGACGTTCTCCGCCAGTGCCAGGGCGAAGTCCTGGATCGCAGTATAGTCCTTCATGGGATTTTGAACGTAATTGCGGCCGGAATTGAATACATACTCCAAGGGCAATATCACGGAGTCCTTGGAGATGGGCAAAGGTCCGACCATGTAATATATCATGTCTAGACGCGAAGGGTCGAAGGATCAGTGCATGTCTCGATCAGAACCAAGGGTACCACTTGATAGTATACGTACAGGGGCCGTCTTTCAGGTTCTGCGCGATAGCTGCTTTGGCCCATCGTTCTGGTGGCGAAGGGCCATCGTTGTAAAGGTACGATGCCGCATCAGTCTTGTTAGGCTTCAGAGTCTCGACGACAAAGATGAAGTTGTCCCGTGCACTTTTGGGATGCTTCTTCAAGTCGAGGTGCGCGAACTCCTTGAGGATGAAATTGTTGACGTCTGCTGCCTCGCCCTCGGTGAGCTCCGCCCAGACGTTCTGGCGGGGAGCTTTGTATGGCGCTGCGTGTTTCGAGGCATACCCTATCGGGCTCTGCTCATGGTCAAGAGGAAACACGAGGAACGCAGCGACGCCAACAAGGATAAGCAACGATGAGAGTAGCACCCAGGGCCGTCTACTTTTCAGCTCGATCATGGTGAGGGTATGGGAGGCTATCAGTAGATGGATGCAGAGGACGAGAGTGCCAAAGAGGTGGATAGCATTCTCGGGTACTGTGTAGGCACACTACTATCTGAATCGTGCCGTCGTCGATTGGGTCCACAAGATTTATCGTAGTCACGTAGTGACTGATTCTTGGCCCTTACCAGGCTTACCTCCTACTGATAAGAGCCACCTGCCCAATGCAGAGGTACAGGCGGCCGTGCTGCGGAGCTCGGTGTTCGGGATGAATCATTCGCTCCACTCCACACCACCCTCGTGACTCGTCAGACTCCAGAGAACGAACAGCACTCCCACGCGACGGTCCCTAAGACCATGCGACAGGAGAGTGGAAGCGAAGCGTTGGTTGGCTTCTTCCACCGTTCTGCCCAAATCTCTCTTCGGGACGGAGTCGTTTGCTGGACACAATTGGTCTTCACAACCTCCTCTGCTGTACCGCACGTATCATTATTGTATCCGCCACGAAGTGGGCCAATGTCACCCTAAGTTTCATTGTTCCTTCACTATTAAGGCGTGACCAGCACGCCGAGCGCGTGGCATACGTATCAATGGCGCGGCAGCTCATCACATACAACAAGCATGACGGTCACGTGGCGTCCGTCCACAACGCACGCGACATTGAACGCAGAGCACGCCATCATCCATGGAGATCGTCCAGATCGTGGGCTACAATCTCGACGGAGTCGACGCCCCGGAGCAGATCATGCAGGTGCTGTCCGCAGCACGTCAGCTCAAGCTCTCAAACGGTGTCGAGGCTCGCAGGTCAATCATGCTCGGTTTGTGCGAGTTCTCGACATCATCGGCAGCCCTTTTATGACGCCGGGGTTGTTACAGCACCTGCCGGACCTCTTCTCCCAGCTTAAGGTCGTGACCGTCCACGAATGCCCGCGCTTTGACATTGGTTGGGTGAGGGGGCACGATGCTGGCGAGTTGGCACGATTGCCGTTCGGGCTCGACGTAGACTTCGCCGAGCCTATCATGCGCATCAACGCAGTCACGATTGAGAAAGAAGAGCTCCACAATTGGCTGCACAAGTCAAGCACTCGCCTCGCCATAGCATATTGGGTGCTTGAAGATGGCCAGCAAAGACTGGGAGCCAGCATCCTCCTCTCCCAGCGAACCATGATGTCACACGTACTGCAACACCTGGACCATTCCGCTACCAACATGAAAGCGTATGATGCGAAGGACATCCCTTAAAGACTCGACTACGGCATGGACATGAAGCTGCGCTACATCGATCTCGATCTGATGAAAGACTTTCTCAATGGCAAGCGGATCGACAGTCCCTTACCAACACCATCAAAGTCAACAGCAATGATGGCTGGCGGCAAGGCGATGTCCAGATCCGCGCGCATCCCATGTACAGGGACAAAGAGTGCGAGGCATGTGGCACCGATCATCCCGAGATATTCTACTCGAACATTGTACGGAAGCACGATCGCCCCTGTTGTTACCTGTACCGTTCGAGGGGCGCATCATCCGACTTGAAGATGGAGGTGTGTCGGGTGTGCCGACCTCGCGGCGGAGCGGAGGCTGATACAGACATGGTGAATCGCTGTCTGCAGCAGGCACCAGCAGCTGCCCTGGTGTGGTGGGTGCAGCGTCGGGAGAAAGATTATACCACCGCAGCTGATATCATGAGGAGGTACACATCCGCAAGCTGTCACTGACTATAATCTTCGCTCCATCTGCGCGACAACGCTCGGCCGCTTTTCATCCCACTCATCCCAAACAATGGAAAATATGGCCGAGCTTCTGCCCCGGCCTTCTTCCTTCGTGCCATTTCTCTCTTGGAGTGCGTCCACCGGCAGTCCTACCTTCCCGGGCAGAACTACACGCTGCCACCTTGCTATACCTTCGAACTCAAAGCCCATCCGCAACGCTGTTCTCCTCGAGGCGGCGTTCTCCGTGTGGGTTTGCCACTCCACGCGCCGCAATCCCAGCCCTCCAGCAGAAGGCCGGTCGAGCGTCCACATGAGCAGGAGCCCAATGGCATTGGTGCCGACGTGCGTACGTTGGAACGCCGGGAAGACAATGACGCCTATCTCCGTAACCGCATTCTCGGGGTTCGTATGTGTCAAGGACATGAGTCCAGCGTAGCTCTTACTCGGATCTTCTGACCCGGCAGCAGTGACCTTGTCAAAGACCGCGAAAAGGCAGTCCTCGGGCGAATGTTTGATATATTTGTCGTACACTTCCCGATTGAAGTCCGCTTCAACGTCGAAGAGTGGCAGCGGCAAATACTTGAACATATCCGGGTCCGCTTTCATGATTTGGATGAAGTGCGAGGTGTGAATTTGAGGCTACCGCACCGTACGAGAGCTGAGCTACAACCATCTGGCAAAGTGATAAAACGGAGTGAGTACGTACATCAAATGGCTCGAGAGCGACCACGTCGTTTTCCAAGCGCCGCTGCTCATAGTGAAAGGCAGACCCCGACATAGCGAAGACGATAGGTTAGCCTTCACTTGTGCTGGATAGCTTTGGGCTTCTTATATCCAACGTAGATGGTGGGTCCGTCCATTACTAAGCTCGAGGACCTGTACACGAAGCGCAGCTAGTGTTCTAGTAGACATCCCACGTTCGGCAGCGCCGCAGGTCGGCAACCGAGAAGGCAAACTCCGATCTCCATGAGCCGTCATTTCGGCTGTCTTTATCGACCAGCTATCTACGCAAGCTGGAAATCGCTCCGCCGATCCGCCGGAATCACCGGAGACACCAGAACGAGGCCTCAAGTGTCCCTGGATATTATGGTAGGGGAAAGAGTGTGGCATCGGCGCCTCCATTGTTACCGAACAGAGGTCGACCGAACATCGCAAGTGCATCGCTTTGGAGGGCTCTGTCAACAAGTATCGAGCACAGTGTGTCTACACGGACTCCGCAACAGTTATCATATATTCCACGGGTTTCGTAGCGAGCAGTAACCTCTCTGGTTTAAGGCCACTGTGAGAGTCCATATTGGTGACCAGTATGCCATCTCAGCCGAGTTGACAGCTACGCAGGGCATTCGCTGCCGCGGTCGCACCTGCTTAGGAAGTCAAGTATGCATACATACCAGCAGATGGATTCGAGAGCACGGCAGAGGTAAAACGTCAGAACACAGTGGTACGTGAGGTTTCGAGATCTCGAACTCACGTGGCAGACACGCGGAGGCACACGCAGTCCTGGCGTTCTACCATGCCAACGACGATGCAGATGACCAGCTGGTCGCATGGGAGATGTCGCAAATCGAAAACGCAATCGAAGAAGACGTACGGCATGCAAGCACGAGCTGGGCCACAGTGCTCCGGTCACGGGCGAATCGGAAGAGGTCTGGCATCGCTTTCTCAGTTGCTCTCTTGACCCTGTGGAACGGACAAGGTGTCATCTCGTACTACTTCTCCCCGATCTTAACCAGCGTCGGTATCACTGGCACTACGAAACAGATTGGCAACAATGGCGGCATGCAGATATGAAATCTCTTGTGTTCGCTGACCGGCGTATGGCTTTCCGACAAGATTGGCCGCCGTCCGTTGTGGCTGGCTTCCTTCATCTGCACGGTCGCCGCCAACGTAACACTTACCATCTCGAGCGCTCGATATGCGAAGACAGGCTCTCATTCTGCGGCCTATTCGTCGGTGGCTTTCCTCTTCTTATAAAACGGTGCGTACAACGTGGCATGCAGCCCTTTGCTGTACTCGTGTACGCCGGAAATCCTGCCGTACGCTATTCGCACATGTGGGTTGGCTGTCCAGATAGGTACGAGCGAGCTTGCGCTCGTGCTGAATCAGTACGTCAATCCTACTGCGCTGGAGAAGCTCGGATTCTGGTACTTCCTCGTCTATCTGGGGCTGCTTGGCATCACTTCTGTTTCCCAGAGACAAAGGGACTTTTGTTAGAAGAGTCGGCGCAACTCTTCGAGTCGAGGGACGATTGTGTTGATGTCTTGGAAGCGGTTGAGGTCAAGAATTACATGGACAGGGCGGGCGATCTCAAAGCGGCGAGGGTGATCGGAGCGAGGGAAGCGTCATCGTCGGAAGCTTTAGGTGCGATGCTGTGCAACGTGGAGTATTCCTGAGGTGAACGGATATCAACGCATGCGATATGGTTGCGTCGCCAGGCTGCGCGGGACCGAGTCCTGTGGCCTCTGGCGACGGACCACGGCAGCTAGTCATGCAATGGATTCCAATGCGGATGAGGGTCGGCTACCACCGCAGTATGGCTGATTATAACTCAAACCGTCTTCTTGGTGCTAGATGGTGGCTACTACGCCAAATACAAGTTGCCTCGCCCCATCTCACGGCTGCAGCTTGTTCGAACTATGTTGTAGTCTGTGGACTCGATGATGCACTCGGTCAACGGGATTCAGGTCTGGAGCTTCGTTGGCCTTGCATGGCGGCCATCCTTCGGACAGCGTTGTAGGAGCATGCACGTTTACCCTGATTACTGTCGGGGTCCGATGCGCGCCCAGGCTACACAATGCATGGCCGCCATTGTACGAGCGAGCAGCTATGCGTGCTCTCCAATAGTCACCCGGCGCGCCGTATATGCCTGACGACGGGCATGGTGCTGAGTTCGATCATCACCCTTTTGCCTCAACATCTTCAACATCGTCGAGTCGATAGATAGCTCACGGACGATGCGCACTAGCTTCATACGACCATTGCACCGACATCTCAAGCTCCAAGATTGTCCGGCGAACGGCGCACTCCGATGCGTAGTACGGCCGGATATCATCGGCTTGCGAGTGCGCCTCCGGAGTAGTGTGCCTACGGTGGGCTGGTAGACCGTCACAGCACCGCCATTGCGAGAGACCAAAAGATCACCGCAGGCCCAGTCTTCCACTCATCCTCCGCACGGCAATTCTTACAAAGCAAGTTGCCGTAGACCGCCTGAACGCCGCGGCCTATGATGCAAGCCGGCAGCAAAGGTTCGCTGCACAGCGACAAGAGTCCACATCTAGCTGCAAGCCTGGCGTAACCGTTGCTTTACGCTACGCTCGTAGAGACTTGCAGGCGAGAATTGAGATGGATGCTCCTTTGTCCTTTGTGCCTCGTGGCTTCATCACGGTTGACCGGACCACTGCATTGTGGTCACGCGGTATTATCTGCGTGTAAGCACAGCGCGAAGCCAGTCAGACGAAAGCGTGATGCTCGCGGACTGCACGAACGCCCTCCTTCAAGCTTCCACTATATGCTCCCAGACAAAGAAAACAGGTCCCACGACGTGGATCGAGTATCGCCGAATTGCTGGACCGAGCATCGCCTGATGGAGGGAGACGGATCCGTACAACCATCACGACGCACATAAAGGAGCACTTTGGTCCCCTTTTTTTCCACAACATCTAGTCAACCACAAGTCCAATACGCAAAGCCCAGCAAACATCAGTCTTCCGCGCCTCACTTTCGACATTGCAACGCCAGCCAATCTCCGATCGTTCAGCAAAAGTATCGCGCCGTTTTCGCACGTACCAACACTGCATCCACCATGCCTTCGCTCTCCAGCATCCTCGGTGTAGCATTCGCGGCCGCGACTGTTGTGTCCGCTATGGCTTCACCCAACGAACGCCGCGACGACACGGCCGGCTTTCAGGCCTGCAACACCCCATACGAAAAGCAATTCGGCCTATGCACCGTGCTAGACACCGTTGTCAGCCAGGAATCCTGGTCAGTGCCGATCATTCTCTCAAGGTTCACTTGACTTCGTAATATACAACGCTGACATGACTCGATGTGGCCGCAGTTATGCCGATGTGTGTGGGCAAATAGCTGCTTGTGCTGCGAAGGCCGAAGTGGACCCCATCTTACGCCGCTAGATTCGTAGATACCGTGGCTGGGGGGGTGTATGCTTGTCGCACGTGCGTCATTGCAAGCGCAGCAACCACTGGGCTGTTGTGGATAGAATGGGGTTGGTGAGGAGATGGAAACGACGTAACTTGGACTGTCCTTACGGCTTGCTTGCTCAGCGTACCTGTTTAGCTTGGATATCTCGTTGTCCAAACACTTGATGTCCATGCTACGATGTGTCTTCTCGAAAAGAGATATGCATCCTCTCTGATACCCCGTGGGCAAATGTCACTCGGCGTGGTGGTCCTTCGTACTCCGGGCGAGAGGCGCCTGGTCAAGCATCGAGTCGCCCTTGCATTTGCTACTCTTGGAGCTACTACTTTATGCTGCACGTCAATCAGGCGTACGGGATCGCCTCGACCGAGCCGAAGCTTTGCAAGCCCATCACGGCGGGTGTTCTTTGTCGGTCGCGCCGTGCAGCTCCGCTACTGCAGCGCAATGGATGATGACGCCCACAGGCCCGCAGCTCATGCATGCAGGTCTCGCTGTGCTCAGGTCTTGCCAAAAGCGAAAGACGTGTTGTAGTCTTAGTGGTACGGAATAGCCTCCTCGACCCTCGAGCCTCGAGGCTCAAGGTCTCCGGTGATGTTATCAGTAGGGTGTGTGTGGTGGTGGTGCGGTGGAAGGCGAGGATGTTGTCGGCTCGGAGATCTGCCGACGAGCCCCGAGTCCCGAGTCCCGCTTTTAAGGCTCCAGGGTCCAGGCTCCAGGCTCACTCTCCCGGAGTCAAAGTACATAGGTCAAGGGCGCACACCCTCTCAAACCCACCATTCGGGTCCGGTTCGCGCCTGCTGCTGCTGCTTTGGTTCAGCCCAGCATGATGGAACCACCGTCTGCACGTGACCTGCTCGCGCTCATCCTCACAAGGACAGGCAAAGACGCGCACGACTTGGACAGGGCCACGATAGCCTCGCACGTGTCCGCTCTTGCACAAGAGCGCCCGTGGCGCGGCGGAAACTCTCAGGCTCGGCGCCGCAAGACCAATTCCATTCTCCACAGCATCGCGACAGAGGCGGCAGCAGCCAACCAGCCGTGCCAACCGCAAGTACACCCATTGAGCGCCCCCCAACCAGAAGCTGACCTCGCATCAGTGAGGCGCTTTGCGCCACGACACTCCCAAGCAACGGCCATTCGGCATCCGACTCCGAGTTGGCGTCATGCTCTGGCTCAGCAAGCGACGACGAGGCGTAGGAAGCCCGTCTGGCTATGCTCCAGGAAGCATGCGCCCATGCCACTACCGCTGACCAGCACTGGATCCGTCTCTTGTTCAACGCAACGGTCTGTAGGTACCGCACGGTCGATGCGTGCTGGCCGTTCTTCAAGCGCTGGCAGCAAGACCCTGCGCCCAAACTGGCCTCTCCAGGTATCGTCGACATCCGCACTATACTGCAGCTTTTACCGCAGCAGCCTCTTGAAGACTGCATCCTTGCGGCGTACTTCGCACTGCTTGTTGCAGCTCGTCCTCAGACGGCAGTCGTGTCGTCGGTGGCTCTTACAGCCTTCTCCCAAGGCTTCGTGAACAACGATAAACTACTGGGTCATGTAGATGCTGCCACTACAGAGGTATATGCAAGTTGCGCAACTCCTGACAGATATTGGCACTAACCGCACCGTGCAGATCATTATGCCCTTGCTCACCTCTGGCCATTGGTTACTCATTCTCGTCCGCCTTGATAAGCAAGCTCGCACTTGGTCGGCCGCAATCTTCGACTCTTTCGGTCCCAATACCAAATATGCCGCAGAGGCTGAGCGTATTGTAAACGACCTGACCTCGCGCCGCAGAAAGAGCCAAGACTCGACATTCTCAGGCTGGGGCGCCATTGCGGTGGAGAAACTTCGAGTGCCCGAGACACTACGGCAGCGAAATGCGTACGATTGCGGCATCTACGCAATTTGCGCGGCCGTGGCACTCATACATCGACGCGAGCTACCGACGACCCTCGATTGCGAGTTTGAGCGCCGACGCATAGCTTCTGCGTTGGCGGACCAATACAGAAGGGTGCGAAATCACCAAGAGAAAGCAAGTCAGGTGGAAACCCATAACGCTACCGTCGGTGACATGCGAAGCCATCAGAGTGCAGCTAGTGGGGCGCAAAGCCATCAGCCTGCAGTGCGAAGCAGCCAACAAGCAGCCAGTGAGGTGCCAAACTGCCAGGAAGCCACTCGTGAGATGCGGAGCCGCCATAAGGAAGCCAGTGGGGTGCAAAGTCACCAGGAGGACCCCACCGAGGTGCGAAGTCACCAGGAGGATACCATTGAGGTGCGAAGTCACCGGCAGGCAAACAGCGACTTGCCAGGCCGCCAGCAAGCCAGATCTGCGAACGGACTGTCGAAGAGAGAGTCGTCCGGTGATAGAGGCGGTCCGACGAAGAAGACTCGCACGGCTTACATACCTGGTACCGAAGACGGATTCAACACCTCGGATTCAGACGACATCAAAGCTGACCCGGATTACGAAGACAAGTTCAACGGGTGAATTCACGACGGCGTCGATGTCGCGCCTGATGGGCTTGACGGCTTGACCCATAGGCGTATCCGTTGTCAAGAGCGTGAGCTGGCCGAGGTCGTGAATGGCTGTGCGCGATCGGATCTCCGTCCTGCGGGCATACGCGGTTGGATCGGTCTGATGTCTCGATAGCTAAGAATGGTATTATGGTATCAGAGCGGTAGACGAAAGGAAGCATTGTCGTTTGTTCGTTGAACCGGTTACGCTGCAAACTCTCGACTAGCTCGACCCACATGGCCCACTCTTCGATCGTTCGGCGTTATGCCGGCGCCGGGATCCTTCATTTTCAACGCGCCAGATGGATCGAGTGGTTTTGTTTCTCTACAAGATGAGCTACCAGCCTACCATCCATTCGGGCTATGGTAACCATCAGTAGTAGGATTTCACAGATCCCGTCGCTCAAATGTACTGCCTATCCATCGAAGTTATGTGAGACTGAAAGGCTTTATGAAATGTGGTGCTAATATTTAGTATGCCTATCTTTTCTGTTCCTTTAACACCCTTCACAATAGCTGAATAGCAAGACTGACCAACACCATACGGCCGCCGGGTACGAAAAGCGTGGAGCTTACCAGCAAGGTACTCACTGCACACGGCCACTCCAAGATCGCCAGTACGGCAGGTTGGACTTTGTCATGGCCGTCGGTAACCAGCAGTTGTCGCCAGCAACGGAGCCAACAGATTTACCCGAGAAGTCGTACGGAGAGGCGAAGATCGCATCCGAATCGTCCTCGCCGTCACGACCATCGGAGGACCTGGAAGCCAGCAACCTCGAACACTCCCGTCGACTCGGCTCCATCTTCACCATCTTTGGCAGCGCGCTCGCGAACTTGTCAGATGGCTACCAGCAGAGCCTGGCCTCCTCCACTAACGTCATCTTCACCCACCTACTGGGCAAAAAGGTGTGCACCTCCAGTGTGCAGACGCGCATCTCTAATGCCTTGCTCGTGGGCTCCGTGATTGGTATTCTGATCTTTGGCTACACATCGGATCGTTTGAGTCGCAAGGATGGTATGCTGGTTACTTCGGGTCTCGTCGTGGTTGGCAGCTTGATGGCGACGCTGGCGTTCCAAGTGCAAGGCACACACGACATGCTGTGGTACTTGACCATCGCCCGCGGCGCCGCCGGTGTTGGCGTTGGTGGTAGGCATCAGATGACAAGCAGAGATGTGCTAGATCTGACTGTTTCCAGGCGAGTACCCAACCTCCGCCGCAGCCGCGCTCGAAGGCTCCAACGAGCACTTCGACGCCCATCGCGGCCCCATCCAGGTCTTGACCTCCACGCTCATGGCGACTTCCGGCGCGCCGATCTGCATCTTCGTGTACCTTATGAGCCTGATTGGCAGCGATGACAACCTGACCGTCGCCTATCACGCCATCTACTCCATTTCGATCTTCCTGCCAATTTTGGTCGTGCTCGCTCGCTGGCGCATGCAAGACGGTAGGCTCTTCGAGCAAAGCAACTTTCGGCGGCGAGCAATACCGTGGACCCTCCTGTTGAAGACGTACTGGCCTCGCATCCTTGGCACGTCGAGTGCCTTCTTTCTCTATGACTTCGTGAACTTGTATGTCTTGAGTCAAAACGCTAATCGCTAGAGAGCGTACTACATACTAACAAGCATCAGCCCGAACTCAATAATGTCCTCCGTGATTATAAACGACCTGGTACCAGGAAATAGCATTCGCACAGTGGCTCTGTGGCAGCTCTACCTCGCCCTAATGCCCATCCCTGGCGTCCTCATCGGCGCTTGGCTGGTGAACAAGATCGGACGTCGCTGGACCGGCATTCTCGGCTTCCTGCTTGGCTACGTTATCATCGGTTTCATCGTCGGCGGCCTATACCACAAACTCAGTGTCGATGCGCTGCCTGCGTTCGTCGTCCTTTACGGTCTGTTGCAAGCCTTCGGCCACATGGGGCCCGGCGCAACCATTGGGCTGATCTCCTGTGAGGCCTTCCCGACAGCCGCAAGAGGGATGGGCTATGGCATTGCGGCGGCGTTTGGCAAGGCGGGAGCTGCCATAGGTACGCAGGTCTTCACACCGATCCGCGCTGCTGCTGGGCCGTCATCAACGTTCTATGTCGCAGGCGGCGTAGGGCTCCTAGCCTCTGTGATCTACTACTTCCTACCCGAGGGCGAAGGAGTGGTGCTGGAACAGGAGGACGAAGAGTTTGAGAAGCTGCTGATGCTCCACGGAGTCACTTGATTGAAGCATGAAGGGCAGAAATGCAAAAGATGGTGGCTACTCAACTACAGGCCCCGTTCGCCGTGCGCTTTTCCGCTGCGTGGCTTATGCCTGGCAACCACTGAGCTTCAATGCAGTACGTGATAAAAGACAAAGGGAATCGCGCCGCGCATCGTAAGTCGTATCCATCGTATCCAAAACCGTGGGCATCGCGCCCACTCACTCCACGTAAGGGGGCAGCTCCTCCATCTGCGTGAACTCCTGCATCGTAATCTCATACCCAAGATGCCGCTTCAGCAACTCATGCGTCACGAACCTCTCCGGGGTGTTGCCTTGCGCATCGACAAAGGAGACGTGGTGGTTGACATCACTGATCCGCTGCAACTCGTTGGCGTGCCGATGGTGATGCGGGCACCCTTCAACGCCGATCAAGAAGATGGTGACATGCGCCCAGCTGAGACCGAGGAGATCAAGCTCGAACTCGTCCATATCCGTGGCCTCGCCGTCGAGCAGCAACAGTAGTCTCAGCATCGGCGTCTCGGGACCGGCCTGCCAGCCGTAGATTGGGTGATGGGTGGCGGACTCGTGGTGCTTTTGGAAATGCAGATCTTTGACCTTTTGCCAGCCCGTCATCACGCGCGTACCGCCACCGATACGGACCTTGCGCCACATCTGATCGAGGTTCTCGTGGTTGATTGTGCCGATGTAGTTGGCGGAGTTGGCGAATGTGGTGAGATCGTAGCCGCCGAACTGGTGGTCGTGGTTCGCCATTGCTTCGGAAAAGCGGCGGATGATGGCTTTGGCGACATCTACACGAAGGATGTTAGTAATTTATGTCGAAGGGAAACCCTTCAATCGATGCTCTTACCCTTGTTCTTCGGCTGGGTGGACTTGTTGTACCCCGTGATGAGGTACTGGTCATACACCGGCCTCAATGGATCAAAGTCCATAGACCCGGATACATCGAGCAAAATCATCGTGTCATCCGTAGGCGTCTCGGGACGATCATACGCCCTGAATGGCGTTGGCATGACTTGCTTGGAGTAGCCGGCCGAAGTGTGCTGGGTGTGACAAGTATCATCCGCCGAGAAGTACAGCGGTGGCGGCTCAACGGCGGTGGCCATGCGGGCGCGCGCCATATCCATCTCGGAGATGAAGTCTGGCTTCATTCGCGACGTGACGCCACCTGGGTTTTCGCGGTGGTTGAGCACCCAGTACAAACGCTCTTCAGCGGTGTCTTCGTACCCGCGCCAAGCAGGCGTAATACCTCGCCATCCTGCCGCAGCTTCGATGCTGAACTTCAGCGGATTAGACGCCTGGTTCGCCCATGCTACCGGAATGGGCTCGAAGAAGCCAGCACGGAGAAGATGGAGGTACTGCGTAGGGGAGCGGGCTCGCAGGTCGGCGATCTTCTTGGTCATGCCGACCTTCTCCTGGTAGTTGGCTACAAGGTATCGCCATTGATCGTCTGGCCAACGCCCGTTTTCTTCGGCCTGAATGTCGTCGCGAAGGTCTTGGCCTTTGTTAACTGCTTTCGACACCTTGGCGACTTGTCGTTCCTCGGAGGACTTGATGCCGATGGACTTGCGGAAGCTTGAGAGTCGAGATCCCTTAGGCTTATCCGCGGTGGCACCGCCCGAGGGAGGAACGAGACTCTGTCGCTTCTCATCAGAAGCCTTCACGGGGTGGGGTTTGCTGTCAGATGCCTTCTCAACAGGACGCTTATTGTCGCTGACGCTCATGTTCGCCAGCGCCGTCTCCAGCGCATCGTCGGCCCAAATATTCACTTTGGGCTCTTTGCCGTCGATGCTGGCTTGAGCTTCGTGGTTGAGAGAGTTGTTCAATGCGATAGTCTGGTGGATTGACTGTGCGTGGTAGCCTGGTACAGGCCTCTGCGGACCCCACATGAGGCCGCGAGAGTTGCCAGCGTAGTAACCATAGGGTGAGACGACACGGAATCTGTATGGGTTGTTGCTGAACAGCGTCATTCCGGGGCCCGCGTTGTCTGTATACGCTTTCTCGCCTGGGTGAAGACATCAGGTTCGGGTACACGAAGTGGATGAAGGAGAGATGCTTACCTGGGTACATGACGGCCTTCGACCATTGGTCTTGCACTCCATACCTCCGCCATTTCCGCGCTTGATACCTGTGGATCGAGCAGCCGCACGGGTACTCGGTCTCGTGTTCAGGCTCGATGTCGCTGTTGTAGATGCCGTACTCGAACTGGAGGTTCTGAAGCATTTGCTGCATCTCTTGCTGTTGAGTGTATTAGTCGGAGTTTGCTCTTGCCGGTTGCAGCAAGACTGGTGAATACTAACCTCGTCTATTGCACGAAGTTCGGCGGCTCGAATCACAGCGTTTGTGTGCTTGTGGGTCGGCGCTTTGCTTGAGCTTGCCGCAGGCGGTGGGCGCGATGATGCAGCGGCCGGTGGCGGGCCTGACGGCGGCGCATAGGCTGGCGGTTGACCGTTCATACTGCTACTGTCTTGGCGGAGGTTCTTGGGGTCGGTGATTGAGTCCGCCCCGACACCATTGCTTAGCATGATGTCTGGCGTCTGCTTCGAATCAATGTTGCCGTTTGTCTGCGGATGATGAGAAGGCGGAGGGTGCGGTGGCGGCGTGAAATGTGCACTCTGGTCATCATTGACATGCTTCGACATCCCGGCGTTTAGTTCGGCGCGACGCGCAATGAAGCTCGTGATAAATTGAAAGGCACTCGGGCTGTCGCCAAGCAGGTCGCCGAGATGCTTGGCTGCTTCTGAGTCCGGTAGAGTGTCGGTGTAGGAGATGATCTGCTTGAGTTCGCCTTCGTCCAGTGGCAAGAGTTCCGAGAGCTGTGGGAGAGCCCATTGTTGGAGCGCCATGCTTTGATAAGGTTATGTACTCGCCACCTGAGGTGATGATAGGTATTTGCTCTGTCCGCAATCTGCGTGTATTGGTTCTACTCTACAATCAAGCGCAGTGCGTCATCACTCGCGCTGCTTCGCTGCTCCTGGCCCGCAAGTTTGTGGCGCAGGGCAGGAAGGAGGGTCGTCGTGTGACAGCGGTTCGGGTAACTCGGCAGACTGTGCCGACTCCGACCCGCCGAGGCTGCGCGAATATTGAGGCACGGGTGGCGACATCGCAAATTCACGCACGTACAGCAGTGAGTGAAGTCTCAATAATGCACGTGAGAGCGATACCTTTCTACTACTACTGCCTCATCGAGCCGGCGTCGCTCCAAGCCGTCGCCGCCGGGCTTGCGCGCACTGGTCAAGGCTCAGCCCAGACGGTCTGCCCGCAGGAGTCCGGCAGCGCTGAGCCTGCGGACAAGTGCAGCTCGAAGAATGTGCGTCCTTGCACGAGGTTGGATTGCGTGAGAAGGTAGACTTGAGCTGCGAACTGCTATCCACTACCGAGGCCCTTTAGTTGCGCTTTTCACAGAAGGCATCGTTGCTCATAACCACCATCTGCCCACCTTATCTGCCCTTGTAGGCCATGGCCTGCATTTCGCACAACCGAGCAGCATAGCCACATCCATGGGCACTTCCTGCTCGAAAGTGAGGTTTGGCGACGACTTTCGCTTCGGCGACTTGTGCTCGAGATCGACGTGCATGTATCTTCATTGCAGGTCTCACTCACACTGAAGGCATCTGCTGTATCTTCTCTGGCGTCTGCTGGACTATTTGGTGTAGTACGCCCGCGTACAAGACCTCTTTGCACCTACTGCATGAAGCTTTCTTCTCGGCTTGATACGACCCTCGCCATGCCGCAAGAACCAACAGAGTCGAGTTTTGCTAGTCACGCATATCATTCAGCCTTTGCATCGTCGTCACAATCGCATGAGCAGTTGCATCGACATGTCGACGAAGCGTGCAGAGTATGACAGCTAGCGCAACGCGCAGTGAAGGTATGGAAGGTGTGGCCACGCTCAGGCTGCTCGACATGGCTAGAGCACTCTCCTACGTGCAAACAACACCGTCATCTTGAAGTCGACGCGTGGCATAGGCCGTACATGAAGTCAGCATCGCTAGATTCGCCTGACCGGGGGACTGGTAATTCGAGCTAGTCATTGGATGCGGATGCCTCGCCGAAGGCAGGTGTACATGAGTGTCGTGATGCAATAGCACCCACACCACGCCAACGCCCAAGGCCACCCCTTGACTTCTTCAAAGGCGGACACTCGAGCGGCACATCACGACGTAGCGGCGATAACCGCGCGCAAAGCCGTGGGCATCCCCAAGCGACGATGGTGCCTTTTATGCAGCAGACACAGAACCGCTACGAGGACGTACTCACGCAAAGCGAGGTCGCGAAAACGACTGGGCAGTCTGCATCCGGGCTGCAAGACCCGTTGGATCGCAATGTGCGCGGCACATACAAGGCCCGGCTACGACAACAAGCGCCACGACTGCCATTCATGGAGATTGGCTCGAGTGTAAAGGGGCAGATCCCTTTGCCAGAAGTCAAGCCGGCCCTCTGCATGCATCTCCACCCGATATGCAGCTCCGCCTATAGAGGGCAGCTGAGCGCGAGCGGAGCCGGGTCACTCGAGAGGAAGCAACCTTGTCGTGCAGCAGTCGGGACACGGAGCACGAGCCTCACGATCCAATGGACGTCGACCACCAGGCAGCAGAGTCTGATGGTCGTGTAGCGTCTGACGCCCGATCGAGCGCATCTTCCACACAGTCTCTCACGAGTGCTAGCCTCGCAGCAACCGGATCGGACGCAGCAACGGGCAGTGAGACACATCTTGACCTCTCCGGCACTCAAATGACGTCTACAGAGCATGCGTTGGACCGACTCCAGGAAGGAGTGCACAAGACTTCCGACCAGTATTCAAGTTTCCGGACGACCCAATCAGGGTGGAGGGAAAGAGTCTCTGCACAATGGTCGGGAGCACTCCAATACTTCCGGCCATCAGCGATATGCTCATCAAGGCGTGGGACACCGCGAAGAGGTCTCTCAGTGATCCGAGGAGCGCCCGCCCTTCGCTCATCAAGCTGCACGATGCATTGTTTTACGATCGCCCACTAGGCAAACCGTTCAAGGACTGCACTACATACTACTCGCGCAAAGCCGCGATAGGTGCCCAAATGGCACGCGCTCATCACACTGCTATGGAGATACGATACATGGAATCCTGGTACAGCGAGATCGTGGACAGAGGCTGCCGAGCTCGCGCCCGCGGCCACCCACCTACGATCCCAGACGAAGACTAACCTGGCGAAGGAAATCATGAGTAGCTCAGGCACCACTTGCAAAGACAAGACCGTCGGAGACTATCTGCGGTCCTGGCGAAAGCTCGCTGAGATGATGAAGCGTGGTTGTCGCTTTCTCTTGGTGACACCGGAACGACGGCTTCGACGCGCTCCTCAAGTATACCCCTTCGGTGGTCGATGTGGTTGCATGGGACTTGATCCTCAATCTTTACATGTCAAGCAAAACCAAAACCTTCTTGCTACACGTGCTGGCGATCTAAGTGGAGTATGTGATATACCCAAGAAGATTGCGAGCCAAGCGCCAGCCTCCCGACGGTCGAGCCACGCGGCCCGGTGGCGAACTGCCATGGATGCTAGATCGTTTTTGGCTTCATGCGGTGGCCGTTCACCGCGCGACAAGCTCATCGCCACGGAAGCGTGTTATGAGTACGGCTACATGGGCTTCGACGTCCACGTTACCAGCGGTCTCACACTCAACGCCTTTCCGCACACGACGCTGATACAGATCGAGGACAAGTGGACCTGCGTATCCACCATCAACGCCCAAAGAGGCACAGTGTTCGGCGTAATGCCGCATGTACTCTCGACCCGGTAAGGTGAAACGTCAAACGCGCCGCATATCGTCCCAACATCACGAGTACGACCCAAGCATTCTGCTAGAGCCACTGACGTTCGTCGAATACATGGACAATGACCGACGAGCCAATGCGAAGCTGGCGTCTGATCCGTACTGGGGTGGCTGGGAGGAGAACCTGATCTCTTTTCGAGTGCTCGGCATGTGAGATACACGCATTTGAGCCCATTCGCATTGCGATCGCAACGAACGATCCCCGTGCCGGAACTATGAACCAGGCCCTGCAGCAAGGGCTGTTTGACCCAGACTCCCTCATGAACCTGGCAGGCCCGGGAGCTGATGCAGATGGATACGCATACACACTGCAGAGAACTGGCAGAGTTGCTTTGCCATGCCAATAACCCACGCGATGTACACCGCTTGTCGTCGCGGTACTGGGAGCCTACTCTCGCGAAAAACGCTGGCATTGCCGTTCCGGTTACCGCGGCCGATCATCTCATACTGGAGTCTTGGAGGAGGCGCTTGACTAAACCGATCGACTAGGAGGAAGAAAATCACGTTGCCGCCTACAGGGATGTATTCGACTCGCATACTAAATTGTACTCTGATCGTGCCAGCAATATCATTGGCGACATTGGGCCGCCGCCTTTCTCATTGATCGGAATGAAGGCTGCTTCACTGCCCGTTTGGGCCAACTGCCAACCGGCGTGTGAAAGATGCAGTAAACCAAGGCGCGAGGAAGAAGGCGAGTGTTGCCGCCGTGCTCCGACCAAAGGGAATACCAGCGGCGTCCAAGCCCGGTCATCTCGCTGCATGCTACGCGTGATCTCGGCAATCGAGCCGTTGCATTCCGTGCTGAAGCACCAATGGTAATACCTTTTCGAGACGGACGACTGGACACCAAGTGTTCCGGCTGCGCCCGTTCACCTTGTCCGCGAGAAACAACTCTTGGATGAGTGGTATCTCGCACTTAGTGCACTCTCGGCGGCCATATTGGATAAAGATCCAAATTCATTGGTAGATCCACCACTGGAAACTCGCTCTTAATACTCTTCGAAACGGCCAGGATAGTGGAGTACCCACCGGGTCGATCGGTGAGCATAGTAATGGAACACTGTATGCTTGGCGAGCGCCCGAACATATGCGCCGAATTGCATGGCTAAGAACAAACACACCAAGGGACGCCGCGCCCAGAATCCCCAGGAACGATATAGACTGGGCGACCTTTCACAGTCTCCACAAAGCCGACACCGACGGGCGTACGAGCTCAGAGATTGAGGCCTAGAACATCTGGTCCGAGATCTTGACAACCAAATCGAATTACAGCTTGATGATGGACGTGATATTGGATATTTACGCTGCACCACTAGCCAACTTTTGGCTGCCTATCGTCAGTCACTCATCAACATTCCTGAACGATGTGTTCTCTGGCGTGGAAGATATACGAGAGGCGCACAGGGTTCTTCTCTATCGACCACCGAACACTGGGAAGCCGAAGGAGCATGGGCAAGCTCTTGTCCCGGACCTTCTCTGGGGCTCCTGCAGAAAGCTACTGACCTCCACATCTCTTTTGCTACCTACGAAATATGCGAGGTCTCGGTAGGGGATCAGCGCCAACCGAAGTTCAAGAAGTTTGTCCGAGACAGGGAAGAGCATCCGCGATGTAACCGGCTTACATGGGATACCCTCCTCAACATACCCATCACAAGGCAGCAGAGGTACTCACTCTTGCCGAGGTCGTTACTCAGGAAATATTCGGATAGAGTTGTCAATGCAGACGGCAAAGGAGTCATCAATGCTGTCATGGCGCTCACCCTACGCTGCGGCGAGGAGATCTACCAAACGTCGTCCAAAATCGAAGTCGAAGCTTTTGCGCAGCAGCTTCTGGAGGGCGAAGCGGCGAAGGTGAAGTAAGCTTCTGCAAAACATTGAAGGGACCATATCCGTGCTACGTCACGACAGGCGCCGAGCTCTGGCTCTACTATCTCGTTGTTTCGCTCTCCAACCAACTACTGCTCACCCGCGTGGAAGACAGCAAGTCACGACGGTCGTTCGCATGGAGAGTCACATGCACTGCTGGTCATGGCCTCGATGTACGGAGTTTGAAAATCAGCGCACAGCGAGTAGGTTGTCTTTAGTCGATTGGAGCGTCGTGAAATGGCACTGACAACTCGCCTCATCAGCGGTTCCCGTACCTACATGCTGAACTTAAGCCCATGGCAGCGTCGATCAAGCTAGGAGTCCTTTCTTCGGACCGTGGAGAAGTCTCGAGCGGCACCATGCTCTTTCCTTTGCCTATCGCAAGCGACAGCCTGGAGGATCCAGGTCATCGTGAGGCGATACATATTGGGTTTCCATCCGAAGAAGAACGCTGGCAGTGGTATCGGAGTCTAGCATCGGATGTTCCGAAAGTCTTGATGTAGTGGGACATTGTGCTGCTGCTTCCTGCCCTGGGCGCTCGAGACTACACGCCAGAATATTCCACGCCCTGGTCTTGCCGCTTCGTGCCACGTTCGAGCGCACCCAAGCATGTATACAATCGCACACAGCAAGCCATCGTACAGACAGCTGTAGAGATCTGTATCATAGTTCATCTCGAAGCTCTACAAGACCTACAAGTGTGGCAGACACCTCCAAATTGCGTCTAGGATCGATAAGGAGGTGGCTGTGGCCTCGATGAATAATGACGTTCAGCGACGAATCTTGAGGTGTAACCAAGGATTACCGCTGATACGTAAAAAAGACGGTAGGTCAAGGAGGAGGTTATGAGCCGGCCATACCATGAGTACTACATAGGTAGGCTGGATATGGGAACTTGGGAGTCTTGGTCCTCGGACGCCAGCGGCACTTCAACGGAAGGACGAAAGCTGGCGGGTGCGGACCAAGGAACCTCCACTACCCGTAGCAAACCACTCGTCGTAACAAACTACTCAGCCGGAGCGAAGAACCTCCACTAGCGCATAAGTAGCGAGTAGAGATGAAAAGTTGGACCGAGGAACCTCCACTAGCGCGTAAGAAATGAGTAAAGATGAAAAGTTGGACCGAGGAACGTCCACTAGCGCCTAAGGTAGACGAGCCAATGAAGTGAGCAAAACTGCCGCGACCCTGAAGCTCGTCGTCAAGTCTCAAGACGCAACTCCCCTCTCACACGCGCAATGATGTGAACGATCGACCGGATTGGCCCTGTGAGGGTCAAACACGCTCCCATAATGCTCAAAGCCATCTTCTACGCCCGCTTCCACCCCGGGCGAGGACCGTCCGTCATCCATCAGTATCCCAATGGCTCCATCATGCGGGATAGAACCTCGAACGCCGTGCCTCTGCTCAGCTTCAGCGACATCTCGGCATACATCATCCCGCCGTACGAGCTCTGCAACAAGCCTCTGTCAATATGCACGGAAGGATACCGCGTACTAGGCTTCCCAATGAGCCCCGAAGATGCAAAGTACGAGAGAAACAGGTTCACTTTCAACGTATGCTTCGTCCTGGACGAGAGTGCGGATGCTCGGCCCTGGGAGCCAATAGTCAGGAAAGCTGCGGCTTTCTTTCGCGCCATGGAGGAAGAGGATGGCTTGCTACAGGCTGAAGAGAGCCTTGAGGGGTTGAAATGGGCTGGCGAAGACGGGTACCCCACGGACGACATAGGTATCGTCCGTTCGCTGCTCGAGACTATACTGGAAGACGTCAATGCGTACGCAGAGACCTGTATCCGTATAAATGAGTTGCACGTCCTGAATCTCCGCCTCACGCCGCATCGTCCCGCTCCGCCCAAAGTCCGCGCCTGGAACGTACCCCTACTGATCCGCGCCTTGCCAAGCCCAGAAGAATGGACGTGGGACCTCACGCTCCAACGCATATATCCACACCTCGATGGAGTCAAGCACGTCCAATGCATTGCCGAGCTCGCGGACGTGGAGCTGAAGCTTGTCAAGCGAGCAGTCAGAGAGCTGATGTACCATGATCACGCCATCTTGCTCGATCTGTTCCACTTCCAAGCGATCTATGCACCTACTGCCGACCTCGTGTGGTTCGTCCAAGACAGAGAGATGTTGGAGGAGTGCTGTCAGTATGTCACTGTGGACCAGGCGAATAATATTCTCTCTAGCGACAACAACGGAGAGAGCAATGGTTCCACCACGAAGCCAACAGCCGCCACTATGGTAGCCCTGTATTCCTCTCTCGGTCCCGGCTTTCTTTTGTATGACTTCGTCCTTGCGCACGAAGCACAACTAGCCAACGTTGACATTCGCCGCTTCATTACTTTTGGCGTCATCAAAGGGTTTCTCCGCCGTGTCCACAAGTACGCCCTTGCTATCGAATCATCTTCGTCACGGACACTAGGCGCGTCAGACCCATCGCCATCAAAGAGCAAGCCAAAGTCAGGCGAGGACATCGTGAAGGAGTTCGACCGCGCCTGGAAGAGAGCAGCGCTGACCAGTGGATGGGCCACGCCGCCTACAGAGCCACCCGCGCCTGTGGTGGCAGCAGGCCTGGGCAATGATAGTAAGATAAGTGCGGAATTGGAGGAAGCGAGGAGTGAGAAGGATGAGAAATTGGGCGGTTACATGGACGGGAAGCATTGCATGGATGAGATCTGTGTGGCAGTGAAGACGAGTGAGAAGAAGGTCGTTGAAAGGATCAAGGACGGGAGGTTCGGAGAGGTGGTGCTGTTCAATAGATGAGAGGTGTTGTGTTGTGTTATGCACTGGGCACAACTGGCGCTACCGTGCAGTCCCACCCTAGTGGTGAGCTCACGACGAAGGAACGGGCTCGAGGCAGCCGTTACTGCGGAAGCATGCAATACCACCGCACGGGGCGAGAAGGAGTAGTCTTGGTCTGTCGAAGCCGTTGCGATGCTGGACCAGCAGTTCTGCCCCCGCGCACCGCATGAGTCGAGCATGGGGATGACTACCAAACCTCACCTAATAAACACGGACCTGGACATCGAGCCAAGGATGTCGTTGCGGAGCGTGCTACAAAAATCTTGGCTGTTCGTGTCTCGTCGCACCACGCCCTGTGCCTGAGGACGGCGAAAGCTCCACTTGTCAAGACCGCCCGTACGACTCGAGCTGTACAACCAACCTCGGGATGTGAACACTAGGAACATCTGGGGAGACATCTTCCGTCCTCCTCATCCCATGCAATCCCCACTAAACGTGCCAACTTCGAAAAAGGGCTGAGAGGCGGACGAGCCGTTCGGAGCGATCTCAGGGTACCGCCATGGTTAGCAGGGAAATTTGCGCAGAGGGCTTTTTCCGTCAGAGGGTGTCAAATTGACTCGCTGGCTGTTTCGTGCACACCTCTCATGCTCCACTGACCACTTGACCTCAGTGTTCTGGGAGTACGGTGTAGAGCTGCAGACGGGCTTTGTCAAGACTTGTGATTCCACCTAGGGACACACGATCTTGAATCAAATGCCACTGGGCTCTGGTGTTTTGCAATCCATCACATGAACCCTAACAGCAGATGGGAAGAAAACCCTGCCACTCGGCGTCTGAAGTAGCTGAAGTAGCCTTGGGGTGAATTTCGTTTCAAATCTTCCTTTCCAGGTCACTACCTGCAATGACGAGCTCCAACCTGAGTGTTATTGATACATCCTCCATTCCACCATCCCTCCAGCAACCTTGTACGCTTGGCGGGGTGCGCAATGTGTTTGCTGCGTAGTTACGAACCACTTGTGTTTGTGCAGGTGTCCCCGACCATCGCAGCGTTCATCTGATACGCGGGCACTGGCATCGGTCTTCGTACAGTATGTGATCCATTGATTGCACGGATCATGGAGGGGGTACGAGGCCAACATGTCACTCGTTGCGCCACTCCTGATAAGCAGCCGTCATACACGTTCAACACATCCAAGTTTGCGCGTGCCAGCAGTGCGGCGTCCTTGGCCTCCCAGCCTTAGTGAAGAGCGAAAGGAAAAGGGAGCATATCGCCACTTCTTAAAATCCCCACGCCGCGTTCCTCGCAACATCACTCCGACATGGCGGGAAGCACATCACTCTCCAAACAACAGTCGCAAGCGACGGACATGACTTGCGAGAAAACATCGCAGGCATCACACTCGGAGCACCACACCAGACATGGCGAGCTTGTTCGGGACAGCATTATCGGGTTCGCCGACGGACTTACTGTGCCCTTCGCTCTCACAGCAGGCCTCTCCTCTCTGGGCTCTTCGATGCTGGTCATCTTGGCCGGCCTTGCAGAGCTCTTTGCCGGGTCGATCTCCATGGGTCTCGGAGCATATCTGGCTGCCGTCACCGAGAAGAAGCACTATGAGGTCGAAGAGCAGCGTGAGCGAAGGGAGGTGACGGAGTGCCCGAAAGCGGAAGAGGATGAGATCTACGAGATCTTCGAGCAGTATGGGATTGCAAGGGAGGAGGCGAGAGGCGTAGTGGACGGCCTGAAGGCAAATGAAGATATGTGGGTACGGTTCAGTAAGTGAAGGCCCTCCGGCATTGTCAGGCATATACTTACAACTGCCAGTGATGGACTTTGAGCTTAAGCTTGAAAAGCCGTCCACGAAGATGGCGTGGATTGAAGGGCTGGTGATGGGCGTGTCGTATTTCGTGGGTCAGTGTTCCACGTGTAGCGTGAATGCCGACCGTCCAAACACTGACTGCTGTCGACTAGGCGGACTCCTCCCCATGATACCGTACTTTGCTTTCCGGGACCGCGTCGATCACGCTCTGTTCACCTCGATCGGCATCACCGCTGTCATCCTGATCGGCTTTGGGTACGTCAAAGCACTGATAACAGGATGCAAGCACAAAGATGCAGCGTGGAGCGCAGTGCAGACCCTCGTCATCGGAGTGGTGGCAGCTGGTGTATCCTACGGCATCGTGAGAGGCGTCAACAGCGCTCATATGGGGTGAATGACGAGAGCGGGGTGATGTGATATTAACATGGAACCGGATGGCATTCCAGGCACTGGGAGATGAGTAGAGAAACGCCTTATCAAACCCTTGTACTAAGGAATAGCGTTCTCGTATTGCGTATCCCCAGTCTTCTTCGCGAACCGTGTGGCCTAGTGGGCCAGTGGGCTCGCGCGTGCTCTCCAGCAGCTCCGTATAGTGTACCATGTGGTATCGGGTGGGCAGCCGACAGCTGGTTGACTTTCAGCTGGTGTAGCTCGTAGAGGCCAGTAGGTCGCCGAATGGCCACGGGCATGGGTTGATAATCACGCCACGATGACGGGCAGTCTGGAGCGTACGAGGGTGGCCCTTGAGACCCTTCGAAGGAGGCGTGGCAATTTTGAAGCAAGCCGTCCGAGTGGTCGCCGTTCCCGCGCTAGGTCAGATCTGCCATCCACATGCACGTACGGATGACTTGCATAGCCTCTTGCCGGCGCACCTCATTGCGCACAACGTGTGGTTACTGTGGTGGCCCGATACGCGGTCTCACGTAGAAGGTTTTGAGGCGATTGCGTTCAGATGAGCGCTTCAGCCATATGATTGGGTCGGCGACTGAAGTGGAGTTTTTGCCGCGACTCTTTTGCAACCAACGACCGACCTGCTTCCCATCTTCAAGGTGCCACACTTTGGGCATGAGCGAGCCACAAAGGCTAGAAATGGCGTCGACATTGTTCCCACTGTGTCAGATGGCTTGGCAAGTGTGAGTGGCTCTGTGGAAGCCTTCGAAGCTACTGAAAATGGGCCGTAGGACCTCATGTTGCCTTCTTATCGTGTCGGGTGGTGAGTACGTTCGTTCTGTCCTTCATATACGCTTGACAACCTCTTGCTGTCTCTTGATGCACTGTCATATGCGAAAGGTTCATCTGACGAAGGGGGTGCCTGCTGGCGTAATACTCTGAAATCGCTCTACACATACCGTTCTGGAACCTATACTGTCGCTTGCACGCGCTCAATGACACGGCAGGCGAAAAAGCACTTCGCATGATTACTATACTCTCCTTTTGGCGGCCCAGTTCTCATTCGACCATTCTTGCGAGGCGTTGCGCAGGCACGTGTGGACCGCAGCGCAATCCAGGTTGCTTCGAAGCAAATTCCCGGCGGGATAAAAGCTGCGCACGGTTTTACGGGCTTCTGCTGTGAACGGTTGGAACGTCAACAGAGCCCGCTGGCCGCAGCAGTCTGAAATCTGGAGTGGGTTGGAAAGATACGGTCTGTAGGAGAGCAGCGGATTGAGCCTGCGTAACACTTCTCTTCTGTCACGGGATTAGGTGCACCGCGCACGCACGCAGCACGGTGGGCTGTTATTCGAATCTGGCCTCTCAGCTCGTGGACCCAAACCGAGCTGGCTATCCTTCGCCTGAAGTGAAGGCGCGAAAGAGCTGCGTCCCGGGATTTGCCACCCAGGATGGCTTCCGCCGCCATGCCCCTCATTAGCGACCACTCCGAGATCAACCTCACTACACACCAATCGCCTCCGAACTTCTCCAAACCCTTCGGCTCGCCTGGCCGACCGGATCATCCGCACTTGACCCTCGACGAAATTCGCAAGCTTGAACAGTCACCTGCTCTGCTTCCATTGCAGTGGAAGGACTACCGGCGGCTTAGACGGAAGCCATCTCGTGCGAATCTTTCTGCGAAGCTGTTTGTGTCCGCGCCGAGTCCATCACCGACCGCGAGCGAAGCCCCACTTTTCGGCTTGTTTACGTCGGAAAATTTTGCACCACTACTCCATCAACCTCCACCATTCACCCCGCACGACCACACCTCAGCCGTATCGCCTTCGCTCACATTTACCGCATCAACAATACAATCATCACCTGCGCAGACGCCGCTTCCGCTGGGTGGTTCGTCCTTTGAGCCGTGGGAGAGCGAAGAGAGTTTCAGGCTGGTGCAGCCAGTGCGTTACAAACGTAAGTTTCCCAGCATAATACAAGCCAGGCGGCTACCTCGTCGTGGTGAGAGGGGCGACTGGTGCGTGTATGCAGCGATTGGCGACGGCGACGGTGACTTTGCAGAGTACGAAGGAGAGGCGAAAGTACACGTGACTGAGGCTGGAGAGGAGAGGAGGCCAAAGGGTGGAGCCCGTCTGAAGGACGAAGCGGGAGCTGGGAGCAGGAGAGGCAGGTCTGTCAGGTTTGCCGGCGTCAGTACGAGCAGTTCAAGCAGTGGTGAGCACACCAGTGCAGGCGAAGGAAAGGTGGCACTCAGCGAATCGACATACACACTCTCGCGCTTTAAATTCCCTACGCCGCCCGGCTGTAATTGGGCTGGAACCTTCGGCAAGTATTTCAGGCTACACTCCCTGTGGTTGAGGTGTGCTAATACTTCCAGCAGGTCACTTGGCCCACCCAACGCCACCCGAGAGCCCAGCAACTCTGCATTACAGAGGCGCTTCTTTCGACGTCGTCAATCCACACGCATCGCTTCTTCTTGTACGTAACGCAGCACACCAATGCTGTATGAACAAGAACCTGACCAATCCAAGGGTACCCACGACTTTGAGACTCCAGCAGAGATAGACGGCTTGCTGGACGACTACTTTCACAGAAGAGACTCATCGCTTATACCGTGCGACGGCTTCACAGGTGAAATGGCCGAATCACAGCAGTCGATACCGCCACATTCTGACAGCAGTCGCCGCACGCGCATGCTGCTGTACAGCAACACCGAGGACGCCCGTCGCAATATAATGCGTATCCCTGGCGCATCCTCGCAGCCGACTATAGGTGGCAACGTCTACCAGGAGTCCCCTTTGGCTGGCAAGGGACAGGACTCCGGCCTCCCCTTGTCAACAGCCGACCTGAGGAACCTCGAGGAGGGCCACGGCGCCGATCAACACGACTATAGGCAAGTCGACCAGACATTCGGAGCGAACCGCGAAAGCTCGCAGTATCCACAAAGTCTCCGCAGCGACCCGTTCGACTTGAGCGTCAGCGACGACGATGACCAACAGTTTGACTACATAGACCAGCTCGTTGCTGCTGGCCGCGGGACCGAGTATGTCGACAACAACAACAACGAGTACATCGACAACAACAACAACGAGTATTACAACGGCGGTGGCAGGTTCGCGGTGCTTGATGAAGGTGCAGATGCTGAGGCGTATGTACCAACTTCTTCCCGCCCCTCCCCCTTCCGTTTAATGAGCGCACTTACGAGATGTTTCATTCCACAGGACCGCTTCACAGCGGGATCGCGACACGACCATCGCGAATATCGTTGATGCCTACGGCTATAGCGTCGTGCCGCTGACGCCTCGCGGTCGTGGACATGCATTCGCCGTCGAGCAAAGCCGTGCTGTCTCACCGGTCGACTACGATTCCGACAGGCTGTCAGCAGCATCCTTCGTCACAAACCCTTTCGAAGGCGATTCTGAGCATCTCCCCCATGTGCTCCCAGCGCGCCCTGCCGGGCCACCCATCCTCCCAGTGCCACCACCATCTGCGCACCTTCCTTATTACCACTACCGCGATGGCACTGAACTGCAGACGAGCGAGCAGACATACGGCGTGACAGGCGAGCTTCTCCAGATTACGCCGGCTGCCCGGCAGATCGCATCATCTTCGTACCCATGGCCTACCGGCGGCACCGACATATCCGCAGCCGCAGCCAGCTACCCGTACTTTCCCAACAGAGAGGAGAACAAGGAGAACATACCGCCAGATGACTCTGGCATGGCCATGGGCGCAGTTGCCGGCATCCCGGCAGCTTGGTCGAATGCAGACCTGCCCGCCCGCACAAGAGACAGCTTCCGTGACCGCGGCCTGACTGGACAGCCGTTCATTCGCAGCTCGACTCACTACAATCACCAGGCGGAGGAGGACGATGCATGGGAGGACACTCAAGCGTCAGACACCCATCCCAACCTCGCCAATCTCGCCGGCCGCCCAAGCCAGGATAGCTATGCCGACCTTAGCGACGACGGCACTGGTCATCGTCTGAGCTTAGTGGCACCGCAAGGCCAGCCAACTCTGCGCAATGTCACAACTTTCGCCGGCTCTCCGATCGTGCGTTTCGGTAACAAAGCTCATCGCGTGCTCATGAGTGGACCTCACGAGCCAGCGCAAGACATGACCATCAAGCGTGCCAAGCAGCTGCTGAAAGCGAACATGATGGAGAACAAGCTCATGGGCACCCTGGCAGACGGTTTCGGCGCGCTGGAGTCACAAGCCACCGACCGGGAGCAGCTGCGGCGCAACGAGGCCGAGCTTGAGAACATTCGGAAGAGGAACCCATCGGCCGTCAAGGTCGCAGTGGAGCAGGTCGCTCAAGAGACTAAGAAGCGCATCCCGCGCCCGTATAGGCCTCCATACAGCCCGAACAACAGCTTCGAGAAGATCTACCAACTCGGCCTGAGAGGTGAAGTCGAGAGTGTCAATTCGGGCAGACGTGGTCTTCTGGACGGCAGCCAGTCGCGATATCACGGAGAACTCGTGCGCAGCGACACGATGAACACCTTCATGACCATCCCAAAGGTGCCTCGCGGAGTTCCGCCAGTCCCAGGTCTTCCGGCCGAACACTGGTCACCATTACCGGCGCAGCCGCAAATCGCAATGACACCCCGCGGTCGTGCTACCGCCACGCCATCCACTCACCGTACGGTTGGGCCGGACGAGTACGAGATGGAGCCCATCACGCGGTGTGGAACGTCTCGGGCTGCTATGACCAGCCAGACACAACTTCTGCCGATGACCTTGGGAGTCAGATCGCCCGCGGCCTTCGACCCTGGCCGCCCTCTGACAGACGCCGAGTTCATGGAGCGTGAGCCGAATTGGACCATGACTTCATCTCGCCGTCACACCAGGCTTCACGTTGGTCTTCCAGTCCATGCGAACGGCGAGGAGCCGACCCTCATCAACAGGGACGATATGCAGACTGCGGCTCTGTTGCGGGAGCAGAAGGACATCAGCCGTAAGTACTACAGTGCCACAATCTGGTGCCCGATCACCGCCATGATGTTCGGGCTCGGGTTCTTTGACGGCAGAGCCAAGGCCAAGAGCCAGGGCCGCATCACGAAGATGAACAAGAGCCACAAGTTCTGGGCGCTGTATGTCGCCACGCCGCTTGGCGTCCTTACGTGCACGATTTTCACGGTGGTCTTCGTCGTGATCTACATCGTGACTCACCCTTCAATAGGATAGTGCTGAAAGCGGCGAAGCGCGCTGTGAGCTACGAAGCATGCAATGATGATATGGGGAACGGGCGTTTGGGGCACGATGCTTGCATACATGTGGGAGTAGATAGGGTATCGAAAACGGCTGGATTCACTTGCCCTGCTGTCCATCTCTGTTTCTCGTGGTACTGCAGCGCCTACCGGACTCCAGTCCGGCGCTCGCTGTTGGCGAGAGGCACCATGCCGCTCCGCCACTGGCATGGGACCCGTGCTCGAAGTCTTACTCCACTGGTCGTCCGGTCTGTATGCACGACCCGCCCGACGCCTACACACTTAGGAATCATTTCGGTCTTGAAAATAGTCGAGAAGCTACTGCAAAGGCTATGCGACAAGATGGCATTAGCATTACACTGATCGTTACATCGCAGACAAATAGCGAACAACATGTGCCAAGATCCGAGAAGCGCCTGGCCGCTGGTATCACACTCCCTGAAAGATTGTTTAGACGCCCGGGCTCCCGAGGCCCTTCCTAGCGCTCATAACCGTGTCCCGGGTACAAAGATGAACAAGCAACACAGCGCGAGATCGACCAAAGCAATCCAGGCTAGGCACATCAGTGCCCGTTTGCTGAGCAGTTTCCTGTCAAACCAGATCAGCATTCACATCGCGGTCGGTTAATCGCACGTGATAGCAGCTCCTTACCTCACGAAAGTCTCCTTGACCCTGTGCCACCTCATGAACGTGTACTCGCTATACCCGACCACTGCTAGCAGCGGATCGAGCATATACTGGTGGCTCATGACGCAATAGACGCCCACCGTGAACGGCAAGATGACCCAGCACCTCGTCGCTCTACCTTTGTCAAGCAGGATCAGCACGAAAGCGGCCCAGAATGCGGCGAACAGCGACACCAAGCCCACGATCAGCCGGAGCATCATGCTCGGCTGTACGATATTTCCCAGCGCCTTGGCGCGCAAGAAGCCAGGGAAGGCGTCACGCTCCATGGCCTGGAAGACGTAGTCCTTAGCCGCGTCGAACACCTCTGGGTCGTCGCGTCCTTCCTTCTCAATGGCGTTGGTGATCTCGTTCAGGATGCCTTGCGGAAGGATGATCTCGCGCTCGGCGCCAGGTAGGAGGAATGTGTAGAGTATCTTCTCCGCCGAGGCGCGTATGTCCGCTCGTGCGACGGTGTGCTGGGGGCTGGTATTGCTGTTGTTCAGCGGGGAAGGCGAGGCAGATTGGCCTGTCATGAAGCTGGGTCGAGGTGGGTGCTCGGAACCTGGTGTATTGTCCTCACTTCTGCTGCCCGTGCTGTTCTGGGGACTGTGTTTACTGCCATTGTCGGTTCGGAGGAAGGCCGATAGCCGCTGATCGGTGCTTAAGCGCTCTCGCTCTTTCGTGGTGTTATTATTGTACGCCGTGCCGCTGGGCCCTTGGTCGGAGGATGTGCGGTCAAGCTGGTAGTTGTCGAGTACTTGTGAGGAGCGCTTCGAGCCAGACTTTTCGAGATCAGGCGTCGATATGAGGACGCTGCGGCGCAGTTCGCGGACGTAGTGTCGGCATAGCGACATGTGCTGGGAGACATCGAGCCTGCAGAAAGCTGATCGTCAGCACTTGTCCCCCGAAAGCGTGCCATTGACGCCATCGCATATGCATTCTGGTTGATACCGGCCTACCAGAAGTCCAAGTAGTCGACGCTGCGCTGCACATCGCGCATATAGATGTAGAAAGAGAACAGGTCAACGGGCGCCAATGTGCGCCGCGACAGCACTTCGAAGAGGTTTGGCAGGCGCTCCCGCGCACCTCCATCGGGCGTTGGCGACCGCGACTCCATGTTCGCTGGCAGCAATGCGCCAAGCGACACGTTAGTATGGCTGCTGAAGGAGGGTCGCTGCTGCAAAGGCCGAGTTGCGATGTCGTCGTCGCACGAAGTGCGTTGCTACCTCAAGTTGCGATAACCAATCAGCGGCCGCAGATCTACTCCTCAAAATGTACAAGGTAGCTATCCAATTTCGAAGTCCAGGTCTGGCTGAAGCTACCTCGACAAAAGTCATGCAAGCAACTGCGGACACACTTGAAGCCGTCGTTATCAGTTCGAGATTCGGTGGATCACGCCAGCTGCGACCGTTGAATCGCTACTCCATACGCTCGAATACAGACGTTCTGCTCTGCGACGTGGATACCTTACTCTCTCCCTCCTCCACGCTGGTGACGCTGCGCTGTGCAGCTGTAGATCTGCGACCGCAGTGCAGTCTAGCACCTGCAGCCCGTCCAGTGGGTTCATTATGAATGGGAGAAAGTGGCTGCCTTCATGCAGCTCACAAAGTCAGCCTTGGGGCTGTGTGTCTTTGTGGCAGCATCTATGTCTTGGTCCCATCTCTTTACTCTTCTCTCAAGCAGCTCAGATCAGCATGGCGAACAGCACAGATGCCTCTGTCAATTGGAAGCCAACTAAAGTCGCTAACATCTTTTCCGATGGACAATGGAGAGTCCTCGCTTTACTACGACTATATCTGCAGTTCTCGTTTGTGGTCTTGCTACTTTCGCAGCCTTTTCTCTGCCTGGGTCTTGCTCTTATCTCCATCTATGCGAGGGGGTTCAACTTGTTGCTGAGCTTGTCTTGCGAAAAAACCAAGTACAGAATCAGTGCAAACCTGACCCATCCTTTTGCAACAGCCAAGAAGGTCCTCGCCGCAACATCTCGCTGGGCGATTCGGCTGCTCAACGAGACTTCGCCCTCGCTGACCTGGCGTCTCTACTTATTGACATGTTCGACTCAGCAATTTGAGGAGGACTACATACAAGCCTGGCAAGACGCACTCGAGCAGAGAGGCAGCGTAGTGCACATCAACATATTCATCAGCGGTAACGTTTTATGCGTCCCCATGCTCTTCGATGGAAGGGACGAGAAGATCGGCAGCGACCGCGAGACATTCGAGATGTTGCGCATGTGGTATTGCTGGATGCAAGTCAAGCGCGGCTTCGGCGAGATTATCTTGCCGAGGACGCTCATACGCATCACACAAGTGCAGGTACATTCACTGGTCCCGATGGCTACATTGATGCTTTGCTCCAGCTCACCGTGATCAGCTGTGTGGTGCAGTCGACGGCGTCGCCAGCCTTGGCAGCAGAGTCAAGACGTTCGAACTCGGTCGCAATGGCTCAACGCACGTCGCTAACTTCGAGAACCCAACGCGGGTTCCCGCCGACCAGCGCTTCCAGACCGCGAGCATGCTTGAGAACCCATCTGCTCAGGGCGTCGCAACGTTTGGTCTGGAGTTGATCCGTGCTTGGGACTCGATGGCCATCTCGGCCATCAGCTTGACGCCGTTCTTCGTCTCCCTGGTGTTCGCCGCGGTCTGGATCGGTGTTTGTGTAGGCAAGTATCATGTTGATGCACAAGTTGCCACGCAGACGGCTTTCACGGCCGCTGCATTCATTGTAACAGCTGGTAAGATTGGAGGTGCTGCTTGACTACGGTTGCAACAAGCTGACTGAGTATGGAAGGTGCACTTCTGATAGCGTTATTTGCTTTCCTGGACTCACAGACTCAGGACAGCAGATCATGAGGAACGGCGGCTGCTGGAGCTTGTTGTACTCACGACAAGCTACGGTGATGGCGCACCAAGGATCTAGCTTGACCCGCCGGTCTCGTGAAGTCGGAGGAAGTCACAGCGGCTCAGAAGCCGGCCGATTCCAGAAGCACCAATCCTGTCCTCTTCGAGCGACGGTCAACTTCCATGGTAATGGTAGCCCAGCCAGTCGCTAGTTCTAATACGAGATACGGAGATACTCATCACGGTACGATTTCTGTAGATCAGGCTGGATGGCGTGAACGGTCACTTTGGTCTGCGCCCTTAGCAGGGTTGAGAAGCGCGAGCGACCGTCGCAGGGATCAGGGAGGTCGCGCATATGCTGCTAATACCGGAAGCCATGCTGATATATCTTGTCTCGGCCAGTCACCTGCAAAGCGTCTACAATGTGGCTACCCACTCGCCACCGCCACCTCACGCCTTGCCTTCTCGCTCTAGCCTAGCAATAGTCTCGTCTCGCTTCCTGGCGTTCTCCTCACTCGTATCCTTCAGCAGTTGACCGTACGTATGCCAGCCATCGTCATCCCTACTACGCTCATCACAGTAATCCTCGAAACCCACATTCCCAATGTTCACGTTAACGAACACAATATACACCTCGCTCCACGGTACGCGCACTTTGTTGAAATGGTCCGTCAACTCATTCGCCTCGTCATCGAAGCGGCGCTCGGCGAAGACGCATGTCCTATCCTGCAGACCTTTCTCGTCGAGAATGATGTATATTGACGAGTTGAAGCCTTGATTTTCGGTCGAGTCCCATGGCTTGGCTATGTCGAGCATGAAACCCTCGATATCGCTGAGCCTGGCGCCGCTCCAGCCATTGTAAATCTCGGAAGGTATGGGTGGCGTCGTGCCGTCGATGAGGCCGCGTCCATTCTCGGGTTTGTCTATGTCGTACGCATTCTTGGTGGTGACGAGGCGAAAGCTATCCCAAGTGCCCTCCTGACCGTACTGCCAGTCACGCAAGTGTAGCAGGAGGCGGTTGATGTGCTTGAAGTCTACATTCTGTGCAGTGACGAAGAGGAGACCGGCCATGGGTGGCGAGCGAGTTATGGAGTTGCTCAGATTCTTGTAGATACAGCGGACGTTACAATCCTTCCTGGCAGTGCCGCGAATTTACAGAGGGCAGTGGAAGCGGACCAGACTTGTTGTGAAGCAAGAGTGCTCTGTTGCCTTGAGCTAGGCTCTTGCATCAAAGCGATGGCGTCTAGCACTCGCTAAGCAGCATAGTCGGTAGTTGACGAGCTGTCTTTCTACAGACCCAGATGCCACTGAGATATGCCTATCACAGTCCATGTCTTTAGTGGTTCCTTGAAGCAGCTTGTGACTCTTTGCAGATGTCCACCGTCGCCACACAAGCACACCACTACGAAGCGTACCTGCATGAGGTCGTCGCAGGTTCTCACCTCTGATTGGTTCAATACACTTCACCGATCTGAAACACGGAGCACCGCCTCGGCTTCCAATCGCGTCACGACACCCTCTGTTTCCATCCGCACGTCTGAAACACAAACAATCGGAGACTCTTCCGCAACTTTCAAAACCTGTATTCGATCTACTCGGCGAACGCCTGTTCCCTGGATGGCGATGCAGGACCGGACCGTACATGCCACGTTTGAGCCTGCTTCAGGTTCATCTCCGTTCCTCGATGCCCTTGCAGACCGTACGACGTGAGCCTGAGTGCGTCTGCTGATAGCCCGAGGAACAGCAATTGATAGGTTCCAAAGCTATGGATGGGCAGAAAGACGGGTGTCCACGCTGCCTCAAGTGCAATACAGCCTGGCGGTACCTATTTGGAAGGTGAGGATGGTTCACATTGTTTATCTCTGCAGTCTGCTGCCTCCTGCGCGTGGTCCGCAGACATCCACCTTATACGTTCTTCACTGTCCCTATCCTTTCTCTGATCCTACTGCGTACCGTATGGTTCATTACACGGAGGAAGCAAGCAGCAAACACTTGTGTCACGCTTTTCACAGCGAGCAAGCCATGCATAGCCCACTCCCGGACAGCAGCGCCCTCGAGGCCGGCATCATCGAGGACGAACGACCAACACGTATATCACGCGTTCAAGACAATGTCCGCAATCTACTACGCGCCTCTGTGTTCAGCTCTATCCGCGGCTCTACCGTGGACGCGCCAGCGAACCACCATGCCACCACAGAAGACGGCGTCCGCTCTCCCATGCAATCTCCACTGCGACACCACGTTCGCATCCACCCAGATGCTCTACCAAGTCCATCATCGCAGACCACGACCAGTACTCTGTCCACGGAAGCCGACCATGTATCTGGCGTTCTATTCCCGCCTACAGCCTATCAACAGCAAGTACAGGAGATGGCCCATCAGTCGACCATGTTCAACACGAGAGCAGTGGCTGCACTAGTTCATCCGGACATGAGCGACCCATCGCTCGCCCTATTCCTGCAGCAGAAGACTGAAAGCCGGCAGCAACGAGCCTGGAAGCGTTCAAGGAACAGGAAGTTACGGCATGCAAGCGTAACACCAAGAAAATCGCAATGGCTGCTCTGTGTGGTCGCCGGACTGCTGCTCGGTGCCATTGTCTCTACTTGTAAGTCTACTCCAGCATATACTAGTCTTCTGCCGTGTAACTGACCAGACAAGACCTCGCGCTCGCCACTAGCTCTAGCAACATTCCGGTATCGCCAACATTCCACATCCTTTTCGTTCTTGGAATCCTGCTCGCTACCATCGTGTTTGCGCACACGCTGGTGCGGACGTGCTTGACCAGACGTAGCGTACCGGTTTCGCCAGGCATCTACGTCATCTCCAATGGCCGTCCCAAGCGCCGCCACCGTCGACATCACAACCAGCACTATGACGACCAAAGCCAGCAGCGGGAGATACCAGCGTTGTCGGATTCTAGCGCGGAAGAATTCGTCCCACCAACGCCATTTCCCGTCCATGTCGCCTCGGATGAAGTCGAAGAAGTCCGTCCTGACTCTCGCGAAGCCCAGCCCACAGCCGGAGCAGAACGTGCCTCAACCGCACATGTGTGGGACAAGGACATCGAAAGCCTTGCGAACCCACCGCCCGCATATGGCCGTTGGAGGGGCAGTGTGCGCGCGGATCCTGAGCTGTTGCATTGGCAGGCTATACCATCTCCGGTAGATCCGGATACACCAGCACTGCCGTCTCCGACTTACGAGGAGGCCATGAGCACCGAGCATCCTGCAGGACAGACCACTGGACCACCCAGCTATATGACGAGGAACAGTCCGGCGAGGCGAAGGGATGTACAGGGGGCGAGGCCAGAGCTTGCGCGGGCGCAGATGGTCGAGCCGGAGATGGTTGAAGGGAGAGGCATTGGTATCGCGGAGTAGCATGCACGCCCAACATACTGCTCTTCAATGTAGCTCCCAAGCCGCAGCATGGCCTTGAGACCATCTTCCGTGTACGTGCAAGCCACCTGCTGGATGCTGAGACCCACGCAATTCATGTTGCGCCACCGGGTGCATCCCCTCCACCCCTTCCCAAACGCCACGCCGAACCCAAGCGGTGACCGGCAATCACGCCTTCTTCCCTGGCGGTTGGGCTGGCTTCTTCTGAAGGTCCTTGTCCCACCACTCCTTCCAGAACTTCTCGTCCTCGACCCTCTTCTCCTCCTTCTTCTCCCGCTCTTCCCGCCTCTTGTCCATCGTGGCGAACCACTCCTCCCGTGCGGCGTCCTGCTCACCCTGGTTGGCGTACTTCATCATGCACGTGTTCATCGCCTTTTGTGGCTTCCGGCACAAGATGGTTGCGGTGAAGGTGTGGTTGATGCAGCATGATGCGAAGTCTATATGTATACATCAGTCAGCACGTAGGTGATCGTTCGATCGAGATGATAGACACGCACCTCGCACCTCATCGGCGCACTTGTTGCGCACCCGCTTGAAGTAGAGCTCCCGTACCTGCGACTCTTGGCTTGCAGAGAGCGGGAGCGGATTCCGTGAGAGCCTGGGGGAGGGTGATGTGGAGGGAGAGTCCTTAGAAGGAGCTGCCATCATCGCTGCCATATCATGTTGATCAGTTTGCTGTATCAATCGGCATCAACGCGACACGGGAGGTGTGCATGGCAGGAGGGACGGCGGTCGGCATTGTTGCGCCAAGCTCCGAGGCTTTCCCTAGCTTCAGTTTGTCGAACGTCACGTCGAAGCCTCGAAGTCTCACTACTGAACCTCACTTCACACGTCTGGAATCAGTCGTATGTACCATGCACTTACGGACGAAGCACCTGGCCGTATGCGGACGAGTCTAATGACTGCTGACGCCTTGTTCTGCACGAGGGCTGCGTTGTTGCAAGCGACACCCGCGAGACTACCACAAAGAGGACCAATACGCGGCAGAACGGTTTCAATGACTTGCAGTCGAAGTGATAAGGAAACCCAAATTACGCACAAACAGGAAGCATTTGGATCCGAGCAAGCCGTGCAGGAAGGATACGTGAAGCGCGAGGGTGGGGATCTTTTTTTATACTGGGAAGACCATCGAGTTTCTGCAAAGACGATACAATCTACCAAGCGGCCTTGGAAATACTTGACTAGACTCGCGAGGACAAAAGCATCATGTTTCGAAGAGTCGCGCGGAAGTCGAGCGAGGGAAATACGCGGAGGTCAAAAGAAAAAAAAGGAACCCCGCCGTAAGGCAGGTAAGTAAACTCGTCCTTATTGAGAGGACTGGTTTTGCTTGCAAGCAAGCAGATCCGCATTCCGCACAACTTTGCGTCATAAGCGCATCTTAGTTTGGCTACAGTCACCGATGCTATGGTACCATTGCCGAGCAAGCGTCAGATCGCATTCCGCACAAGGTTGCGTCATAAGCGCATTTCTGTTTCCGCGGCTACACACTTGAGCTTGCTGGCTGGTATGTTTCAGCACGGCTGTTCGATTTTTCATATACGCCGGCTTTTCGGTGGCTGTCCGAGTTACCGCCGGCCAGGCTTTTACAACCTTTGGTCTTTCTCTACGCCACGGAGATCGAATGCGTACTATGCGAGGTCATCACAGGAGAGTCACTCGATATGCTGAAAACCATTAGCTCTCGAGGGTGAGAGCCAGTGCGTCTTACTCGGTGGTGATCACTAGGAGCCACTACGTTGATCGCCTTCTGCCCACCCTTGCGCGCCGGAGTGCAAGACCGAATGTACACTTCTTTGGTCCCTCATGCTCACCTTTCCGGTTTGGAGAGGCTTGCCGCTTGCGGCCGCGCGCCGTTGCAAACAAGTCTTGTTGCTGGCCATTTGCCTTGCTGTTCGCATCCGCCGATGTCCATCATGAGGCAAGACAACCCGCACTGCGCTTTCCATCTCTAGATACCGGAATCGAAGTCGGATGCACTTCGTCTGTTGGTCTTCGCTCGCTAACACCGATTGCATCATCTTCTACAGCAACCACTGTGGCTCCAGCCCGCCCACCGCAAATCGCAAGTGCTCCAGCGCCTTCTCGCACTCCTGCCACGTGCAATCGGCGTAGTCGGGTGTGATGGCATGCGCAGCCGCTACCACCCTCCCCATCCTGTTCAGGTCGTCGCTCTTCAGCACAACAAACGCTTGGCCCGATCGTACCGCCGTGCACCACTCCACCAGATTGCGCCAGTGCTCCCGTCCATTCCCATCACACCCGCCTCTGAGTGTAAGAGCTAGCCCCAGTGTGCTAATGAGCTGTCTAGCGTGCTTGACGAAGGCCTTGATCAGCGTGGCATCGCAATCGACCACGTCGAACCAGAAGAAGTTTGAATGAAGCCAAGTCTTCATCGCCTCTTCGCGAATCTGACGGCACGTCCGCAACAGCCCAGGCTGTTGTAGCAGCGGTGTGACACGGACGGGCCCATCCTCAACCAACGCGAATTCCCAGATACTGAGCCGTAGCTCCGGCGGCAGGCGCAGAAGCAGCGATGTCGGTGCAGGTCGAGGGTTCTGTGTGGCCTGCAAGCACGTCAGTCCTGCGTCACCACAATTCAGCAAAAGCGAACAGCGTAAACTGTCGTCGTCGTGTCTCGCAGTTTCCCTCATGCCCGCTAGCCCTGCCTCTGATGACCGAGTTGGCCGCATCTTCCGAAGCTGCGGAAGGTTCGTGTCGATAAGCGCACCGAAAGATCTTGGGCCCGAATTTGAGTAACAAAGACCTCTGTTGAGTTATGTCGAGGGCCGGACCGCAGACGCACGGGAGCACCCATTCGAGTAAGTGTGTTGGGTGAGACGTATGCAACACGTCCCAGTCACTGTGCTTGGGTTCAAACATTCACATAACGGCGGCCGGGGCAAGCCTCACCATGCAGGCATCCAATCCGGGCCGACTGACTGTGCCCTCTACCTGCGAGGACGCACGGTAGCTTTAGTCTGCCTGCAAACCCTGCGCGTCCGATCACGCCGACTAGGTGCTCTACCCATGAGCTTCAGATCTGTTGGAAGAAGCCGAGACCGTTTCGTACTGCGATATAGCGTCTACTTGCCACACCACGCCCACACGCATGCCGCACCGCCTGTCGAACCAACGCCGGGACGCCCTCGCCATGCGCGCCACGCAGTCCGATCTATGCCGAGTCCAAACCAAAGCATTCGCTGGCTGGCCAATGCGTGCGCAAACCTCTTCCTTCCTGTGTCTATATGTACACGACGTAACGACTGCCCATGCCAATCCCACCAATCAATCAATCAGTATCATCCTGCGCCGCAGCCGAAACACCCAAACCCTTCCGCAACGGCAGCGGCCGCGGTGTAGCTTCTTCCACAACATCGCCCTCCAACCTCCCACCCTCAGTACCCAAATCAGGCGTCACCGGCGCCCGTCCCACATCCGTCTCATCGTCCCCAGCCTCCAGCTCATCATCCCCATCCCCATCCCCATCCCCCTCGTCCTCGTCATCCTGCAGCATCAAAGACTCCACAAGCCCCTCCTCCTCCTCCTCCCCATCCACCGAGCTCTCCGGCACACTCTCATCCACACTCAGCCGGGGCTCCGACAGATACGAGTCCAGCATATCGTCCCCCGCCTCATCCTCCGACATGACACTCTCCCTCATCTTCAGCGTCCCAGCCCTCTCCACCGCACTCTTCGCCGCAACCGGCCGCACCTCCTCCTCCCCCTCATCCCCTTCACTCTCACTATCCGTGAAATCCACAACATCCAACGGCTTCTCCCGCCAGTAATTGAAGTCGGTGAAATCCTCCCCGCCCCCCTTGATCAGCAAGCCGACCGGCGGGAAGTAGTGGTCCACGATCTCCCGCATGCTGCCGTACGCCGTGCGGTACGTGTTCAGCGTCAGCAGGTCGAGCGAGACCTCCGAGTTGCTGTTGATGGTGAAGATGCGCGTGCTCGGGATGTTGACGCTGCGGTAGGACAGCGCGTCCGTGAGCTTGTTGCCGAACCCGGCGTAGAAGGGCGAGCCGGCTTTGCCTCTCCCACTGCCCAATCCACCGGGCGTGCCGGCGCCCGGGAAGTGGGTGCGCAGGCCCACCTCGGCACTGTCGTGCGTGTTGTTTGCGCCGCCGTGGCCGGCGAACAAGGCCATGATGTCGCGCAGACAGGCCATTTTGAAAATCTCCGGTTTGCGCAGGTAGACTTCGCGGCGCAGCGCGGCGATCGTGCGGTCCGGGCTAAGAATAACAGGGCCCTTAGGGAGTTTAAAGCCGTCTTGCGCAACGCCGTTAAGGTAGGCGCGCGTGTTGTCCGCCTGGCCGACGCTGCGCGAGGTGAGGTAGAGGAAGTTGTAGCCGTTGGCCGCGATGTCGGTGTAGAGTTTGGCGACGCCCTGGTGCGTCCAGTCGCGGCCGATTTTGTTGAGGACGTGGCCGAGGACGTCGGACTTGGTGATGGTGCCGTCGATGTCGGAGATGACGATGGGGACGTCGTGCTTCCAGTACCACAGGATGGCGGTGCAGGTCGCGCGGTTGACGGTGAAGGCCATGGTGTTGGCGCCGGGCTTCAGGCTCAGGGTCTTGAGCTGGTCGGAGGTGAGGCGGAGGGTCTTGGCGTAGTTCTTGTTGGGGTCGCCTGCAGCTGGGGCGCCGGGTGAGCTGGGCTGGGAGAGTAGGCCGACTGCGCTGTCGGAGTCTCGTCGGTTGTGCGAGCCGCTGTAGTCGGCGTTGGAGTCACTCCGCGCATCGTCGCTATGGTATCCGGGATCTGACAGGGCATCATCGCTGCGGTAGCCGGCTGGGTTGTAGCTGCCCAGTCCTTCCGCCGCCCTTTTGCCTGCCGCCTCCTTCGCCTCCTGGCTGCTGTAGATCCACACATTGCCCTTCTCGTCTGCGCCAATCAGCGCACCGATGTCGTACGGCCCGTCAAGCTCCTCCGACAGCAGCTGCCGTGCTATGACCTCTGCGTGCAGCGCTTCGCCTTCACCGCTCTTGAAGCCCGTCATGTCCAGCATCAAATCTCCGGAGTCCGTGACCTGGTTGCTGATGTTGGACGTCCACAGCTTCTTCGATAGATTCATCGCGCGCGCCTTCGCCTCCTCGCTGCCGAGCGGAGGTGGGCTGGGCGAGCGATCGGTTCGCGCGCGTACAGGCGAGGCCGGTCTTTGCGACAGGCTCGGAAAGGGCTCGCTGCCGCCAAACGACTTTGAGATGGCTGCTCGCGCTGCAGGCAACGCGCTGTCCGTCGCCGTCCGCCCCAGCTTCGGCGCGAGGTTCGGCTTGAGGTCGGAGAAGTCGCCGCTTACCGGCCGGTTGGAGGGATCGGCTGGGGTGTGCGACAAGGGCGATAGCTGGCCAATGTCACTCTTCGCCTTGCGCGCATCAGGCGGCAGCTGTATGCCTTCGGTCGTGCTCTTGCTGTGCTGTCGCCGCTTCGCGCCCGCACTCTGCTGCGGTTCGTTGCTCTGGCCCTCCAGCTCGAACGGGTCCGGCTCCTGCAAGCCCGGCGGCGTTGTCCCCGTCCTCGATGATGATGAGTCCGGTCGCAGCTGCGGACTCGTTGCCGGCGAGACCAGCGGACTGGTCTGCAACGCCTCCGGCACCGACTCCTGCGTCTCGAAGACGAAGAAGGCCTCACCAGCCTCGGCCAGCTTCATGGGGAAGTCCTGCTTGCTGCCATTGACGCGGAACTCGACCTTCTTCTCGTACGGCCGCAGCAGCGAGAACTTGCCGAAGCGGATGTGGAAGGGCGAGCAGGCGAGCGAGCCATCCTCCTGCTCGACGACCACCACGTCGATGGCGCCGGAGAGGGTGGCCGGGTTGATGGAGTTCCAGGTGGAGGAGAGGGAGCCGGAGATGGAGCGCACGTATTGCATGGCAAGTCTATCAACTGTGTGCCGCGAGGGATAGCGAGGGTATGTATGGATGCTGCGTGCAATGCGCGCCTGTCAAATATAAGACTGTATTACTGTGAGAGTCGCCTGAATCACACCTGAATCACAGGATGTTTATGGTCATGGTCAGCCTGGAGGAAGCCGTTTACATGCACGGACGGACGAACGTCATTCGGCCGATCTACATGTATCATTGCATGGGCGTCCGTGGGGTTATTGGGCTATTGCAGTGAATGAAATGCGATTACTACCCCTGCACGTGAGTCCTGATGAGGGAAAGCAATGCAGGGACAAGCAACGTGGGTCGTTGTTGAGCTGCGAGCATCCCACGCGCATCCAGCCATGCATGTCTGATTATGCACCCCAAACGTCTGCGCAACGCCGCAACGCCGCAACCCAGCTCGGCATGACTGCTCGGCTGACTTGCAGAGGTGCCGAAGCCGCTAAGCACTAGTGCTGCACGAGCAAGCGGGAGAGGCGCGGGCTTGCGCAAAGCTTATCACCTTAATCATCCTCGGCGGGTCTCCGGTCTACGCACCTATGTACCTATGTACCTGCTGCACGCACCAGCACCACCTCAAGTGATCTACAGATTACCACCCCTCCGCGGTACTGCCGCACACCGTCTCGGAGCATCCTTCTTGCGCCAGATACTCCGCTAGCATGCCCGCCTAATAACACCATGACCACCGTCCAGCATGCCGCCCCCGCTGCAACCTCTACACCATCCGAAAGCGCGCATTTCGACGCCGCTGCTGGAGTCATGGCGAGCCCTACCGAGTTGTTCAAGTCGCTGCCCGCCCGGGTCTGGGCCGCGCATGCACTGCTCACGCTGCAGACCTTCGCGGTCCCCTTCGCATTCTACTTCAAGCCCGTCTGTGTTTGTGTTGCGACCTTCTGGTGCGTCGTCCAAACCTGCCAACCGAAAGGGAAGGAGCGGACACCACAAGACTGACCACGCGCACGCAGGCTAATCTACCGCGCCTACCAAGTCGTCAACAAGCCCCTCGAGGAACTCGCTTCCCTCCTCGGCTTCGACATCCCCCTCACGCCCATCATCGATTTGGCCAACATCAAAGCCGATGGCGCCATCCTGCACTGGTCGCTGCCGGAGAAGCCGAAGAACCGGGCCAAGCTGAAGATCGAGATACAACTCAATGGGAACCTCGTGGACTCGGTGTCTACGCAGGAGTCGGCCGTCACGATTACGGGTCTGCAGCCGAGCTCCTTCTACGTCATCCGGGTTGCGTTGATGAATGATGCCGAGTTTGGATCGAGGAGTGAGCCCATACGCTTCCGCACGAAGCCCGCGAGCTCAGGCGACTTCTTCGTCATCGGTGCGGACGCGCAGGAGACGGACCATGATGGGTCGGCAGAGACGCTGCCGCATGTGCGCTTGTACAGAGGCTTGAAGGACATCACACCTGCTGCCATTGAAGCTGCCCCAATGGCAAGAGAGACGAGCTCTGGAGGACTCGGACCGAAACGGAGTGTTACTGGTCGCAGACCTTCTCCCGCAGCGCTGGGTCTGGACACCAAGTATGACCTTCAGCCAGAGGAAGCCGAGCCGCCGGAGGGTGCAGAGACCGTGCAGCAGCTCACGGGGAAACTCGATGCCATCAGGCGGGATACGGAGGAGGCTGAGAAGCTAGCAAAGGAGGAGGAGGAGGATGAGCTGCGCCTCAAAGATGAGCTGACCCAAGAGCGTGACGCACTGAAAGCTGAGGCGAGCGAGAAGGAGAAAGCGAGCCGGAATCTGAAGCGTGAGGTCAATATTCTGGAGCGCCAAAACACCGCAGCGCAAAACGAACGTTCGAAGCATGAGAGGGTGCTACAGCAGAAGAAGCAGGAGCGGCAGAAGCTGAAGGATGACATCTTCCGCTGGGAGCGGGAAGCTCAGACCATGAAGGCAGATGTTGCGCGCATACAGCAAGACAAGAGCAGCTATCTTCTGCAGATTGAGCAGGAGAAGGAAGCGCTACGAAGCCGCCATGCGGAAGAAACCTCAGCCACGCGTGCTTTGGATGACGAGATCCGGGAGAAGAACGCGTCGATCAAAAAGCTTGAACGAGGGATCAGGAATCACACCCCCGACGGCAATGATGCCGACACGAGCATCGTACACCAATTCCAGCAAGACGCGGAAGAAGAGCGGAACTGGGGCATGCATCGCTCGAATCTTCAACAGCAATACGCGATCAGCGTCCAAAAGCTCGAAGCAGCCAAACGGTTCCACAATGAGCAGGCCAGGTACCTAGAGTCTGTCCGAGCGCAGCGGAGAAGAGACGAAGAGATGTCGCAGCAGTTCAACTCGCCGGCTCCGGCGCATGAACAGCGTTTGCCGCATAGAGGCGACAGTCAGCGTAGCCGTCGTGCGCCGAGCGGGCATAGCAACTCTGACAGTCCACGAATGGGTGGCTTTACGCTCACCCAGAGTCCATTCGGGAACGCTCTGACGAGCGTAGCGCCCGGCTTCTCTGGTGCACCCTTTTTCAACATCCAAAATGGCATGACCATCACAAGACCAACCGACGATATGGTCATGTCCGACGAGGACAGAGAGAAGCTCACCGGTGGTGCTCCGATGAGCCCGGGTGCTGGTGCGGAGCTTTTGCCAGCGGACTTGTTCTCGAACGAAGGCGATAATAGGCACTCGCCCGAGCATGTCGTGCAGCCCTTACCTGGTCTCGGCTCGCTCCCCGGTCTGCCTGGCTTGCCCGGCCCCGGTCCACCACCTGCGCATGCCCACGAGCATCCCGGTCCTGGGCCAGCGTCACCGGCTTCTGCGAGCAGCAGATCGCCGAGCTTCCTCGCCAGCCCGCAAGCCAGTCAGAACAACCTTCACATCGGGTCACCCGAGCATCTCATGGACTCTGACCGCCGATCCATCATCTCGAACCGCTCGAACCGTGCCACTAGCGGTAGTGTCGCGACGGGCAGTCGCTTCAGTAGCATGTTCGGCATCAAGCCGCGCACCAAGACGGTGTCTGTCGACGAAGGGCCTCCGTTAGGCAAGGCGCAGAGCCACAGTATGCCGAGGCAAGATCAAGGCCTGCCTGGCTTGGACTCTGCTACACGTAAGAGAAATAGCAGTATCTCCGGCACCGTCTTCGGCGCCGACCTGCCGACGCATGATGGTGCCTCGGATGCCCTTACCGAGTCGCCCGTTCCCAGCAGCAGCAATGCTTCTAGGCGGAGAGCGTTCGGTATGGGCTCCATCTTCGGTCGAGACAAGCATGAGGGTAGTGGTGGCGGCTGGCCTTCGTCTTTCACCAACTCGTTCGGCAGCAGGAGGCCCGGAAGTCCGCGGCCCGGATCGACGCACTCCAATGAGCTGCCCAGACCCAGTATGGATAGCAGCCGCTGGGGCGTCGACACCTGGCCGTCTGGCGATGCTGCGGCCGGCGCGAGGAGCAGCCCGCTGTCCTTTGGGCCCGGGTGGACGACGCCGGCCTCGCAACAGCAGCAGCAGCAGCCGCAGCCGAGACTGTACGGCTCTCGACACCCGTCTCGACGGCCGAGCGTGCAGTACGGCGCGTCGGGCCCGCCGGAGGACATCATGGAGGACTCGGACTCGGATGCGTTGAGTCCCGACACGGAGCCGGCGCAACTGGCGCCCATTGGCACGAAGCCTTCGAAGAAGGCGCTGGAGAGACAGCAGCAGCAGCAGCAGCAGCAGCAGCAACAGCAACAGGCCGAGATGGAGGATCCGGAGGAGGAGGTCGGCAGCGGGGCCACGCCCAAGCTGAACCCGGCGGCGAAGGACTTCAAGAGCTTCTTCGGGATCAAGAGTAAGGACAAAGCTAACAGTACGGGCGCCGCTGGTGGGAGCGCGACATCCATGCCCTCAACATCGCAGCACGCCCACGCCCCGCCGACCAGCAGCCTGCGCGACACCGCCGCCGCCGCCGACGACGAGAGTCCGCCCAACAGCCGCAAGTCGCGCGACACGCGCAGCATGACGACCACCGAGTCCTCCATCGCCGGCGGCGAGTCGTCGGCGCGGACGTCGCATGAGCTGGCGCGCACGCCGTCGTATGCGAATTCCGATGCCACGGGCGGGCCGAGCCCGATGATCGGGAGTCTGGGCAAGGAGAGTTTCATGCAGAAGATCACGCGCAAGTCCAGTTCGGGGAAGTTTAGCTTGCCTAGTTTCAATAAGCGGGAGCGGGGGGAGAAGGGGCGGTTGGATGTTTTGGGTGGGGGTGGGGGTGGGGGTGGGAACGGGAACGGGAACTCCTCGACTTCCCAGACATCTTATTATGGCAACGGGGGTGGGTCGGGCAGCTATTTGGCGGAGGACGAGCAGGAGGAGGCGTTGGCGTTGAGCGCTAGTGTGGGCAGTCTGAAGGAGGGCAGGGAGAGTAAGGAGGGGAATCGGGGGTCCGGGAGGAGTTGGAGCTCGGTGTTGAAGCGGGGGAAGGGGCGGAAGGGTGGGGGGGAGACGCCGAGTTTGAGTGGGTTGAGCTTGGCGAGTGGGACGACGGAGGATGGGACGGAGGATGGGGAGGAGGAGTAGGAGGAGGAGGAGTGGGAGTTGGGAGATAGATGGCTGGGTGTGGCAGTCAGGCTTTGGTTTGGGTTGTGCTAGATGGAGTGGATAGCTTGGCTTGCCACCGGCTTGGGGATGCAGCCTTGCTGCTTCCCGCTCCCATCGCTTTATCCGTCTCGACACTTCATCGGTATCAGCATCAGCTGCCACTAGTCTCTTTCCCGTCCCACCGCCGGGCCACCTCGATCCTTCAGTCTGCAGCCACTAACCTAGACTTCTTCACTTCCCGTCGCCGTTCGCCCGCGTGCCTTCCTCCGGTACCCGAAAGCCCTTCGCGACCTCCTCCAGATCCTCGATCGTGAACCCAATGAACCCTGCCCTGCCCGCCACCGCCTCTGCAATCGCTTGCACGTCCGCATGCCTGGGATCTAAGATGTACTGGTAGTAGTCGCGCACGGTGGCGGCCACCTCGACCCCGGAGCCAATGTCGCACCGCAACCGCAATGCCGAGATCGAGTGGAATTGCCTCACCCCCGATGACACTCTCTTCCAATATGCCCGGTGCTGGATGACGGCGCAGTCCACGGCCTTGAGAGTGACATCCCTGAGGATGACGGCTTCTTGCAGCGAGGAGCGGATGCGGCGCAGGACGCGGGGCCGCAGGGTGAGGGTGCCTGCGTACTTGGCCTTGATTGGCGAGTAGGGTTGGATAGTGCCTGTCCACCCCGGCCGCGGATCGACGTCTGCACCGACGTACAGCTCGAAGGCGGCTTCGGTGAAGAAGATGGGGAGCGACTCCTGGCGCACGAGCTGGCTGACGGCGGCGATGGCCGGCTCTTTCAGGCTGGTGAGGTCATAGATCTTGCCGTCGTTCGCGGCCGTGGCCAGGTGGAAGGTGTAAACGCGGTTGCCTACACAGCGACGGGGTGCAAGGGTTAGCGGGACGTCTCGGTCTACGCCTTCTTCTGCCCATCGGTGTGCTTACGGAGCTCAGGCGGGAGATCCAGGAAGCGGAAGGGCTCGATGTCGATGGTGGTGCATGTTTGTTTGATGGCGGCGGCTTGGGCTCGGCCTACGGCGCCTCGTGTGCAAACCATATTTGTTGATGTTTGTACGGCTGGAGGGGCAACCGTGGTGGTTGGAGATGTTGGTGTGGATCTGCAGGGTGGCGGGAGGAGATCGATGACTCCAAGGGCGACAGCAAGGAAAGTTGAGATTGTACGAAACCGCGTCACGAGTGTTTGAAGGGTGCATGTGGTTCGAAAGTCGGTTTCCACGACGGGACTGTTCGTATTCACTGAGCGCATTCACCCACCTGTTGTCTGCCTCGCTCACTACCGGTTTCCGGATAATGCTGCGCTACTGCTGCTAGCTGGATTTGTCCTGAGCTGTCGTCAAACTCATACGACATATTTTGCCAAGTATCGGGCTGCCCGTACATGTAATCCTCTTCGCCACTACGCTAGCACGGTAAGTGGGTAGATATCGACGCACTCTCCATCGTGTCGTGGCGAATGATGATAATCGAAAGCGGCGACGCCCTTCCTCAGTGGACTCGACCGTTGCTGCCTGTGCCCTTTAGCACTAGTCCTCGGAGTGTTTGGTGACGAGGTCACCTAGGCAGTCGCTTGGAGGCCCTCATCCGAAGAAGGAAGCCGCGATGGAATCCAGCAGCTTTTGATTGGCCGACGGGAGACGCAATGGCTAAATGTACAAGTACCTCGTCTGCGCCCCTCATGCGAACCTAGCTACAGCGCAAACAGCTGCCACCAAGCAGTGCAGCCCATCGCATATCTATGGAATTACACATGCGGCACCTTCCTCCTCCCTCTGCCCGCCACTACCGCCACCACGCCTACAACATGCATCACCAGCTTATGACAGCATGCGCGTCATATCATTCCGGATCCGCGCGTAGTCCAACAAGCCCTCAATCTGCCCCACGGCCGAAACGGCCACATCCTTGTCCCACAGCTTCCGCTGCGCGAAGCTCTTCACGTCGGCCGCCGTGATCGAATCAACCGCCCGCTCTACCTCCTCAGGCGCTAGTCGGCGGCCCGTAGTGATGATCTGGCGCCCGATATCCTCTGCCACCGCCGTTGTGCCATCGAGAGAGAGAAGAATAGAGGCCTTGAGCTGCGCCTTCGCGCGCTCGGTCTCAGCCTCGGAGACCTGGAACGACAGGCGCGACCACTCGCGCAGCGTGAAGTGCACCAAATCATCAATGCGCGTGACGTTGTCCGTGACGAGGTAGATACCCCACAGCCCGGTGTCGGAGTAGGACGTGCTGAACGACATGAACGAGTTGGCCAGCTTGTTCTCGTGGATGAAGGTGCTGAGCTTGCTGCCCAGGTAGGGCGAGTTGCCCATGGCGCGGTCCCAGTTGCCGACGATGGCCTGGGTGACGAGGGCGGTGAAGTAGTCGTCGTCCTTCCAGCTGACGCCCTCGACGGCGATAGCGATGTTGGCGGTAGGCATCGTGTCGTCACGGATGCGCACTTCGCTGCCGACAAAGTCCGGGACGGCGCTGAGGCCGCGTTTGGTGGCCGAGGGCTGCGAGTTCGGGTTGTAGCGCGGCATGGAGGAGAAGTACTTCTCGGCCAGGTCGACAAGCTGCGAATGAGGGACGCCGCCGCTGCCGACGAGCACCATGCGGTCGGCGGTGTAGTTGGTCTTGATGTAGTTGGTCAAGTCATCGCGCGAGATGGTCTCGATGTTCTCCTTCGGGCCCAAGATCGTGCGGCCTAAGGGCTGGTTCTGGAAAGCCGTAGCGTGCAAGTGGTCGAAGACGACCTCCTCCAGCTGCTTGTCCACCTCCTCCTGCTCACGCAGAATCACGTCCCGCTCGCGCTCGATGGCGCTGCTTTCCAGCTTGCTGTTCAACAGGATGTCGGCCAGGATGTCGACGGTGGCGGGCACGTCGGAGTTGAAGGCTTTGGCGTAGTAGACCGTGTTCTCGCGCGATGTGTAGGCGTTGAGGTGCCCGCCCATGTTCTCAATCTCCAGCTCGAGCTGCGACTGCGAGCGCTTCTGCGTGCCCTTGAAGGCCAGGTGCTCGAGGAAGTGCGCGGTGCCATTGGTGCGGTCGGTCTCGGCGCGCGAGCCGGCATCGATCCACACGCCGACGGTCGAGGTTTGGGCGTAGGGGGAGTGCTCGGTGGCAATCTACATCATTGCGGTTAGCTGGACACTCCGGTCAGGAGGTGTTCTAGTTACTGAGCGCGTACGGTGAAGCCGTTTGATAGTGTCGTGCTTTCCGTGGTGCTGTTATGGCGGTTGACAGGAGAGGCCATGCTGCGGGTGAGGCCCGGCTTGGGTTTGACGGCGGAGATCGCGCGCTGGGCGCGCAACCCCTGCTGCAAGGACCAAGCTAGTTTTCTTGAAGCCATACTGGGAGTGTATGTGTGGACGGGGGGGTGGTCGAGAGTACCGTGGCCTGGAGTTGACTCTTGGTGACGGCGAGCTTCGGGACTCCGGGAGAGGTCGGTTTTCAGCCAAGGCTATACGGGAAGGTCCGCGCTTCGTTGCGGCCTGAGGCATGACACTACCATGGCTCCTGACGTTCCACTTCGTATATTGAACAGGATGGGGAATGAAATCACCGATAGTTACAGTAGTGCGCCGTGAGTATCATGTCATCAATGTGAATACGCGAGCTCTATCTCTCATACTACCGCAAATTCCTTCTAGCCCGCCTCGCCTCATCCCATCTTCTCCGGCGAAGGCTGCTGGTGCTTCTGCAGCTTCTTACCCTTCTTCGCAGGCGACAGCATCACATCGCCTCGAAACCCGTAGCGGCGCTTCTCACCTGTGCGGGGAGAGTCGCGGTTGTCTTCGCCCGAGCTCGCTCGCGCCTCTGGCGTACGTAGATAGCGGCGGCCAGTCGGCTCTGGTGTACGCAGATGGCGACCGTCAATCGGCGGGACGGGCGCCATGTTCCCTGGTGTGGCTGCGTGCCCCCCTGGTCTCCCGAAGCGGAACGACTTGACCCTTCTCAGTAGGTTTCTACCGCCTTGCTTCCAAGAACCCGGTGTATGGTTGGTGACACGTTGCAGTAGCGTACGGGAGGCGGGCTTGCGACTTGGATGTCCTTCGTCGCCACCTTTCCTACCATACGCGCGCTCTATGCCTTGCTCACTCGTTCCGTGCTGTTCATCGGGTTTGTCATGCTCGGCATGATCATCATGTTCCATCGGCTCTTGCTCGTCGCCGGCTTCTGCGTGAGAGCCTCGCTCATCGCCTGATTCCTGGTGTGTAGCTGGTGGATCTACGTCTTTGCACTCATAGACAATGCTGCGTCTGGCATGAACCTGGATGAGTCGACTGGCTAGCGTTGCGTGGACCTGACATAGGTCGCCAAGGCCCATTGTAGTCAAAAGGCTCGAGACCTGATCCAATGGCGACGAATCCCGGAGCACATCCCTATCCGCCCGGAGCGACTCGATCTCCTCACTGAGGTGTTTGCGGATATCAGTCAGCGTTGCCACGTCCTCCTTGAGCTTGGCCAACTGCTTCCTCAACTGCTCAAGCTGGCCCTTCACAGCTTCCACATCTGCATCAGCCATTTCGAGTTCAGCGCGAACAGTGTCGTCATCGCGACGCGGCTTGTCTATGCTAGGAGCTGTCGCGGACCTGTGCCGCTGGAGCTGCGCAATGTCTGCTTGAAGCTTGTCAAAGCGGCCATAATGGGACTGCACCTCATCGCCAAGCTGTGTGATCAGCTTGGCCTCCTTCTCGTAGTCTTTGCGAACTACGTCCGCCAAGCCTCCCAGCTGGGCCTTGAGTATCTGGCCCTTCATTGCCAGCGTAGTGCTGCCATATGATGGCTCGCCCAGGCCATCGAAGGGGGACGTATCAGGAGGTGCAGCCGTCTCTTCCATTTCCTCTGCACCCGGAGCCGTGTCGTTCGATGGCCCGCCTAGACCGCCGAACAGGGACGTGTCTGGTGGCGCAGCTGTCTCTTTGACTTCCTCTGCACCCGGAACCGCATCATCCGTCTCAAGGAAAATCTTATTAGCAATTGCGGGCGTAGTGTCCGGTCGTAGATGTCCGCGAAGGATGTGGAACCGCAGAAGCCTTCGCGTATATTCGCAGGCAAGTCTTGCACATTTCGCCGTGGGTTGAGGGGTCCCCCGCAGAGACTTTCATGAAGGGCCGATGACTGTTGGTCCAGCGGGTGACGCTCGGCTTCGTGTCTGTTTATCTGCCTGCACGCAGATCATACAGTCCAGACCAGCGTCTCTTCGCCTGTTCTCCTTCAAACCACAGCATCCGGCCACACAACCCTCAAATAGCCTATTCTGGAGCCATATAGCCGTCGCGTGGTAGGACCGCGAAAATACGAAATGGCACCAAATAACCTTCCCAGGTTCTACTGGAACAAGTTCAAGCGGGAAAGTCTTGCACCGTCTGACAGTACAGTCCTGCATCAACGCTAACATACATCTGCTTCGACCGAGGAGAGACGGCGCATGCCCGAGAGCTCTCCCTACAGATCATCAACGAGTTTGACGCTCCAAAACACGCGCATGTGCAAGCTTACCAGCTTATCTCTCTGTGCACGAACAATGACTTTGACGCGAAGCACTTTCTGGAGGAGGCTTTCAAGGTACTGGATGGCCTTGATGGACATGACCAGCTCGTTCAGCAGACTCGTGATCATACGGTAAGTGAGTACGCGCAGCTGTTGACTCTTACCCACTAACTCACCGCCCTAGTCTATCATGCTGAAGGAGCTCGAGGACGCGTGGACGGCAAAATGGCTGGAGGTTTACGGAAATCCCCAGGACAAGTTACCAAGTTGGGAGGACATCAAGACGTATGTTATGGAGCAGTTGATCGGGAGGGACGCGCAGTTGGCAGAGGAGATGGGGGCGCTGCATGTCGCGAGCAACAGCTTCAGAGAGGAGCTCGGCCGCGATGGCAGTCCTGGAGCTGAGGAGCCGTGAGGAGGTAGGGTGTCACAACGTCTGATAAGGCGAGTCTCCAAGCTTCGGCGCATGATGTGGGCAACCAGGCCATTCGTTGATTGCGGTGGTAGTTGCTTCACCTTGGGTAGTACTTGCTTCATTCGGTTATAGGAACGAGTTGATGGCATCAAATGTTCCGAATACGACTACCCAACGCTCGTCGTTGCAGCGTGCAGTGAGGTTGGCGTTTTGATACCTTAGGGTTGCGGCGCTCTCCGCAAAATGCCGAGCCGGGCGATTGCTCCGCCTTTGGCAACACCGTCACCTCGAAGTCCGCACGCCTACAATCGCAAGGCATTGCAACTCACCTCATACCGGCAACAATGGCTTCCACCGCCCTCCGCCCCGCTCTGCGCCAGATCCTCGCCGCATCCCCCGCCTCGCGCACCCTCACCTCCGCCGCCCTCCCGGCCTTCAGATCACAGAAGCTACTCGCCCGGCAATCACCTCTGGCGCTGCAGCGGGCAGCCTTCCAGACATCGAGCAAGCGCGCCATCCTCCCACCGCTGCCGCAGACAATCCGGGGCACGATCAACGATGCTGCTACGGTGCCGGATACGGAGCCGTCGCACGGCAGCTACCATTGGACGATGGAGAGGTAGGATACGACGGCATACAGCGGACAACACGTGAAGTAGGAAGAGAGGCTGATGCGATTGGTATAGACTCGTCAGCTTGTCGCTTGTCCCCATCACCATAGCGCCCTTCGCAGCCGGCTCGCTCAGTCCCGTGCTGGACGGCGCATTCATCAGCCTGCTCATCATCCACAGCTATGTTGGGTTTCAGTACGTCTAACCACCTGCACGTCATGCACGACAGCAACAGCCACATGCACAGACATACACATATAGCCAGATGGGCACTGACGCGTCACCCAGATCATGCATCACGGACTACTTCCCCAACTGGCGCGTGCCCTTCTGGCGCAAGTTCTTCGACTGGGCCAACTTCGCCTTCGTCGGGATTGTCGCCTGGGGCTGGTACGAGTTCGAAACGAATGACGTCGGACTGACCGAGGGCGTGCGCCGGGTGTGGAAGGCCGGGAGCAAGGTGGACGTCACCGCCTAGATCGCAGGAGCAGTATGATAGGTGGCGTGTGAGACATCGCTGGCATCGCAGCAGGGAATGATGCAGTGGTGGTGTACATATCAAGCGACATGAAATTGCAGCTGCGGGAACATGCACACGCGATGTTCGATTTCCAAGGCAGACCGAGCGCCCGCCCGTCGCATTGCTTGATCGTCTACGCTTTCCTTGGTCCCAGGAGACGGCAAGCTGCAGCTCTCCGACGTCCGGTTTCGCACCCCCTGTTGCACCTTCACCGCTATCCAAAAGCTGACACTTGGCCATTGCCCCGTTGTCTGGCACTTCTTATCATCTCCTCTTCTTTCCCACCTTCATCACTCTTTGCTTTTTTCCATCCGTTCATTCCTCCACTTTTTTCCCTCGGTTTCCTCCTTCCACTTTATCGTTCGTCGCCCGGCGTTCACCCATTGGTCATTTCCACTCCTCCTTCGTTCGCTTCTAGTCTTCCTTCCCTCGAATTCTTCTACTCGATCATCGTCGTCATCGCGTCCACGCCCTTCCACGCCCGTCTTCGCCTTTCTTGTCTACCTACCATACAAACAGTACGTTCCCGCTCACCGAGTGCTCATCACGCCCTGTCCGAGTTCCACTAACGCCGCAGCAGACCAAAACCAACCATATATATCACAGCGCGAAGACCCTCGCACCTTTGACCACCTTCGAGCACGCGCTTGCATGAGCTCCGCGCCCAGCAGCCCCGGAGGCCACAGAGAGTGGCTGCATATGGCTATGCTGATCGTCATCAGCCCTGGCCAAGTCTTCGCTAGTGGGCTCCTGTTCGCCATCGTTATGCTCGAGGAGGCTCGGGTGTTGCTCTGGAGGCTGCCGTCCAATTTGCAACCCAGCGGTACGACGACGTCGTCCACCTGTTGCACACTGTCCGCCAACTATGCTATCGTTGGCCCTCTTTAGCCATTCCTCCACTATATATCAGTGAGTCTCATCCATCGCGCGGGGACGCCTGCCGGCGGGCCCACGCTGCTTGATGCATGCACGAACATCCTCTCCGTGCTACAGACTGACGCCGCACGCAGCATCAAAAAGAACCGTATATACCACGCCGCCGCTTGCAGTCGCCACTCAAGTCAGCAGGCAACGAGCATCTTCGACGCCCAGTCGAACAACATCAAGACTCACCAGTAAGTCACCTTTTCCGCTGGCCATTGCCCCCTCGAATAAATCTCATTTGACTCGCGATTCATAGCCATGCCACACTGTCAAAAGCACAGCGTGAGATGGGAGTCTGCCGTCCAGGGCCCAAGCATCACCACAAGTACTGGTAAGTCATCTTTCTATTACGTTATGCCTCCTCAAAGCCATCTATCTAACCCGCAATCCACAGCAAGCTGGCAATGCCTCAGTGCTTCAAGCACCAGACGAGCTGGGAGGCGGCCCATGGGAAGTGCGTCCATTGCGTACGCCACAACAAGCAAGCCGGTTTGGCGAAGGAGAAGGAGCGCAAGGAGCGCCTTGAGGCGCAGAAGGCCAAGACCTTGGGGCAGGCGGAGAAGAGTGCCGAGCGCGACCGTGCGTATGAGGCGAAGCTCGCCCGCACCGGGAAGCACTGAGTGGCTTCAAGTTCGGGGGCGGAGGGCGAAGGAGCTTGAGCGGAGAGTTTCGTCTCGTCTTGGAGGAAGGACCAGCAGTGAGACCGGAGCCTGAGATGTGCAGTATTGTGCTGAGTGCGCCATCTCTTGCCGCACTCGCCGCACTCGCCGTAACCGAAAGGGAAAGGAGGAGAAGAGTGCTCGACAGGCGAAGAAGCTTCGGGACCGCGAGGCGGCAAAGCAGAACTCGATCGTGGCCTTCCCGCTGTATCTGACAATCACGACGATTGTGGCCGGCCTGATGTGCATCGCAGCTGTTTTAACGTCGGTTGGACACGCCATGTGAGATAACCACCACTCCCCAAGCGGATTGGACGGTGCTGACAGCTTTCACTCCCAGCTACATTATCGGCGCCTTCATCTGCCACGCGCTCGGCCAGGTCGTCCGTCGCATCCGTGGCCATTAGTGCCAGCCCTGTCCGCATCTACGACGATGGTTACCGCAGCCGATGACGTGGTCGACAGCATAAGGCGAAGCACGAGCCGAACGGGAAGCACTGAGATTCTGTGGGTGCAGGAGGCGGGGGCAGAAGAGCACTGTCATCGACTTCACCGCCAGTCTACAGTCACAGGAGTTTCCGGCCGTTACCGGACCGGCAATCTTGAACGACGAAGAGCCTCATCAGTTCACGGCCGTTACCGCACCGGCGAACGACAAAGATTGATGGCCATCAACTGCTGAAGATCTCTGTCATTCGCCGGTGCGATACTGGCCGGCACCTGTCGAGGCTCTTCGTTGTTCAGGCTCGCCGGCCCGTTGATAGTTGTCGACTACTTACAACGTCGACGTCAGCGTCGTGCTTTCTGGATTCCGGAACGTCCACGGAGCCATCGACGTCCAGCAGGTGGGTTTTCCTGCCGCCTGCCCAAACCTCCCCACCTTGCTAACAACACACCTAGAAAAGCCTACCCGGCACGAACAAGATCGCGCCATTGGATCCTCTCCTCTCAGTCCTTTCTTTACCATATAAACACAGTAAGCTCACAGCCGCCGCCCCGGCACATAGTGCCGACGTACGCATAGACGGTTCTCGCTGACGTCTATTGCTAGAACAAAACAACAGTATATACCTGGCATAACGCCGGAAGAAGTGGTCACCAACCGCATCAAGGCTGGCAGTACCTTTGCCTCCACAGGCACCCGCGGTTCTGTCCTTGCGCAGGGTTCGTGGTCAGTGCTTCGTCGCTGTATCGACAGTGACAAGACTAGCGACTCCGAAATGCCGGACAGAGTCGACACGAGCGAGTCCGAGATCACGAAGAGCGAGGACTCAGAGATGGTCGACACGGATGACACCGACGACGACTCATCTGGCGCTACATCGCGGACAAGGTGGAGCAGTCCGTGGATAGGATGCGCAACCTTGTATGCCAAACAACAACATCAACACCACCAGCCTGGTTCAGGTCAGGATTCTCAATGGTCAAGCCAACTGGGTCAGGTGGTACCCGCTGTTCAAAGCTGATGCACGAGCCGACGACACGTTCGAACTTTTCGCCGGGACAGAAGTCGTCCTTGTCAAACCCACCCGCACCAGATACATCGAGCAAGTCACCATCGTCGAAGGCGGTGATGGAGCGGACGCATCAACTACCTTGGTAAAGACTGTTAGGACCATAGGTCCGGAAGTCGCTCGCCAAGATCTCGACTACAAGCGCGCCATCGACGAGTACAAGCTCGACCAGCATGACTACGAACAGTTTAGGCTCCGCCACAGTGTAGCCGATGAGAGCGGCGAAGTCCTGGCGAACATGTGCGGCACAGCATATACTCTCACAATACGCCCTCTCAATGCCGATCTTCTCCTTCTGTCCAACATCTTTCTGTAACCTCAACGTGAGCCTCCCAGTCCTGGTTCATCCCAGCACGCCGCCGCCGACGACCTCGCAGACTGAGGCCTGAGCAGAACAAAGCAACGTATAAATCATCATCTTTCACCAGACAAAGGTCTTCACGCTTCATGTGAAGGCCATGCTCCGGGTGAAGAGGAGACAACACCATTGTGTCTGCCACAAAGCACCACTCGACACAATGGATTGTGTCGTAATGAGTCCTCGATCGCTCAAATACCGCGGAGCCAACACTTACGGCATGCCTTCGCACAGTTCTCGCTCTTGGTACCGAAGGCAAGTCTCTAAGAAGCACACAGTTTGTTGACACTGGTTGTTGACATCTCCTGCATCAGACACTTCGCTTTTCTCTCCATCCGCAGCGATACAGGCCCCTTCCCATTTTTACCACACCACCAGCAAGACCCGTACCATGTCGACAAACTTCGGCAACCTTCCTCGTCGCGGCTCCGATGCGTCTGTGACCATCGGCGCTTCCCGACCCAGCTTCGAGATGCAGCGGCACATAAGCCCAAGGCCTTCCTACCAGACACTCTCAAGCGAGTACTCTGTTGCGACCGCTTTCGCCGTGGACCGAATCGCTTCGGTCGACCCACCACCAGTTCCGGCTCTTCCCGTCCACGTCGGCTACGAGCAAGGCAGCTCATTGCCCGTGTACGCTACCCCAGCGCAAGCGAGGGGTATGCGTGTAGTGACCAGATCCGGTAAGGTTCTGACTGCCAACGGCAAGTTCGAAGCACAACACCCGGCCAGGCAGCCCGCGCGAAAGTCGGCGATGCACAAGCTTCCGGTCTATCCCTCTTCCGCCGGTTCTTTCGAGGTGATCACGCACCAAGAGGCCGGCAAGGCGCACTACGACGAGGCGGAGGCCAAACTCAACGGGACATGGAAGGGTAACGAGCAATACTCGCCGCCCCACTACATGACCCGCGCCGATCTCGACCACCTGTCCGAGCGGAAGAGCGAAATCAAGGCTCGGTACAACGCGCACAATGCGCGGATCAGAAAGCGAGAGATCATTCCGATTGGATCAATTGCTGCTTTCCATGACGCCGCCAACGAAGCCCAGGCGCAACCACAAACAAAGGCCGCCAAGCCAGCCAACAACGACGGCAAGCGCCTCCATCGTGAACTGATGCGAGGCGTAGGCCCCGAGACGTCCTTCAATGTCTCGGTAGACGGCGCTGTCCTTGTCCCGGAGCCCAGTGTGGTCCCGTACGCTTCGAACTCTCCGCCGACGCAATCCGTTGGCCTCTTCAGGTCGCTGTCCAACACCGCGCAGCGCGGCTTCAAGAAGGTGACCGGCCTTGCGAGAAAGGGATCTGACGCTGCTACTAAGCCCAAGATCACGCACGTCCCAGACAGCTTCGCCTACGATCCAAGAGGCTATCCAAACGGCGCGACGGCAGTGGCCAATTCCATCCCGCTGCGAGAGGCACAGCGACTGCAGAGCCAGCAGTCAGCCGTAGAGGAGGCAGCGCGTTACCCCAACGCTCTGCCACCGAAGTCTCGCCCGCTAGCGAGGAGAGCGCCAGAGACAAACCCACCCGCACCCGTGCATACATCTCCAAGGAACCCACCTGCTCGTCCGCGGAAAGTCAAGATCGTTGGCGACGCAAATCGTCAGACACAATTCGGAGACTTCATCGACTTCTTCGATGACTCCGACTCGGACAAGAGTGTGCCCATGACCGCACCGCCGAACGCCATTGATCTGTCGACCTACCCGGCAGGCCCACCACCGCCTGTCCCAAGGGCGTCCGATGAATCTCTCAGGGCTGCCATCTTGACCGTCAAGAGGAAGCCTGTCCCAGCACGAGCAGCCAAGGTCCAGAAACCGCTACCACCGCTTCCGCCTTGGCGAAGCGCAAACGAGGTTGCAGCGGGCCTTGGCATAGGGACCGCCCACCACGCGTCAGATGACGATGACTTCGATGTGGACCCCATCAGCGACGACGACGATGACTTTGCCGGACACCAGTACGGCAAAATGCCTGAATATGCCGACCGAATCTTCGATGATAGCAGCATCATCCGACAGGTCGACCGCATGAACGGTCTGTCATTGCAGGAGAAGCAGGACGTCGCCACGGAGGCCAGGCGTTTAAAGAAGATCTTCGACAAGCCTCCGCCGGGTGCCATGGGAGTTGACGTCCACGACTTCGCTCCCACCACTGTAATCGACACAACACGTCATGCCGGCCATACCAGCTGGCGCTTGACCGACACGTCCAAGCCGAATGTGATCGAGTCTTACTACAAGCAAGTGCCGAATCAGGATCACCAGGAGCCCGACGAGGCGGCAAAGTTGTTCGAGCACCTGGAGAGGGAGAAGTACGGGAAGAGCCCGGCAAGAAAGGTCGCTCCGCATCGAAGTTGAGCGATGGTTTGCTGGCAGAGTAGCGGGAGACGCATCGCCTGGAGTTCAGGACTTTGACATCCATGATAGCGTTCGGAGAGCTTCGCGGAAGCATGGTACATACATACGATAATGAAAGATGAGATGCTCGAACCTTGTATTCCCCTTGTTCCGCTTCGTTCCCAACGTGACTGCTTCGTGGTGTTGCCTGTAGTATGTACTTTTTTGTTGCTGGCCAGCCTGGCCTGCGGGACCGCGACGGACATCGCCCCTCCTGTTCGTCGCGGTAGCGACATGATAATGCAGGGTATCGCCTGCTATCATGCTGCACGCCTGTGTCTTAGTTTTTGTCTCCGTCGGCCGAGCGGTGCTGGAACAGCTTGCAGCATCTGTCGAAGTTGACGTCGTCTCAGCACGTAGGTACCGTATTCTACAAATGCTGTCTTCACAACCTGCAAAACCGACTCGAAGGTGCCGCAAAGTCAGCGTGGCGTTCTTTCCCCCTGATCAAGCCCAGCGGAAACACCCGGGATGCCATGCAGCTGATGCAGGGTGCAAGAAGCGATAGGCCTGGTCCGGGCTCTAAAAGTGAAAGCTCCACCTCCTCCACGCGTCCTCGGACCTCCATCTTCACAGCAGCATCGGCTTTGTGCGTGACACGCTTTTGTTATTCTTGAGTGCGTGGGCTGCTTTCCCTGGCGACTGCGGTTGTGGACGCCAAGTACACTCGCTTGTGGCAGCACGTTGAAGAGAAGGCGCTGATCTGACAGGGGAGTAAGCAGAGCTTCCCAACGGACTGTGGAGGAGTTAGCGATACGCCGTGCGACCTGTCACCGAACTCGACACACCGTCAACAAGGGACTGCAAGGCAACACAGTTGCTGCTGTGCTGTCAGGCAGTGGTGGAGCGCATACACATCCAGCAATGGCGGCAGACTACCGGATTGGCAGAGCGAGCTGCTGGGCATTGCTGCTGTTCGGCCTACAGCTCGCTCAGGCCTTCTACATACCTGGTATGCGTTCGCTGACTCGTCTCGGGCTTGCTACTCGATAGGCATAGCTTACTGACATGATTCTAGGCTGGTCGATCAAGTCATACAACGAAGGCGAGCCGATACCCCTCTTCGTGAACAAAGTGTACAGCGACAACACGCAGATCCAGTACGCCTTTTCCGAACTACCCTTCGTATGCCCACCTTCAGGCCGGCAACGACATGGCACCGGCCTCATCTCAGGCTCCAATGTCGCGCTCAATCTCGGCGAGGTGCTTCGCGGCGACAGGATCATGGTGTCCGACTACGAGCTGGAGATGGGCAAGGACGACGAAGCGCACTATTTGTGCAGTCAGAAGGTGGATAGAGCGAGCCTGAAGAAGGCGATCGAGGTTGTGAAGAAAGGGTATGTGGCAGAATGGATAGTGGACAATCTGCCAGGCGCGACAAGTTTCGTGACTGTGGACAAGAGCCGGAAGTACTACGCTGCGGGTTTCAAGATGGGGTATGAGGAGATGTCTTTGACTACTGGCAAGCCACGCTACTTCTTGAACAACCACGTCACACTAGTCATCCGGTACCACCGCGCTCCAGGCCGGGATGGACAACATGGCAAGAAGGTCATTGTGGGCTTCGAGGTGTACGCCAAATCCATCGAGGCTGAGAACAGGGACACATCTGGCTTGCCTGCAGACTTGCACGATGTGCGACAAGGTCTGGAGCTCACGATGACGAGGAACATCACAAACAACACCGTGTCTCGAGACGTCGACTCCTCCTATGTGCTGCAGGAGTTCGACGATGGAGCCGAAGATGCGACTCTTACCATACCATATACATACAGCGTGTACTTTCGCGAAGAGGAGAAGATCGAGTGGGCGAACCGATGGGACCTGTACTTCGTCAACCAGGAAGACAGCAGCAAGACCCACTGGCTTGCGATAGGCAACTCGATCGTCATCTCATGTCTTCTGACGGCCTGCGTGGCTGTCATTCTTACACGCACCATTCGCGGCGACATCAAGGGCTACAAGGAGGGTGGACTCGATGACGGCAAACTCCGGCTCACTAGGCGTGGCAAAGGCATCAGGTCACCACGAAAGGTCAGCAGCGAGAAGGGTGGCCTGCTCGAACAGGTGGACATCGAGACCACCGCTGAAGCAGATGATGCGAGCTCCGAGGATGGCATGCCGGAGGACATCACCGGGTGGAAGCTTGTTCACGGCGATGTCTTCAGGCCACCACCGTACGGTCACCTCCTCGCGCCGCTCATCGGCTCGGGTATGCAGCTCGTCTTCATGGCTGTGGGTCTCCTGGCCCTGTCGTGCTTCGGCGTGCTCAACCCGTCCTTCCGCGGCGGCTTCATCTCAGTCGGCGTGGCGCTCTTCATTGTCGCAGGCGCCTTCTCGGGCTACTTCTCCGCGCGCGTCTACCGAACATTCGGCGGCACGACATGGCGACACAACGCTATCGTCACTGCTACCCTCTTCCCGGGCTTGCTTTTCGCCACGGTCTTCATCCTCAACCTCTTCGTCTGGGCCCAGGCGTCTTCCACCGCCATCCCGCTCGGCACACTCTTCGGCCTGGTCACGCTCTGGCTCTTCATCCAGCTGCCGCTCGTCTATGTCGGGAGCTGGTACGGTTTCGTGCGCGGCGGCTCGTACACGCACCCCATCAAAGCGAACGTCATCCCGCGCCAAATTCCGCAGCAGGCGTGGCATAGCCGGAGTATGCAGGCTATACTCCTTGCCGGCCTGATTACATTTGCCGTCATCTTCATCGAATTGCGCTTCGTCTTCCGAAGTCTGTGGCTAGACAAAAGCGGGTATTATTACGTTTTCGGCTTCTTGGCCGTGATTTCCACTATACTAATCTTGGCGGTGATGGAGACGACCATTATCGCTGTCTACATTCAGCTTTGCTCCGAGGTAAGCACATGCTCACGAAGAACGGGCGAGGTCGATCATAAGCTGACGTTTGAGCGCAGAACTACCACTGGTGGTGGCAATCCTTCTTCCTCGGCGGATCCTCCAGCATCTGGATATTCGGCTACTGCGTGTATTACTACGCTAACCACCTGCACATCACCGGGCTTGTGTCGACGATGCTGTTCTTCGCGTACAGCTTCCTGGCCTGCTTGGTGTACGGTCTGCTGACCGGCACGATCGGTTTCCTGACCGCCTATGCATTTGTGAGACGGATATATGGCGCTATCAAAGTCGACTGAGCCTCAGATCTGGACGTGGAGCAAGGCCAGGCCAGACCAGACAGACCCATCCAGCCGCCAGTGCCGAGGCCGGAAAAGAATGGTCGATAGCAGACTTCCGTGCGGTCGCGGCGCTGCAATGCCGACTCAGCCAGAACGTGCACGCCAGCTCAAGGGCGACGGTGCGGAGCGGAACTGGCCATGGGTCCGCAGAGGCATAGTAGCACTCCTTTCGTCCTGCATACTTTAGCGAAGCATTGGGTCTTCTGAGCCCGCTTGTGGCGCTTTGGGCGTACCTTCCAAAAGCTGGGCTAGATGGGAATGGGGGGCATACCAGCTTTTATTAGAAGAGCAGGTGTTCATCTGGCTGGTCTTTAATAGATGAGTAATGATAATATGATGTGTACCAACATAGGGTGCGTTGGAGATCGAGTGGTTGGATCTCGGGGTCCGCCATTCACCGCGCTTTCGGGATGCCCGTCGTCAGTAAATGCCATCAATACTTGCGCACTTTATGCTTTTGCTCGAAAGCTAATAACACAGCTGGTCTGCTCGCTTGTTTTCCCCTTGTAGCCTCAAGCCAGACTTCCACCGCACATACCGGCTGAGACGAGACAGACATGGAGGCACTTCTGCAGGAGGTCGCACTCTTGCGTGCTGAGAACGCCCATTTGCGCAAAATCAAGCACTCCGAGACCGATCAGCTGGTCGCCTTCCGCTTCCTGGACCTACCTAAGGAATTACGATTCATCGTCTACCGAGTATCTCGTCGTCCCAGGCACCGTCACACTCAGATACAATGCATACTTTGCCAGACAAGACGACCGGTACACCGATCTGGCGATTTCGCTGCCTTCATATGGCCAGACCCAGCTCTTCTCCGTATGCCATCGGATCAAAGACGAGGCGCTGCCGCTCTACCTAGCTAAGAGCCTCTTCATCTGGCCTGCGGGAGACCAGGACTTCCGGCCGCTTCTGGACCCCAAAGACGGCCAGGGTCATAGTTTACGGCAAGCAAGCGCTTTACTACATGCGTCGTCTTAGCATTGCTCTCGATTACCGGGACCCTGACAGAGGGCAGAACGCAGCCAAACTCGTCCAGACGAACAGCAGCAACGACTGGACCGCGGTCGTCGATCGCTTCACCGCCGGCGCGAGGCCGGTCGACCAGCCTGAGCAGCTATTGTGGTGTCACGACATTGCTCAGCGCAAGGTGCGTGAGCACTGGTTGGATTTGTGCAAGCCCATTGCGTCCAATTCGATACTGGACCGCTTGCATATCAGTCTCAGGAACTGCTACTGCCCGATGGGCTGCTGTCGGATGTGCCAGGAAGGACTGGACGCCTTTAAGTCTACTGTTCCTTTCCTGTGGGCGCGCCGACGTCCGCAGCAGAATCCACCAAAGGTGCTCGAGATCAGCGGCTGGCTCAGCGAATCGAAGGGCAGAATGTGAAAGGGCAGCTGGAGCGGTTGTTTGTTCATATTCTGCCAGGCACGGAGGTGAGGTTGGCATGAAGGAGGAGGGGCGTGGAGTGTACGTGTGGACTCAAACACCAGGGTTAGCGTGTGAGACTCAAACGGACAAAGGTACCTCCAGATCTTGCAGGTTGGCAATTGGCCGTCGAATGCGGATCATGAATGGTCTGTGTTGACTCCGTAGTTTCGAATTGGTTATGAATCGAATTACATTCGACATGTTACTCAACGAGGCTGTAATCTCCATTTGGAGTCCGTAGACCATTGCTCAGGAGACTCGTCGCAAGTCATGCAGGTGCGTGGATTGAGCATTCCGGCGTAGTATGTCGCCACCAATTGGTAGGGACGGGCATAATGCGTGCTTCCTCCTTGGAGTAGACGATGAGTAGCCCTACGGCTTGGGCAACGCCAGCCTCACGCCGCTGTCGTGGCTAACGAGGAGGCTGTGAATGCCGCCCGTGGCATACCGACACGTTGTAAATACTTGATTGAACCAGTAGAGGCGTGGACGGGACGCAATGTTACCCGGAGGTAGAGGATATGCCAAGTCAAGGCACGTGGGCGCGCGTGCGTGCCGCGATGTCCGCGTCCGCATTCGGTAACTCGAAGCACTTCCGAGTTCCGGCGCGACGAGCACAGCACTGACGATGGCGCGAACACGAAGGACGAGGTCAAGTGCTGCCGATGCGCCGCAAGATGATGGCCAAGCGACTTCAGACCGAGACGAGCTCCAGACGGATGGGGATGCAGTGAAGGGAGCAGCGTCAACGGCAACAGCAGGCTTCAAGACCTCCCTCGCCCGCTTCCAATATGGCGAAGTCCAGCCCAATAACGGCGATGCCAAAGCCACACCACCTCACCAACCCACGCGCAAACGGCCCTTGACCGATAGCAACGACACCCCCACCGCGCCTTCCCCCTCCCCTGCCAAGCGCCGCCGCCCCTCGTCCCGCTACGCCCCACCCTCGACCTACGCCCACCTCCCCAAACTCACCGACATTCTCGAACCAAACCTCATTTGCATCTTCGTCGGCACGAACCCAGGCATCCGTACCGCCACCGCCGGCCACGCATACGCGCACCCCTCCAACAGCTTCTGGAAACTCCTACACGCTTCCGGCTGCACCGACGTCCGCCTTAGACCGGAGAATGACGTCGACTTGCCGAAGTGGTACGCCATGGGTAATACCAACATCGTGGAGCGACCGAGTAAGGATGCCGCGGAGTTGAGCAAAAGCGAGATGGCGGCCGGTACACCGATTCTCGAGGAGAAGGTGAGGAGGTATAGGCCGGAGGCGGTGTGTATTGTGGGCAAAGGGATTTGGGAGGCGGTGTGGCGGTGGCGGCACAAGCGGGAACTCAAAAAGCACGAGTTCAAGTGGGGGTGGCAGGATGAGAAGGAGAGGATGGGAGGTGTAGAAGGGGAGGATGACGGGGAGTGGGCTGGCGCGCCGGTGTACGTGACGAGCTCGACCAGCGGGCTGAGCGCTAGTTTGAAGCCGGCGGAGAAGGAGGCGATTTGGCGGCCGTTTGGGGAGTGGGTGAAGGGGAGGCGGCGGGAGAGGTTTGGGACGGAGGGTCGGGTTGATCGGGTGGTGGATGGACAGGCGGCTGAGACGGAGGAGGTAGAGGCGGAGGCAGCGATTCAGTAGAAGCTGAACTTGCCCGCTTGTTATATGTATATATGTGCAGATGAACATACGAAATGACACGAAGGCGACAATGCTACACACGCAAACCCACCCTCCTTCCAGAGCCGCCTCAACAGTAACCGCCCCATCCAACGCCTTGCCCAGCCAGCGCATCCAACCTTTCCGTGCTCGGCACCTTGCCACGCCCCATGTCCAATGGATCGTGCCAAAGCGAACTCGCTGCTGCCGGTCTTGCTTTGTTGGCACGGCAGATAGACGTCGAGGGCGTGAGGATGCTGGGAAGGGATAATGATGGGACGAGAGGAGTGAGTGAGGGCACTGGTCTTCCTGTCGGAGTGCAAGGGAAACAAGAAGAGCGGGTAGTTGAAGTGGAGGAGTTTGGATCTGGGAGAGAGCAGATACAGGTAGGTCTACGTACTGCCTGGTTTGATGGGTTGCCTATATAGATAGGGTAGGCAGATAGGGCGCGCGCGACGTTGGCTTCTCTAGACTCTCACGTACCTTACCTTGGCCGTATGAACGTTGTAGACCTCTGTCGGTGGGTATTGCTACGCCACGGCATACGTGTACCAGAAGGGCGGTCCTCACATGTAGCGTCGTTGGAAGTTGATTGATTGCACAGTAATGCGTGCAGACAGTGTTGTTCTTGCGAAGCTGTAGTGGTGGTGTTGGTGAGGTGGTGAGGTTGAGGAGGGGGGCTAGGCGATATCGGACTCCAGGTTCATCGGCTCCGCACCTCCACGACCGACGGCATCATGCACGTTGGGCGGGAATGATTGGGAACCCTATTAAAAGCCGAGGGGTATTGGTTGCACATGTACAACACAGCAGGTAACATCTTCTACTCTCTGTACCACCGCCCATACCACGAATACCTTGTCTAAAAGCTCGCACTCTCCCTTCAGCCTTCAGCCAGCAACCTCACATCACCCCTCACCTCTCCTCACCTCACCCCACCATAAAACCAAACCAAACAACACATCCCCACCATGGCACCCGCCTCAATCCCCAACGACATCTACCAATACTCCCTCCGCTCCGCCTACACCGCCGGCCTCCGCGACGGCGGTCCCCCCGTCGCCTTCCTCACCAACCACGGCACCCACGGCCTCGGCATCTTCGAGTCCGACGAGGAGGAGATCGAAAGCGGCGAGCGGCCCAACGACATGATCCAGATCGACAGCGTGGCCTACACCCTCGACCCCGCCGGCACCGCCACCCGCGCCGCCCGCGAGGACCAGATGCCCTTCACCATGGTCACCGTCTTCCAGCCCACGCAGCGCGTCAAAGCCCCCATCGGCACGGGCAGTAAGAAGGTGAAGGAGGTTTTCGAGCGCGCGGGCAAGAACACGCCCATGCCGTTTCGCATTACGGGAGTTTTCAAATATCTGAATACGCAGCAGCAGACTTTCTGGGATGTTAAGGGGACGGTGTTTGGGTTTTGTGTGCCGGCGTGGCAGAAGGAGGTTAGTGGGGAGGGTTTGCAGAGTTGCTTTTTGAACGAGGCGAAGAGTGCTGGGGGCCGGGTGGTGGATTTCGAGACGGGCGAGGGCGCTGTGTTGGAGTGGGCCAAGTGCGGGAGGTTTCACTTGGGGTTTCCGCAAGATGAGGAGTTCGAGTCGTTGAGGATTTGAGGGTCGTATTACCCTCTTATCTACGCCCGACGGCGATGCTGGCGTTGTACAAGTCGTCGCCGGGCGTGAAGCTGGCGCCGCTGCTGCTGGGCACGCGGAAACCTCTCCGCCCAGCCCCACCGCCACCGCCACCGCCACCGCCACCGCCACCGCCACCGCCACCGCCAGCAGCAGCAGCAGACGCCTCCGCGCCAGCTCGCTGCGACCCCCTCACCGCGGCCCGCGCCCGGCCGCCCCCCCCGACGCCGACATCTCCTCATCATCCCCTCCCCGGGCCCTCAAACGCAAACCCAACCTGATACCCCTCCCCCCCCAACTCAAAAACATCAAAGTCCCCATCCTCCTCCTGCACTCCCCGTCGCGCTTGGTCCAGATAATCGCCCACCCCGCCATCCCCCGCGCGCGAGGCGACGAAAGCCCGGATGTCGCGATGCAGCGCCGCGAAGGTGATGCGCTGGGCCGGGTCGAAGCGCATGCAGGCCTGGATCGCGTCCAGCAGCTCCGGGCTGAGGTGAGCGGTGCGCTGGTCGCCAACGGCGCGCTCTTGGGTGTCGTCGGCGAGGTACTCGAGGTCGTCGTCGATGATTTGGCGGTGGGCGAGGGACCACATTATGGCGCCGATGCCCCAGACCTAGCGTGACACGGAAGGCGGTTAGCGGGTGGGGCTTTTCTCTTCGAGCAGATATGCCTGATATGGGGTGGTGGTGGTCTTTGGGGGGGGGGAGGCTGAACTTACGTTGGTGTGGGCGAGGAGCTTGAAGTCGTCGACGGGCTCGCGGGTCTGGATGTCCATGTATGAAGACTGCTCCGGAGGGAAGTAGCCGGGCGTGCCGCCGCCACGGTTATAAATCGTCGGATTCATCGGATCCTCCTTCCACGTCTGGATGGCCAGCCCGAAGTCCGCGAGTCGCGGTGTCGGGTAGCGCGGGTACGTCGTCTCGGACGCGAGATCCAAGAACACATTCGCGGGCTTCAAATCCCGGTGCACGATCTCCATCCAGCCCTTCACTGCTGTAGCATCGTCATCATCTTCATCATCACCAGCAATGAGAGCGCCCCGTTCCATGATCATCCCCGTCTCCGCCAAACACCCGAAGATGCGCCACAGCAGCGGCTCGGGCAGGTACATATTCTCGCGGTCATACCGGTCGATCAGACTCTCCAGATCGCCGTACGGACAGTAGGGCAGGTAGAGACGGTATAGCAACCTCTCAACATCCACCTCACACTTCAGCGCCATCGCGACGTAGTGCGCGCCCGGCTGGTCTTGCAGGGCGCGTTGGATATGGTACTCCATCGGCACCCTCGGCCGCATCTTCGTACTGGTCTTCCGGCGCCGCATGTCGAGCTTGTACCACTTCGTCGCATCCGCCCACTCCCCGCGGGACACCGGCGTGTCTTTGCGCACGATGCGCTGCCGGATGTCCCCCGTCGCGGGGTCGACGTCGACCCAGAGGCAGGCTTGGCTCAGGCCGCCCCCCAGGGACTTCGCGGCGATCCAGTTGCTGGGGGTCAAGGGGAGGTCGTACTCGAAAGGCGGCTCCCGGGCTTCGGCCCGGACGCGCTGCAACTTCATCGCCCGCCCCGCGGCATCGGAGAAGAGCGGCACTTTGCGCGCGTTCAAGCCGGGTGTGGCCTCCATATCATGCACCATCCCGGCGATCCTCCCACACTCTTCCTGCGCCGTCTCGATCCCCTGATGGGCTTGCGCGACGCGGTGCCGGAACAAGGCCACCACATCTTCGCTGAACCCCGCGACGACCACGTACTCGTCGACGAGCGTTTGCAAGGCAACCACCCGCTCGCTCTGGATGTTCCCCCGGATTTCGAGGTTGGCGTAGTAGTCGCGCAGCGCGCGCAAACGGGCGGGGCTGGGTCTGCCGTTGGGGTCTTCATTGAGCTGGACTGCGAGGGTTTGGGCGGTGGCGAAAGCGGTCTGGAGGGGTGCCGTGAAGTGGGTTTCGATGGCGAGGAGGAAGCCGGTGATGGCTTGCTGATTTTGGGGGGGTTGGGCGGTCCACTCGGTTGTGAGCGTTTGGTGGAGGGTTTCTGTGGGCGGCGGGGTGGGGTTAGTTGCTGTTGTTGGAGGAGGAGATCCTGTGGGGGGGGGATGGAGGAGGGGAGTCACTGTACCTTTGCGTTTATCATCGTCATCGACGAGGAGGAGGGCAAAGTCGATGAAGCGTTGGCAGTCTTGGGCCTCGGTCCCGGTGTCGAGGATGTCAGCCATTTCGTTAAGGCTCGACTCAGTCGACGGTTACGCTCGCACTGTTGGCAACCGCTGCACGACGCTCGTGGCTCGGTGACTAGATGACTCGGATCGCTGTCTAACTCCACTTCGCGACTTAGTCCTGCGATGTTTCCACAACCATGCCTGTACGCTTGCATATATGCCAGTCGAGGACGACTTGAACAAAGCACAATGGGCAGTGCGCCGCATTCGGAAGTGCTGTCCATAACGAAGCCAACCCCATTGTTGTTCTGAACAAAGGAACGACTGACACAAGCACCACTGTGTGCCTGTAGCATGATGAGGATACACAGGTTGCTATTGACGATAACCACACGATACTCGACTTAGAGCAACCAGTAACTGCCACCGATCAGCCTACCCCTGCCATGACTTCGGCAAAACCTGCTGATGATACTCCCGCGAGTGGACCTGAGGACGATGCGAACGGTGGCCGCAAGCGGAAGAACGAAAGCAGGGACGCTGGCGCAGGAGCCTCCAAGAAGAGGGCCAGGAGGTCGTCGAGCAAAGGCAGTGGCCAAGAGAGCGGCTGTGTGACGCCGCCGACGTCCGTACCAGGAGTCGGGGTTGGCGTTGGCGAAAGCTCACCATCACGCAAGGCACGGAGTCAGCCAGGTGTCGGTTCTCCGGCATCACCGAAACGGTCGGGCCAGCCAGGGTCGCCGAAAGTGTCTGGTAACGCACCTCTTGACGTAACGTCGGCACACGCAGCAGACGAGGCCGATGGACCACTGCGTAACAAAGATCTGCAGCCCGAAGCCGCCTCGAGGAAGAGCCAGCAGAATGGCGGCAAGCGGGATGTCAACGCTATGAGGCTGGCCGCAGAGAAGGCCGTGGCCGAGTTTAATGCCCGACGCAACGACGACGAATACACCTACATCCGCTCGTTCGTCTGCAAGGATCGCAACGGGCCGTTGTTTGGCTACTATGTGTCAGCATTACTGGAAGGCCGACGGGAGCCGGTCATCTCGGAAGGACAGGTCCTCATCGCTATCCTGGCACAACAGGTCGCATATCCCGACACCGACTGGGCGGCCTTGCAGCCCATCCGTTGCTTCTACCCCGGGCGGGAGAGACCGTGGGTTGTCCAGCCGCAAGCCCTGGGCTCGGTGCTCGTGGTGCCCATACCCACGAACAAAGCCCGGGCCGCGAAGGCGTTGCTTTTCGATGGTGCTTCGGCCGGAATCGACCAAGGGCACTGGAACTTCGCGGGCACGCTTGGCCAAGGGGGGTACGGACATGCTGGCCTATGGGTCCAGCGTGACGCCCGCCACCGCATCATCGACAGGATGGTGGTCAAGGAAACGTACCTCGTCCCCGATGCATGGAAGCACCGAACTTTTTGGAGCGCTGGTATTGGTCATCTGCCGAGGGAAGTCGAGATGCACGCAACGATGCACAGGGTGCAGCCAAGCCGGTGTTTCGTCCAATATGCCTCGCATGTAGTCTATTCTGAACTTCGAATGCATAGGATTTACATGGAGTACTGCCCGCTAGGTGAGTACCGCGCTGGATATGGCCGCTAAGTCGGGGTCCATGCTCATCGTCCGCTGTTCAGGCACCCTAGAGGACATGATAATCCAGCACTCATCTCACTACGGTGACGTGGACCACACGGGCAGACCACTTGCATAGTAGGTCTAACAGGATATCGAATGCCATGAGAAGTCTAGAAACATGCCGCTAACTCTAGCTTCTGACAGCGCGATACCTACACCTGTCATCTGGGCCGCTTTCGAGGCGATGGCCACGGCGGTCTGTCTCATGAAAGACGGCGCTCTCCCTGGCTGCAAGCCTCCCAATGACTGGGACGGAGAGATTGTGCACCGGGATATCAAGCCAGCGAACTGTGAGTTTGCACAGCGCACACGCCTCTCGAGTACCTTGTGGCAGGACTGACCATTGGTTATAGTCATGCTTGGATACCCTTCTAAAGTCTCCTGGCAGGACATACCCGCTGTCAAGGTGAGCACCATAGCTTCTCCTTGAGCAGCGGTCTGAGCAAATGACGGACGAATACTAACCGTATAACCTTTCAACAGCTTGGCGACTTCGGTTTGGCAATCCGGGGCAACACCCCTGGCTTTCATAATCCTAGTGATCTTACCGGGTGCCTTACGCCCGGCTTTGCTGCCCCAGTCTGTCCTGCCCTTTCTGTGCGCCCCTATAACACCATCAACAGTTGTGCTGACTACGGCTGCAGGAGCAATTCCGCTACGCCGACCCCACGCTGAACAAATACCCACTAGGCTCTGCCACAGACGTCTTCGCCATCGGCAAGACGATCCTCTGCCTGATGGGTCTTTACCTTGGCTCGATCAAGCCCACACGCTACGATAGTCCAAATAACGGTAAGCTGGTCGTCAACGATGGGTTCCGGAAGTGGTACCCGCAAAACCTCATCGATCTGGTGCAGCGCTGCATTGAACCCGTGCCGGACTGCCGTATAGTTGCCACCGAGCTCCTGAGCGAGATCACGAGGATTGTGCAGGAGTATCCGGGAGACTTCGACACGATGCCTATGAAGTCGAGGAGGTTGGCGTCGGATACGCCGGTGTGGACTAAGCGGGATATGTATGAAATGCTCTCGAGGTAGAGTGGATTGGGCAGTGGGTCAGCAGAGATTGAGCTGTTGTGGTGCGCCGTGCCGACATGGTGGGAGTGTGCTTGGTGGACAGTAATACAAACATCTGCGTAGGTGAGTTGCGGCCTGATTGTGGGCGCTAGGTACTTCGCTCAACTGCCAGCAATAAAGACCGGCTAGTGAGGGCTATCACACGTATACGAAGACCATAGTCTCTCGTGCGGCAATGATTACATATTTGATGCTTCAACTTCGACAGCTGCACATTCCCTGATCGGCCTCCTGACGGAGGCACCGCTCAATACAAAGAACAAAGGCATCGCCGGATCCAGACAGGTTGCCTGTCTGCGCTGCGACGCTGGCAACCGATATCGTTGTTGCGAACAAAGAAGTGTGGCTCTCATCCGGCGCTTTGGATTTGTTGAGCGTGGCAGCACTGCTGTCGATGTCCCCAGCGACGAGCTTGATCTCACACTGCAGCCGCCAGCCTTAGCGGCGCTAATGACGAGTGCCTCGTTGTCTGATCTGGCGGATTACGAAAGCGAGAAGCAAGAAGCAAGAGCTCCGATGGCTGGGACGAATGATCATCAGGCACTGTTGGCACGCATCGAAGAGAATGCCGCGCTAGGAAAGTATTATCGCCAAGGGCTGGCAGATGACCTGCCGGGAGACGGGGTGTTGGCCACGCTCGAGAGCTTGGTGCAGCGCAAAGGGTCCGGCCATGACTGGGCGAACGAGCGTCCGTTGCGGGATTTCGTCGGGGAGCCCGCACAAAGGGAGGATGGACGCCCGGACCAGCCTCAAGTGCCGCAGGCAGGGAAAGGAAAGCAGCCTGAACTACCCACTGCACCTCCGGCAGAGCAGCGTTGATGGCCGCTCGTGCCTCCAGGAGCAATATTGCCGCCATCCCAAGGCGACCGGCCACGAGTAGCGACGACTTTGGGCTTTGATCCTCCATTCAACGGCAACGGGGCATGGAACTTTGCGAAGACGTTGGGTCAGGGATCTTATGGCCACGCTGGGCTTTGGGTGCAGTACGACCGCAGCTGGCGGGTCATAGACGTGAGTCGCCACGTGGTGCGTCGACGCCGTTGCCTCCGCTAATGGTTTGATATAGAGGATGGTAGTTAAGGAATCGTATCTCGGGCCTGGTGAATGGGAAACCAAAAGGAAATGGCTAGATGAGCAGACGCCAATGGAGGTATATGTGCACCGGGCCTTGGCAGGGTTGGATAATTCCTGGAGCATTGTGCAGTGGCGGGGCTGGAAGCTGTACGCCAACCGCTATATGTTTCGTATCTACATGGAGTTCTGCCCTGGCGGCAGCCTAGAAGAGCTGATAGAGCGGCATGCTGCTGTACGAGGAGCGAGAGATGGGGACGGGATGCTGCTCAGGAGGCAAGTGCTTGATGAGCATGGAATGGTGGCTTGCTTGACGACGCTGACCGTACACCAGCGAGATCCCGGTCCGTGCTCTATGGAGCATCTTCGAGGCTCTTGCTCACGCTGCTTGTCTGATGAGAGACGGGACACAGCCGAGATCTGCAGCTCCCGCCGACTGGGAGGGCGAGATTGTTCATCGGGACCTCAAGCCAGTCAACGGCAAGTACCACTGCTTGTAAGCCAATCTATTCGGAAGGATCGCTGACGCTGCCGATGCAGTATTCCTCGCGGACGCGAGCCCGCCACATTGGCGCGGTATACCCAAAACGAAGGTTGGTTGAAACGTCCTGATGTTGATCACGACTCCCTGAAGTGCTGACACAAAGGAAGCTCGGGGACTTCGGCCTCGCCATTTTCAGGACGACTGAGGGCGTCGAGAACCCACGTGACGTCAATATAGGGACAGCATTGTGGTGTGCGCCTGTGAGCCGTCACTCTCGTGCATGAATGGTATGATCACTATTACTAACGATGCGACCGCAGGAGCAAGTCAACAACTACCCAGATGTCAACCTTCGGGCCATGTTCGAGATCACTTCCGCTAGCGACGTCTTTGCAGTGGGCAAGACGATGCTGTGTCTCATGGCGAGATGGAATTGCCGCGACGGCTCCGTCATCCCTTCCAGGTTTGACCAACCACCCATTATATTTCCCACCGAAGTATGGGAGAAGTACCCCAACAAGCTCGTCAGCCTCGTGCAACGCTGCATGGAGATGGTCCCTGACCGCCGGATCACTGCCGATGAGCTGCTGTGGGAGATTACCAAGGTCGTGCAGGACTATGGAGACGAGCCGTTCAATGGGGTGCCGCTGAAGTTCGCTGAGTCGGAGGAGGGTGAGGTGGTCCAGATGGAGCCGGATAAGTATGCGCTGTTCGCTCGATAGGCATGGCGAGATGCACACTGAAGAAATATCCCGACTGAAGCTCAACTGAATCCGGGCGCCTGCCGCGTGCAGAATACCGCTCAAGCCGAAACGTCACGTAGTCACGAACACTCAAGGTACACGTCGTCGCGAACACTACGGGCGTTCAGTCACTGCTTGCCACAACTCCACTCCTCCTTAAGTGTGTTCACCCAATCTCTGATTTGGACGCCCTCCCCTGCAACCTCGATGACACCTGCTGGGTACTTGGACCCGATCGCCGGGATAGGGACATGGTCATGCGAGCTCCCGCAAATGGACCACTTCTCCATTCTGCCTTGCTTGATCAGCTCGTGGCAGCCTACGCAGAAATCAGCGATGCAGTAGCTGCACCGGTACATCGCAGCAGAGTCGGGTATATCTTCGAAGCACGAGCCGTCACAGCTGTAGAAGGCGCCGTTCGGGTTGGCCTGCTCGGCGTTGGTAGCCTTGGCATCCAAGATCGGCACAAGCTGCTCGACTAGAGCCATCACTTCTGCGCTTGAAGCCTTCGCATCAGTATCCCCAGAGGTTGTGGCGCTCACGGTGCCACTGACGGCGGTGTCTGACGCCTGGGTTGCCCCGGAATGTTCGCTGAGCATGGGTGTCTCATTGACGCTTTTGGCGTCTCCCTCCGCCACCATCTCCGCGCTCAACGGTCTAGACTCACGCGCACCGGCCCGAGTATCTTCCTCCCCTGAACCATTCTGCTCCAACTGCCGATCGAAGTCCGCGGCACCTCCGTCTTTCACTGGGCTTTGTCCAAGGAAGCTTTGCCGCAGCATGTTGACCGCGGCGATCGCTCCCTCCATGTCACCCACTGCCAATAGCGCATCGCCAAGATAGACCCAAGCCTCATAGTCATTCTCGGGATTAGTATCAGACAGCATCTCGATCCCCATGTCGACCATACACCGTACGCAGTCCCTGGCCCGGTCCGAACGGCCATTGACTCTGTCCCAAGCCGCAAGAATGGGTGCGCACCCACGCGTGCCGAAGACGACTTCTCCCTCAGCATCCGTCTCAGCTTTGACGAGCCGGACCAGCTTGTCCGCGTAGCACCCAACATCTGGCCACAGATCCATCTCGCGCGCCCTCAAGGTGCGGTCCAAGTAAACACGAGCGAGCTCGCGTTCGGCCATGTCCTTGAGGCAGTAGTACCCATTCGACGCGTCCAAGACCTCTTCATCATCAATTATTGCCTCCATTAGACTGATCGCTTCACCTTGACTGCCTGGCTGCAGGCGCAGCATTGACACGGCACGGTTGTAGCGTACGAATGCCGTCTGCCCATCGAATCCATACCGAGCGACTGTGATGAGGGCGTTGTCTGCCAATCGCTCCAGTGCTCCAACGCAGTTCGCCTCGTAACCTATGTGTAGTAGATCGTTCCCCATAAAGTACGAGTACACACTGAGGAATTTCTGTGAAAGCCGCTTGGGATGAGAAACCATCCGCTCCAACAGCTCAGCAGCCCGGTGCCACTCATTGGCGTTGCACATGGTCTCAAAGCTGGCTGTGACGGCCGAGACCAGGTCATCCCAGTACTCCGAGCTCTCGCTGCTAGTCTCCCAGTCCTCAATGGCTTCTTCATAAGTCTGCATCGCGGTTACAACATTCTGAGCCTGAGAGTAGTGAGACGCCAGGGCCAGACGGTTCAGCAGAAGACAACGCGGAAGACTACAATCCGGGTATGGCGAGGGGCGAGCGGACTGCAGTCCCTGCTTCACAGAGCCTATAGCCAGAGACAGCTCTCGCGCTGCGTCAACCCACCTCTCTTGATCGGCATAAATATATGCCAGTTCGGCGCGGATGACGCCGTCCTCATCATCCAGCTTGTCCAGCTCGAGAGCCTTCACAAGATAAGCTGCTGATTCTTCGTACAGCTTCGCAACTCCCAGTGCTGCACCAACTCTCCCGTGCCAGAGGCTGTCTTGTTCGAAACCAGCCGACTCCGCCAAGCTTATAATGTCATGCTTGGAGGCCGCCTCGAGGGCGTAGTCTTTGTCGTCATCAGCTGACTCCACGCCAGTAGTAGTAACCGCTGTCTAGCAATAGTAGTCTGCGTCAGTCTGGTACTTCTCGCTTGTGTGATAACATGCTAGCCTACCTGAAAAACGTTCAGAAATTTGAAGCTGTCGGCGGGATTGGTAACTCTAGTGAGCCAATGCCGAGAATGGCCTAGAGCGAGGGCACCATAGAGCGTCTTGATTGGCGCTTCTGGTATCGTAGCAATCCACTCTTTATCGTGTATATCCAGATGCTGCTGCACGTTGGGGTCTTGTAACCAGTCCGTGACCATTTCGCGGAATTCTCGACTCTGTAGCAGATCTCTGGCCATGTCCGGACCGGCACAGGGAACCCACCGATCGATGCAAGACTCGTCGCGCAGAAGCTGCACTATACGCTTGGCAATCTTGACCCTCATGTCCGACACCACTTCGTCAGCGTGGACCGCTTTGAGATGGTAGGGAAGATTTGCTCCACAGTAATTGCAGGCGAGCTTGACAGAGTCCTCGTCGTGTGGCGCTTTCGTATCACAGAGCGCATCAAGACAGCTAAGTAGCACCGTAGTTTGCATGCTGTTCCTTGTGAAGTTGGTGATGCCTTCCTGTGCCTTCTGCTCCTGGATTTGCTCGGCAATGAGGCTATGAGCAAGTGCGACATACCTCTCCTGCATTGCGGCGGTCCGCCGACGGTCCAAGCCGTTGACTCCAATGTGACCCTGTTCGGCATTACTACCGCCTAGTCGCTTCGAGCCCTGCTCCAGCACGGCAGCGCTCAGTAGCAGTTCGTCGACCTCAGGTAGACGGCAGTGTAAGCGCTCCTCAACTGCGGTGTCGGAGATGGTGTTCTTGCCGGTCACAGAGAACAAAGACGCGAACTCTTTGTGCATGCGAGCTTCGAGGTTGATAACCCTAGCACCAAACGGCTCTCTGATGTACATCAGTGCATCCAGCTCTGCCAAGTTCAAGTCTCGGGAAGCACATACAACCCAGGCTAGGATGTCCTGCCTACCGTCAGCTTTGCTCTTCGCTCCGAGCAGCAACACACTCGCTCACATGAAGATCCTCGAGGCTGCTTTTGTCGAGTTGGCGAGATAAGCGGTTGATCACCAACAACATCGCAGCCTTCAGATCCTTTGGTAAAGATGCTATAGTCTTGGCAATCACGTCCTCTCGACTAAGCGATGTCACTTCGTCGACGATAAGAGAAGCTTTCAGAAAGTTGCCATTGCATGCTTCCACGATTACATGTAGGACTTCGTCGTAGAGAGCTTTCCGTACGAGCTGGGTACTCCACGCCGCTGTCATGCGGTGTTGGACGAAGCGCTTGAGGTCTTTGCTATTGTGTTGCCCGTCAAACTGTATATGCGGAGCTGTAGCGCCCAGCGCAGGGAGTAGCTGAGTGGTTTTGTCGGACGTGACGAACGCCAGGAGGGAGAGTCCATGAGGAGCATTGTCTGCAGTAGTCAGTGCTCGAAATGCTGCCCACAAAGCCATGGCGTCCGACTGTTCGCATTCGTCAATTGCGTCGATGATGAGATATGCCGAACTCGTGCGGTTTTTGAAGTATTTGACGAACAGAAGCTCCCACAGAGCACCAAGTTCCCGCACTGCGGCCTCGTCGTCCGGCCTTGCACTATCGATCTGATGAGTTTGGTCTGCAGTAGACTGACTTTCTTGGAGAGCCAGTGCTACCGTTCCCTCATCTGACGATACTTCTTGGGACGTGCACATCTCCGTTGCGCCTGCAAAGCCGCCAGATGACTTGGGTTGCCCGGCTGCGCCAGGAAAGTCCTCGTCACCATCAGTCTTCACCACTGGCCTAGACTCTACAACCTCGACCTCCTTCTGACTTGCGACGGTGAAGTTACCGTCGTCGTCCGACGTGACAAGCTTTTTGCTGTCGAACAAGTCGGACAGGTACTTGGCGTATACCTTGTCGTTCGAAGCTATCCCAATGGCCAACGTCCGAAGGACGAGGCTCACCGACTCAAGCGCGGGTTGTCCCTTTCGACAGAAGAAGTACGCCACCGACTTTCCAACATTTTGCGTGCCTTGCTTGTATTGGCCGAGAAGCTCGTCAACAATGCGGCTTGCTAGGAACGTCTTACCATAGCCCGACTCACCGCTAACGACGAGAAATGGGAAATCTCCCTCGATCCACTGTTTGACAAGCTCCTCTTGCATGATCCAGAAGCCCGTATCTTCCATGCGATCGGCCCTCACGCGCTCGAAGACATCGTTGTTGGCCTTTTTTGCGTCTTTGACTGCTAATGATGCCTCAAGCTTCATGCCTTGCTTCATCTCCTTAGACAACGAAGTCTTGGTCGGTGCGAGAGCTGATGTCTGCTTGTTCGGACCGCTTGGCTGTGATTCTCTTTCCGCTCTATCGGGATGGAGGAATCAGCGTGTATCTTCTGATCGGCTATGGTGATGGTGTAAATAGTGACTCAATGAGTCGGGAGTGCCGCTTGTTTGATGTTAATAGGGCGTGTGGCCTTACATGAGCAAAGACCTCAACGCGTCAATGTCTGACTTCGTCGCCTGCTCGCTTTGGGCGTTTCTGATCGCCGTGGCAATTAACTTGGTTGCTGAAGTGTTGTACTTTGTCTCGACCTGCCCAGCTTCGATTCTGTCCAGCGACTGCTGTATCTGCGTGACCTGAATCTTCACCCCAGTGCTGTCTGCTTGTAGCTCATACACAGCATCGCAAATTTCCACGTTGAGGCCTTGGATGTGTGCTACAACAGATTCGATGCGCGTGGTCTTACGTAAAACGACAGCTCCCATCATGAGTCCCTCGTTCTCCACCAACCGCTTGAGACCACCAACCGCAGCATCAATCGCGGGATCTCCGCCCAGCAATAGCTGCTTGGAGTATTCTCCTACATTAGCAAATAAGGGTCGTGCCTTCATCTTCAATTTGCGCAAGAATTGGTGTTCGCCGGGACGGAGATCCTTCATGCTGCGACAAGTCATCTTCGTCGCCAAACCACAAACCTTTAATAAGGTCACCAGCATAGCTTGGTAGATGCCAACGAGGGCGTCGGGTATCGTGTCATGGCTGACCTCGTTTAGCCGTGACGTGAAGGCTCCCAGCCTTTCAAATAGCGCCCCGACAGCATCAAAAGCGTTCGTGACGTTTCTCCCAGCCTAACGAGTTAGCTTGGGCCTGCGGTAAGTGCGCAGTGCAATTTCGAATAAGAAGCGTGGGCAAACGAGGACTTACGCTAACAAGTACACTGACAGCTCCGAGCACTTGGGAGCCACCTGGGAACATCTGACAGAGCCATCGTCAGCAGTTGGCTCCATCGCGCATGACCTAGGTTGATTATGGAGGCAACTCGTTGCATCCGTCGACACGTACCGTCGCCGCAGTGCTGCCGACCGTGTTTATCAGGAAAGCAAATGGTCCTATAGAGGCTTTGATAACCTCCGTGAACTTCGAGCTTTTTCCATCGTTGCTATACTCTTCATGCTCTCCCTGCAGGTACGTGATTAGTTGATCAGTGCTTCCAAGGTGAGGCATGCGGGGGTCCCTCAGATCAACATTCGTTTCGACATGGTACTGAGTGAGCGCTTCCGACCATATACCCGCGAAATCGGACGTCCCACCGTGTCTCTCTGTCATCTCCGCCACAGGAAAGGTTTTGCAGGCTGTGGCGTGGTCAGTACAACAGCTTGACCAGCAAACAGCTTGACCAGAAGCCTCGAGAGAGCAAAGAGAGGCACTGAGATCAGCTGTTGTAAGAAGTGTGAGCGGGGTCAAGGCGACTACAACAGGCACGAGCCAAGCATGCGGTTGATGACTTGAGAGCAGCTTGCCAGCTACCTGGCCTCGTCAGGCATTCAGCCGCGGACGTCTTTCTAGACGACCGAGTCTTTCTAAGCTATCCGTGGTCTATGATGATCTGCAACGCACCGGCGGACGTCTTCCTAGACGACCGAGTTTTTCTATTCGCCGGTGACGCTGGAGCCACAGATAGGGCGGGCAGCCTTTGCTCGAACGGCCACATCGTAAGCCCAATACCGCGGCGATTGCGCCCGCACTCGGGAGGCGTTTCCCGATGGAAGAGACACAAGAGAGCGTCGATTCTCGAAAGCGTAGAACGGCAGATCCAAGGCTCGTGATTGGCGTGTTGCAGTCACTACAGGTGACCTTAAGGGAGCTTCATCAGCGCATCCTCGGTGGCGTGCGCCCGATCTGTTCGTTGCCGCGGCTCCTGTCCGACGAGCTGATGTCGTTGGTTGCGAGAACAGTGGTGAGTGGGTGACCAAAATCGCGGGCCGCATCTGGCAACTGTCGTGCGAAGAAGAACTGGGACAAAGCTAACCCTTACTAAGTAGAGCGTAGCTAGATATTAGATCGATTCCAAAGGGAAGCAGAGCCTACGAGTCAACGTTGGGGGCGACGAGTAAGGCGCAGCGCTGCTTCCGCCTCCAGAAAGATGAATGGGACAACAATAAACACGAACTGTATGCGAGCATAGCTTGCTCCGAAGACCGTTCGGGTACAAGTCCCTCGGCCTCGTCTCCACCATCGTCGTTCCCTTCCTGCCTGCTCCGGCTCAAGCCCGCCTATATCCCTGCTTGAAAACCGGGCCCTCCATAACCGTCTCCCAATCCCGCGTCTTCCGCGCCTGCTCCAACGACAAAGCGACCTCCCTCGCCCCCCGCGGCCGCATCTCGGCCTCGTACGCCGTGACCACCTCCGCGAGCGTCTGCTTACCACACACAGCCAGCTTAACGGCGTCGACGAGATCCGAAGCATCTCGCATAGCGTTGTTCAGGCCTTGGCCGCGATCTGCAGTAGGGATCCTAGTCAGCAAGTTTGCTGGGGCTGCTTGGTTACCAAGTCCACCGTCGTGGGGGCATCGGTCACTTACGGGGCAGCATGCTGTGCGCGGCGTCCCCAGCGAGTGTCACTTTGCCGCCGCGGTTATCCCAGGCCGCGGCGGTGGGCGGCGCCCACTGCTGGCCTGCATAGATGGGCAGGAGCGCGTCGTCGCTGATCGCCGTGAAGGCTGTGCGGTAGGGCTCGCAGAACTGCGACATCCTCCCCTTGACGAATGCCAATCGCGCGGCCGGCTCCTGCAAGTCGGCGGCGAAAGGCGGGCCCCACCACGAGGTGTAGACTTGGAATAGCCACTCCGTCGTGACTTCCGGGTCGGGTATGTCGAGCGCTATATCAATCACAACGATCAGCATCCGCTTTACACACAACGAGGATAGGTTCGGCCAACCTAACCAGCGAGTAGTATTGTTCCTGGCAGGTGGGGATGGAAACAGAGCTGCACGATAGGGTGGTAGCTTCGTAGCAACTGGGCTTGCTCCGCCGTGTACCCGGAGCCGACGTAGTTGATCATTGTCAGGCCGATCTCCTCCAGTTTCGCCGCCTCCGCGCCAACGAGGTACTCGCGCACCCTGGAGCGGGAGCCGTCGCAGCCAATGACCATGTTGCCCTCGGCTTGGCTGCCGTCTTTGAACGCAACCGTCACACAGTCGCCTTGCGCCTTCATGGACTGGAGGGTCTTGCCGTACTGAAGTTGTGTGTCAACCACTGAGCTTCGTCTAAGCAACTAAGCAGGCACGCACCTCAATACTAAGTCCCTCGCCCTCCGTAAGGAACCGACGCAACTTCTTCCTCGACACCCTCGTAATAACATCCGTAGGCACACGAGCCAAGACCTCCCCAGTGTCACCGTTGATATAGGGGATAGGATCGATCATCTCATAGGACGGGTCGACCCGGGGCTCCTTTATCCTCTTCTGCATGTGGTCGGGCAGGACTCTCCCAAGGTACTCGGTGCCCCAGTGCAGCAGCATACCTACGTAGCCACGAGTGAGCAACGGGCCATTAGTGGTACACCAGATGAACTGAACCGCGCTGCCTTACCCCAGTCTCTGGCCTTGTGGAGGAAGTCGTGCTCGGTGTCGCGCTCGAAGACGGTGTAGTGTATCCCAGCCTATACATACTGCTTGAGCTCTCGATGCTTGCACAGTCCGGCGTTGCCGGAAGCGTAAGCTCACCTTCTTGAGGCCGGTGGCGATTGCCAGACCGCAATTGCCTGTGAAGGTTGTCAGCTTGTAATTCATCACTTTCAACCCTCACCATTGAGCCCACCTCCCCCGATGATGAGGACGCGGAAAGTGTTGTCCATGATGCTACAAGGTTAGTAAGAGGGAAGGAAGGGCACAGCTTTGCTGTCGTCGAATGGATTGAATGGAGGACCTATCTGCGGCTGAATCTGATGGAAGGGCAGCATCCTTCAGCTGAGAACAAGAGGCACAGCGTGCGATTCGGCAGACAGGCAGACGCTAGCGATGCTGTCTCCTCACGTCGCACAAGCAGTTTCAGCTCCGTGCAATATAGATCCTACCCGAGGGTGTCAGACCAAACCTTTGCCTATTAAGGTAGGGCCCGCGAGGTAGTGGGGCAATCTGCCACCAGGGTTGAAATATTGCAAAAGGATGGAGAGAGCTAGCTAGCGTGAGGGCTGTTGCGAAGTGACAAAGGCACAAGGAAAGATTCCGTTTCCCTTTTCATGGTAACAATTCTGTCATGTGGTATCTCTCACCCCCTCAAGGAGCCTCCTCGGCCATCAGACTCGTCACATCATCAACCTCATCGACCTCCCTCCGCCTAGTAAGTCGTCAACGCCGGCGAGCCCGCGCAAGGCGGCGCCGAGAACTTCGTTTGCACATACACCTTCTGCATGTGATCCTCCCTCTTATCAAAGATATGGTACACCTTGGCCATATCCTCAATCCGCACGCGGTGCGTCACCATCGTCAGCGGGTCGATCTCGCCCTTCTGGATCTTCTTCAGCAGATCGTCCCAGTACAGGTGCACGGGCGCCTGCCCATTGCCGATGAGACGGATGCCGCGCTCCATCAGCGAGCCGATGTTGAAGTGGTTCGTGTACCCGACGTAGACGCCCGTGATGCCGACGCGGCCAAAGTTGCGTACGGACTCGATGCATTCGTTGACGATCTCGCTCGTGTCGGTCTCGAGGCCGGTCATGAGCTCGATGGTGTGCAGCCAGCCCTTGGGGTACTCGCCCGCCACGCACTCGAGCGCGACATCAGGCCCGCGGCCGTCCACCATCTCCTTGAGCTTGAACACGACGGCTTTGGTGCCTTTGAGCTGGGAGTAGTCGAGCGTCTCGACTCTGGGGTACTTCTCCTTCATGTAGTCCAGGCGCCAGTTGGCGTCAATCATGATCACCCTGCTGGCGCCGTTCGTGAAGGCGAACTCTGCGGCCATCTGCCCGATCGGTCCAGCACCCCAAATGGCGACGACGTCGCCCTCCTTGACGCCGGTGTCCACCACGCAGTTCCAGCTGGTCGCGATGACATCGGAGAGGTACAGCCCCTTCTCATCCGGCACGTCGTCGGGAAGCTTGAGGAGGTTGACGTCGCCGTACGGCACACGGGTGTACTCTGCCTGCCCACCTGCAAAACCACCCGTGAAGTGCGAGTAGCCGAACATGCCCGCCGTCCGCCCACCGTACATCGCGTTCTCGATAGTGTTGGAGTTGGTCCTCTCGCACTGCGACGACAGCTTCTTCTTGCAGTAGAAGCAATCGCCGCAAGCGATCTGGAAGCTCGCCACGACTCTGTCGCCCTTCTTTAGGTTCTTCACACCCGGACCCATCTCGTCAACGATGCCGCAGAACTCGTGGCCGAGAATGTCGCCCTTTTGCATCTCGACGACGGAGCCGTGGAGGAGGTGGAGGTCGCTGCCGCAGATGGTGCTGCCGGTGATCTTGAGGATGACGTCGCGGTCTTCGATGACCTTGGGCTTGGGGCACTCGACTGTAGGAGTATCAGCGAGTACATACTATAATGGTGCTCAAGGACGATATACCCATCTGCACATCGTTCTTGCCCATCCAAGCCAACGCCTGCATCGTCACATTGGGGTCGCCATACTTCTCCCGGTCGAGGCCAGGGTTCGTGACGTCCTGCGCAGTGGTGGCATTGTCGCCATGGCCTATGGCCTTCTCCGCCTTCATTGCTGCTTGGGACAACATCTTTGCAAAGGATTCCTGATCTTTCTTGGGTTGAGAAAGAGTAGTGGTGATGGGAATGAAACACACGATGGGATGAATTGGAAGCCTAGGTACCTATCTCGCTTTTATGCCTCAAGGCTCGAGCTGCCTAGACGGCTACGCCTGACTTTCTCGCGCTGCCGAAGACAAAACCTCGTCATGAATCGTTGGAGGGATGATTGATTTATTGCGTCATGACAGATGCAAGGATGGCGGCACTTTCGCGTTCCACTGTAAACAGGGCGACATACAGGAAATCTCTTCGACTTCTTCATCAATCGCGCAGTAATCCAATCTAAACTGCCAGGCACTGCCCTGGTCTCGATCTCACGAGCATGGCAAGGCTTCTTCCATCTTTCGGCAGTTCATTGATGTTCCGGGTGTTCCGGATGGGTTGGAATGCAGCTGCTGGCAGAGGCGGAGGAGCCTCCGCTTTCAGAAACGTGGCTAGTGGTTAAGGCTGAAGCTAACATTACATAAGCGTGGGCGACTGACTGCCTTAGGCCTGAACCTGGCCACGACCTGAAGTGAACAAGACTTCAACAAGTAGGGTGGTGGAGGTAGGTTTAGCTGCCATCCTCGCCTGCTCAAAGCCTTTATATACCCACGAGGACACCACGTCCGTCCCCCCAAACACAAAAGGACCAAGAATGGTACAGCATCCAAGAATATACACCACCCTCCCTCTCCCAAAATTTGATGGCGTGCATCCCGCCTTTCGGCATCGCCACTAACACCTAGCTGTCATAACATCGTACCCATATCATCAAAACATCGCACCAAGCATGGGGTAATGTAGCCGCCAATCTCTCCATCAATCAATAAAACCCACCAGGCATAGATTCCTGCTTCCGCATCTCCTCGACCTTGGCCCAAGGATCCCGATGCACTTCGTCCTCGTCGTCATCCAGCTTCACGCTGTCCATCTGCTCGGCCTTGTGGTCTTCCAGCTTGATCGCATCCATCTTCTCTGTTGCGCCATCAAGGCTTGCTACCTTCTCACCCCCAACATCCGCCACATCCTCCTCGGCCACGTCTGCTGCACCCGCTTTCGTGGGTTCTGACGAAGCCGCCGAGGAAGTGGAGTTGGCGTGCTGCGTTTCGTGGACGGGCGAGTGTGTCTGCTCCTCCGACAGCGGCGACTTGGGCGAGGAGGCGTCAATGACCAGCGGACCGCTACGATTGGGATTCCGCGGTGGCAGTCTCGGCGGCGCGCGCTTCGCGACGGTGACCAAGCGCGCCTTCGAAACCGCTTGCGGCGAGGCTGGCTGGACGGTCTGGATGGAGTGCACGACGGGCTCCTCGATCTCTACATCATCATCGTCATCGTGGTCATCGTGGTCTTCATCATGCTCTGCAGCCTCCTCGTGGACGCCGTCCAATGGAGGCGTGTGCGGCGGCGTGGAATACCCGTTCGTCTTACTCGCATTCCGCGGCTCCCTGCGCTCAGGCGACGTATCGAGCGCCTGGTGCTCCGGCACCTCCGGCATCTGACTATCAGGCCTTCCGGTCCCGAGACTGCTATGCCGGCTCACGCCGCTCCGCACGCTCCACCGACTCGGGCTCGGCGGATCCGCCGGGAAGTCGGTCTGGGTAGAGGTGTTCACCATCGGGGTCATAGCTGCCAGATCCGTGCTGTTGCGCAGACTGCTGGGCCGTTTCCGCTCGTTAGCCGGCACGCTCGCTCGCCAGCTGTTGCGACGACTCACGGCTCGCTCTTGGCTGCTCTGCGCATAGACGGCGTGGATGGGCGAGGTCGGGCTCGGGTGGAAATTGAACTCCTCCCAGCTTGCCCGCTTCTGCGTGCCGGCCACTTTCAAGCTCAGGCCTTCTTTCTCCAAAGCGAGAACGCCATACGGATCTGGGTCGTCCTTTTCTGGCACGCCGAACATGTGCCCGTCGTCCACCACGTAGTCTCCGGGCGGCGGTCCTTCAGGCAGTGCGCTCTCGTCGAAGTTGGTATCGCCTTGAGCCGCCTTGATGGTCTCCATGAGTCGCCGAAGTTCATACGGTGGATGGCGGACCTTGCCGGCTATAATATCGCGGACCGGTATACGCTCGCCATAGAAGCGCTCGTTCTCGTCCGTGCGCTCAATGATGACCGTCCCATCCACCTGCACACCAGCGTAAAAGCCTCGACTCTTCATGTAAGTGAAAACGGGCGCCTGCCGCTTGTGCAGCTCCGTCTCCAAAATGCCGCCAGCGCCGACGGGTCCGGCAACGACACTGATCTCCCCACCAAGTGTACAGCGGATGTTCGTAAACGCTTCCAACGCCTTCTCGCTGTTGATCACGACCACGCAGTCGTAGATGTCCACGCCGACGAGGAAGCCTAAGCCAGCGGTATGCAGAAGGATGCCGGAAGGCGGCGACCAGGAGCCGTCGGGTAGCCTGGCGACCAGTATCCCCGACCCTCCTGCCCCTGACATCCAGAGTCCCGTTCGCATCGTCGTGAAGATCGCCAGGCCCTTCGCATTCTGTATGACCTTTGCGGGGATCTTCTTGACGACCTTTTGTTTCTGCTTGGGGCCATCGACGGGTTGCCGCTCCTCCTCGGCGTAGAAGCCATCCTCTGCGGTACTTAAGTCAGCCGCTGTCTCACGCACACTGCTCGCACATCGATCCAATGCTTACTGCAGAAGCTCTTCAATATGCGCGCAGCCTTGTCACTCTCTTTATCCAACGTCGTCGGCCAGAACGCCTCGCTGCCCAGCTTGTTCGTCAACTTATTGACCGGCGCGCCCAATTTATCCACCGCGCTCCATGCCTGGTCGAAGCCTTTCTTGCTGCCGGACCGGACGCGGTTCCACCATGTGGGCTGAGACATCCTGTCCGCTTCTCCCACTCTTGCGCTTGCACGCAACGACACCTGAACTGCCACCACCTAACGACGTTGTTTTCTTGTGGTGAAGGTCGCAAAGCCACGCATGATCGACGCAAAACTACTATAGGTACGTCAACTGTTGTACCTGACAGCAGCTGCCACGCCGTCGTTGTCGACCTCGTGGGCCGGGGTTGCCGAGCCGAGCAGCCACGACTCCGCCGCACCGGTGACGTACTTGTTGTCGTCGGTTGCTCGGTGCAATCGGCCAACCAGGATCCGGCAATTTGCACGGCCTATCACGTTCGTTGCTTGAACACGACGAGCAACGTCGCTGGTAACTTCCCGTCACAATGCCACGATGTTTGTGAGACGAACGAAGAGAAAAGGGCCACAACGGCTACGCAGTGAACGCTCGTTCGCCTGCATCGCCAACGCGAGTCCCAAAACCAGCCCCCAATGTGGCGTGCTTAGCAAGCGTTTGCGCTTGGCTAGTGCTTGTGTCCGCGCCGACAGCATGGGAGAGGCCGCATGCAAGCCGCAAGGCACCGGTCCAGGTGAGACCATTGCCGGCCGGACGATGAGTCGGAAGCTGTGAGCGAGCGTCGAGACCGCACGCTGTATTCGGGTCACCGATGGAGTGGGATCTCGAGACCTTGAGCAGAATACGGACTGACGGACAGATACCACACATTCATTAACAGCTGCACTCCCGGCACGTCTACCTTCTGGCTCCATCTCCGAAATAAGCAACTCGATAATCTCCCATTGTGGTCGCCGACATGTCTCCGCCAGACATCACGACCGTACCGAGTTCATCCATCCCGGCGCAGCCATGGTGGCCCGGCCTCCACTCCACCATCATAGCAGCCTTCCACCGACAGGATACCCAGGTCTTCCCACCAACATGGACGCGGCTGCACTCCGATCCCGCGACAGGGGCTGAAGGCCTTGCCACAGAACTCGGGCCGCGCGGCCAGCTTGTGGTGATCCTCGAAGACGGCAAGCCGATCGCTTGTAGCGGCGTCCTGCCCTTTCGCGGCGAGGACTGGACTAGAAGCGTGCGCGGTGTGGACTGTGAGGCGGATTACGGAGAACTCACGAATTCGAACCTGTATCCTCAGGCCATGAAGGTGAAGGAAGTCATTGCAGATTGGGAGATTTGTTGCTTCTGCGTGCATCCCTCGCGGAGAGGCCGCGGACTCGCCCGGCTACTCCTCGAGACCCTCACGAACACTATCAAGCCCCAGGGTGCCGTCACACTCATCGCAAACTACGCGATCGACGAGAAGGGCGGCTTCTGGCCTCGGATGGGGTTCACACAGCCGATCGGCTCCGGCAGTGTGCTAAGCAAAGGCTTCACCATCACCCCTGGCATGGAGGGCTTGAGGGATGATGTTCACTTCAGGATGAGTGCCAAGACTGTGGACTGACTGTGAAAGTTGACGCCATGGCTCGCCACATGAACGCGGTCTCGGCATTGGCATACACTTTATCACGAAAGGTATGTGCGGTTCTCCTCTCACGCCTTCACGTGCACTGATGACAGCAGCTGGGGCCATAAGAGCGTCCAGCCGACCATTCTGGTTGGACATGCTTAAAAGCCAGCTTTATCATATCTTCTAACATTTCCTGATCCTCCGCCTCCACCACTGCTATCACGTTCCTTCGCTCCTGGAGCTTGCAATGGCATTACTCGAAGCTGATGATGTGGTGAGCAGGTAGCCCACCCATGGTGCGTACGAGACAAAATCCCAAACGCTGCGGTTCTGCTACCCAAAGTGCTCCATCAGGAGCTGTCGAACCCGGTCACAAGGAGCGGCCTTCCTGAGTTGATGCGAACGCGGCTAACGCACACTCTGCAGGGACATTAGGTCCGACGGATTGAGCATTGATTGCCATGATGATGCGATGGCGAGCTGTCGAACTGCTAGCTAGACCGGTTGGCTTCACCATACCGGCCTATGCTCTGAATCACTTCCGTTGAAACCAACATGTTCTTCTCCAAGATATCAGTCTCGGTCTTTATTAAGAACTTCCCTTTCCTACTCTTCCAAGACGGCACCTTCTGCGACCGAAACTTGCCATGTTCTCTCCTTGTCTGAGCGAAGCAAGCATAAAACAAGGCAGATGTCAGTGCATGCAAGCTGGCCTTGAGACCAGGCACTCCATGAAAGTGCCAGAATTCGCCGGCCTACAACACAATGCGTAGCAAGCAATTTACGATGCGTATATGATCGGCCTCTGCGACGCCCCTGAAGAAGTCGCAGCACACTGTTGACGAACGTCAGTCATGTCCAGCAACGACGACGAAGCCGAGCGCGACCGCGACGAAGCGAACCGCAAGATCGACGACCTCGACGCCTGCTGGCCATCCACCATCGACCCCAGCCGATCGTACCAACCACTGCCTCAGCCACCACCCCGAGGAGACCGGCCAGCCACGCCGCCGCCACCAACCTGGCTCAAGCAACTGGCCGACGCAAAGGAGATCTTCCGCATCTGCGAGTACAAGGAAGACGAGGACCGGCTGGCCCAGTGGATCTCCGAGCTGGCGCAGACGCCGTCGCAGGCTCAGTTCGTGGTGAAGGATGCTGATAGTGCGTTGTTGGATGTTTACAATACGGAGCAGGAGGATATGTTGGGGATTGCTGAGCGGAATCTGGAGGCGGCGGTTAGGGGGATGAGGGAGGTTGGGGATGAGCGGTGGCAGGGTTTGCAGAAGGAGGTGGCTGGGTACTTTCACGACAAGAGGAAGAGGGCAGGGTCGCCGGCCGTTCCTGTGTGAGACTGCTACGTTTGCTGGCTCGAGTCTAGGGTGAAACCCCTAAAACTCCGGCCAATGCATCTACGCAATCGGTGTCTCGTTCACTCGATTGCTCGTTAGTGAGTGCCTTCGCAAACCCACGTTCCCACCATTTGTCCCTCAACTGAAAGCGCGCTTTTGCCGCCCCTTCAAGGGCTCCTCTGCTGATATTAAACCACTGCCAGACATATTTTAGCTCCCCCCGTTGCATGGGCATAGTGCGTTGGTGTGAACTGTCAATGGCTCATACATACCGTGAAAAAAGCCGGGCCGTGCAACCCCCACCGCCCAAGGCCAGTAGAAGTAGGTATTCATGGCCCCCAAACCCCAAGTGCTACCTTCGGCCCACAAAACTGTTCCCCACTCCACCAGGCGCACCATTGCAGAGACCCAGACGAGCCCCATCGGGCCCACTATTCGATCGTCCCCCCTTACCTTCCAACGTCCCCCTTCGCCCGCCCAAGATTCCGCAGCCTCCCTCGGCCTCACCACACGCCAGTTTGATCCTGCTCCTCGCAACTTCCACCACCGATCATACGGCGGGCTTGCCACCCGATGTGCCCTCGCTCGAGCTGGGAGTGCTTCAGGCAAACTCGCGGAGCCTTTCGCCAGCAGCCTCGTGTCGGCATATCGGCATCTCGCCGACGAAACGCGCGCGCCAGCGAACGCCGCGCCCGTGCAGCCGACCCTACCGCTTCTGCGACGATGGCCGCCCGTAGAATCTCGCGGCAGTGGGGAGCTGGGGTGGGTGGAGACTGCGAGGACATCCAAGATTGATGTGGTGCGGTGGCGGTGACGGTGACGGGGGCCATCGGTGTGGTCTTGGTCTTCCGGCGCCAGGTCCAGGGCAAGTGCTGAAGACGGCGTAACTCTTCGGCGCCGTAGCCATGACACCACTCCGGATCGGAAACTCCCAGGAACCCATCGTTTTCCTCATCAGAGTCACGGGTCAGCACGCACCGGCGCCGCATACCTAGGCGGGCACGCGATAGATTCTCACAGCGAAGCGGGCGCTGGAGGAGCCAAGCGCGGTGTCCGCGAGGTCCGAGGCTGAAGTGATGGGGATTCCGAGAGCATCGCTTCGCCCAGCCGTCAACAACGCTAAGATCCGTTTGGAGGTTCCATGAGGGAGTCCAGGATCTTGTCGTAATGTCGTCTTTTCCTCGGCGCGTAGTTGTCGGCAGGCGAGCAGGATTGCGGCCTCTCCGGAAGTTGCCTGGTACGCCCCCTGTGTTCGCCTTCGTTGCAGCGGTAGCGATAGCGCCATCGGGTCACTGTCCGTCCGCAGCGTTGAGCACGCATACGGGGGGCGGTAGAGGTAGCCGAAGACTCATATCGCGGAGCTCCTGCGGCAGGCCGAGCAGAGTGGCCCCTTGGCGAGGCGGTCAAAGGCATCTTTGTCGATGGTGTGTCGATGTGTGTATGTGTGTGTATGCAGAGCGTTGGGCAGTAGAAGACCACCATAAATGAAAAGGGAAGAATGTCTGCCTTTAGTGTGGGGGGGACGTGGTTGGGTTTCACGGGGGGGACACGCATCGGGGACACCCGTGAGAAAGCTAATTGGATCTGGCGTTGCTTTCCACACCGTGACTCCCCAAACCTCGACATACCTGAATTGCTGCTCAGACAGACTGACTCCACGCTGAAGACACAACCCTTTCGAATACCTGCTTCTCATGCTGACTCAAGGCCCGCTCCTTTGCTACGCAGCGTGCCAGTGCCGCTTTGCCCCAATCGACCAGATGCCTAGACACGCTTACGACTTCTTTCCGCACCACATCGTCTAATCACCGGCGTGAACGCCGAACCACACAAAGAACCACCTGCTAGCCACCTTAGCTAGCGAATGACACAGATCAAGACTCATGCATGGTCCACAAAGCGGGTCGGCGGGCAACGCTCTCTGCGACACGTGACACTTTTGAGCCGCTCGCCATCCCAGGCATGCCTCATACCCTACCCACCAGAGAGAGAGCGAGCGGGCCTCTACAGCGCCTCCCGCACCTCATCCGGCATCACGGGGTCCACCACGCACTTCTCAATCAACATCAACGTCGCCCGCAACGGCAAGCCGACGACGTTATCAAACGTCCCGTCAATCTTCTCCACCAGAATACTGCCCACGCCCTGGATGCCGTACCCGCCGGCTTTATCCGCGCCCTCCCGCGTCCGCACATAGCTGAGGATAAGCTCATCCGTGACATTCTGATCGAACTTGACGGCCGTCTCCTCGACGTGTGTTTCCGTGGCGTAGCCGGGATCCATGAGCGTCTCCAGCGGCGCCATGCAGACAACGGCGGTGTAGACTTTGTGCCAGCCGTTATTCTGGTCGCGCAGCATCTTCAGCATGGCGACGTGCTCCTTCTGACTCCGCGGCTTCTCCAGGATCTGGCCCATGTGCGTGCTCACGACCGTGTCGGCGGCGATGACGATGGCCGGCTCGCCCTTCGGACTGTCGATCTCGGCGGTGTAGACGTCACGGCATTTGCGGTCGGCGGTCTGCAGCACGTATTCGAAGGGCGGGAGGGTTCTGTCGCGGTCTTCGGGGAGGGTGGAGGGGATGATCTCGAGGTCGTGCAGGCCGATCTAGATGGGGTGGCGCGCTGTTACCGGCGTGCTCAGTGAGAGGTCGGGATTCGCTCTGGGGTGTGGGGGTGCGTGCGTACCTGTGCCAGGAGCTGGCGGCGGCGGGGTGAGGCGGAGGCCAGGATGACTCGCTTGCCGCGGATCATGTTCAATGCTGGCAGGTCGAGCGGTAATGGCAGTCGCGGGCCTAGCCTGGGTGGCGCATTGTTGGTGCTGGTGGCAGGCTGGACCAGTGGTTGCGCCGCATCGTCGTAGGAGGGCGGTGCGTCGAGTGGCATCTTCTGGTCGGCCATCATGAAACGGTGCTGCCCGAAATACTATTGTCCGGTGGTGATGGCGGCTGGGAAGGTACTGCTACTGCTACTCTCCATGTCGCGAAGCATCGCCGAACCATCTCCCCGCGGACGGTAGATGTAGACTGCCCCTCTTCGGAGGAGTCGCTCGATCGGGCCCGCTACGAAAGCAAATGCGCCCCGCCAAAGCTACCTTATCATCGACCGAGGTCGGGACGTGGATATGAAGTGATGACCAATGCCACGCCGACAATTCATTCAGCATGCTACGCACGAGGTCCAGACAAACGACGAGGTAGCGTAATCACGGCATCTGTTCCGTTGCGACGCCGTTCACTGTCGTCCCGTTTCCCTCTCTGCCTCTTATAAGACCGTGGCCATCTATCTCACATAACCCCTCCATACCACACCCACTCCCTCCATCCCCCATCCCCCACCGCCGCCATGGTCCAGAACAAAGCCCTCATCTTCGCCGAAGTGCCGCCCCCCGGCCTGCCCGTGGCCGGCAAGCACATCAAGGTCGAGACCACCGACTTCGACACCGAGCAAGCCCCTCCCCCCGGCGGCATCACCGTCAAAGTCCACTACGTCTCCTTCGACCCCTACCAGCGCGGCCGCATGCGCGACCCCGAAATCAAGAGCTACGTCCCGGCCTTCACCCTCGGCAAGCCCGTGACCAACAGCGCCATCGTCTCGGTGCTCAAGAGCGACAACGCCAAGTTCCAGCCGGGCCAGCTGCTGGCCGGCATGGGCAACACCGAGGAGTACTCGGCCGTGGACAAGCAGACGGCCGACGCCATGTTCTCCGTCCTCGACAACCCCTACAACCTCGACCCCAAGATCTTCCTCGGCGCGCTGGGCATGCCGGGCATCACCGCCTACTCCTCCTTCTACGCCATCGGCCAGCCGAAGAAGGGCGAGACGATCTTCATCTCCGCCGCCTCGGGCGCCGTGGGCCAGCTCGTCGGCCAGCTCGCCAAGCACGAGGGCCTCACCGTCATCGGCTCCGTCGGCGACGACAAGAAGCTCGACTTCATCACCAAAGAGCTCAACTTCGACGCCGGCTTCAACTACAAGAGCGAGGAGCCCCTCGCCGCCCTGCGCCGCCTCGCCCCGGACGGCATCGACATCTACTACGAAAACGTCGGCGGCGCGCAGCTCGAGGCCGCCATCGAGCACATGCGCCCGCACGGCCGCATCGTCGCCTGCGGCATGATCTCGCAGTACAACCTGCCGCCCGCCGAGCAGTACGGCGTCAAGAACCTCGTGCAGATCGTGGGCAAGCGCATCACCTTCCGCGGCTTCATCCAGCACGATGCCGACATGGGGCCGTTGTACACGAAGGAGCATCAGCGGACCGTGCAGAAGTGGCTGCATGAGGGCACGTTCAAGGCGGAGATGAGCGTGACGCATGGGGTGGAGAATGCGGCCGAGGGCTTGCTGGGCTTGTTCGCGGGCAAGAATTTCGGCAAGGCCGTGTTGGAGGTTAGTAAGTTATGAGTGTGGGTGTGTGTGTGTGTGTGCGGGGGTTGGGGTGGACGTCGCTGGGCCGATTATGATGACCGTGGAGTCGAATTCAACTCCGGGAGGCCTCTCTGTCGAACGGCCGTGGTCGACACAGATGACATGTTTTGTAGCCCCTCGCGCTTTTGCGCGAGCAGAGAGTCCGGGAAGCTTTCGGGGCTATATATACCCTCTGCGGATCCCTTGCAATCCTGCCGGCACAATGCATGAATACTGCATGCAGCGGTATGCTGCCGAATTCCACGCTCCCAATCTCTCCGAGCATACTTCGTCTACGGGCGTTGCACAATGCAGTCTTCTATTTCCCCAGTCTCAGTAGTCCTGCAAGATCCCTTCTTGGGTGAACGAACTGATAGAAACGTAAATACAGACCAGGTTGGGCTTGACGCCCTCTCTCTCGCTGTCGAAGGGAGGATTGCCGTGCTGCTTATGACTCGAGCAAGCCCGGTGTGGAGTCCAGCGAGGTACGTTTTGCCCATTCTTGACGACATTGTTGTTTCGTAATTGAGAAACATGCCAGGCTGGTAATGGTCCGGCAGATCTGGTGGCGATAGGGGTCAGGCATCCAGCTCCCTATTAGGGCCAGTACGTGTCCGATCTCATGTCACGGACTCCTGTTCGGTATTTGGTACTTATTACTCCCCCCTCGAGCCCCATGAGCAAAGCCGCACCATGCATATCCCGACCGAGGCATACCGGACGGGGCTGTACGCCGCCAGGGAAGAGGACTACATGCTCCGATTGGGCCAGATGGCGGGCAGATGGGCATTGAAGTGGTAGGGACACGAGTGGGCGATCCCGCCGATGTTGCCTCGAGCGGTCGGGTCAGCGCGTGCGTACTCGCTGTCGGTGGGAAGCCCGCCAAACTTGGAGCAGAGCGGCGGCTTGTTGGCCCACAGGTGTGAAGACTGACATGTGTTGGACGTCACGGAAAAAGGCCCGTGGCAGTAACGCAGCGAGAGGATGGGAGGCGTACATTCCGGCGTTGGAAGGTAATCGCTGCAAAATCGCATTGCCCGGCCCGCTTATCACCTGTTCGCACCCACGCTCCGGCCCCCGTTCCATCTGGATGTGAGTGCGCAGAGCAAAGTTTCCAGCGCATCTCGTGACAAACGCTGTGGTGCATCGCATTCCGCGCCCTGGTCGATGTGCCGCAGAGCCAGCTGAAGGGTGTAGATGGAGGTCGGCGGGATCGCATCGACGTTACCTGCGTTTATAAGATCGTTATGCGTGATTGCGATGTCGACCATCAGACGGGAAGCCGTGTCAAGGGCGGCTTTCGAGACGGCTAGCTGCCCGCTTGCCTGCATGGCCATCACATGCTCGGGTGCCCATGAGCTGTGCAAGGCAAACATTGCTCTGAGAAAAGTCAGCAAAACTGAGCAACCTTGCGCCCAGACCCACATGCCGCCGCCATGACCCACCGGATGGCCGCCGCGATCGAACCGCAGTACGAAGCCACAGTGCCCCGGCATTCCTCCATCACAGCGCAGAGGAAAGCCCGCAGGTCAACGTCAACTCGATATGCAGCCGAGATGTGCTTCGCTCCTAGTTGGCTGTTACATGCTCGCATATGAGCGAGAACTCGCTCCAACCATGCAGCGGCTTGTGCTGCATGTCCGAAGCCGGCAATGCTTGCGGAGGTGACCAGTCGTGGGGTGCTGCCGGCGGCAAGAGATGAGCTGGAACCCTCGAGAGCTTTTGGCAGCGGTCGGTTCTTTGTTGGAAAAGGGGCGATGAGAGGCTGACAGGGATTGCGAGTCTCGAGAATGAAGAGTCTGCCAGAGGGGGTTTCGGGTGTCAGCACCTGCCTTTCCGGTCGTGGCGAGAAGATCAATAACGACCACGACAGCGCATGCTTTGGCTCCTTACCGTTCGCAGATGACAAGCATCCACCAGATGTTGTTACGCGCGAGCTGCTCGTCTCCCAGCTCTTGCCGAGTCGCAGGCTCTTGGTCTAGACCTGCTTCGTACGCCATTCGGATCGCCATGCTTATCGTAGCGAAAGCAACGTCGCCGCTCTGCTTGATGTGCTCGTACTCTGCAAGTAGCACGATTGCCGTGACCGTGTCCACAGACGGTATCTGTGTAGCGAAGGACAGTAGTGTCAGCATTCTCTCAGATGGCTGGGGCGGAGCAATCTAGGCCATGGAAACATCTCACTGCAGTAGGCGGAGGCTGGAGCGTTGGTAGACACTGCAACGGCTGCCAAGTATCCGAGCTATCTCACTTTTTGGGAGCCTATTACTTGAAGCACACAGTGCTCGGCCATCCTGAAGAGCCACGTAGTGTCCCTACTTACCAGACATGACTGTGCTTGGACCAGTAGCAATTACATGGTCATATACAAGCCTTCTTGGTCGATGGCAGCATGAGGCAGCGGCGGCGGCGCTCGGGCAAGCAGACATATTGACAGCAACAGTAGACCAAACCGCGTGTCCTGAGAGGCTGGGAACTGGAGGAGCTTCTGGTGAAAGGTGTCATGCGAGATGAACGGAAGCCACAAGTGCAGGCCGCGGAAGAAGTTCGCCGCCAGTTCTTCGGCATACTGCCCTAGCCTTGACAAGACCTGGAGGATCTGGTCGAAGATCGCGTCTTCCGCGTCTGTACCCCTCGGGGCTGGAGATAGCGGTTCTTCGAAGTCATCCTCCGGCTGCACAGTCGTGGGTGGCGACTCGATGTACTGACAGACTATCGCTCGTCTAGGAAGCATCAATTTACTGGGCATGTAGCGCTCCGAGATCTCAGACACAGACACACGTCTTGCAGTGGGTACAGCATGGCAGTAGCTTGTCGCAGCCCTTCTTGCGGCGCTTGCACTCCAGGCAGACGTAGGCAGCGCGCTGAGGTGGCCACGCCATATGCTGGACTGCAGATGCCGAGGGCCTGAGATGCCGCTGCATAGGCTCCAGATTGCATCCCCTTCGCTGTGATGGGATGTGGTCGTGCTGGGCTTGACACGGCGTTAGGGCGATAGAGTGTCGGCATACAAGACGATGAATGTCTTAGGGATGTGATGATTGATCTGACAAGCCCCACTTTTTGGGCGGCCGCCACTAACTCAGCCGCCGTACTCTGCATGCGTCGTGCAGTTCCTCAGCAACGACAAGTTGAACGATGCGGACGACCATCTTACATAGTCTGGCATTTATCAGCTCTTCAGAAAGAACATGCGTCAATCTGTATATAACTCGCGAGTTGGACCTTTGCATCTCCAAGAACGACAGCAGCCCCAGAGCCAGCAACATCTCCCACAAACACCGCGATAGTTCAAGACGAGGAGAAGGACGTGGTACCAAGTGCTACCACCACTCCCCCAGAAGAAGGCGTTGCAGGATGGCTGTGTATTATCGGAGCCTTCCTAACGGTGTTCAGCAGCTTCGGCTTCCTCAACGCGTAAGTCTCCACCACCCAGGCGCAGACGATTGACGTCCTGAGAGCTGTACTGATAACAGCGGCAGGGCCGGCGTCTTCCAGAGCTACTATCAGTGTCGATACCTGTCCGACTATACGCCATCCGAAATCTCGTGGATCTTCGCCTTCCAGCTGATGGCCATGTGGGCTCCAGGTCGGTTGAGGCGAGTGCCGTTCTTCTCTCGGACGGTTGCTAATGTGAGATAGGGCCCTTGACTGGGCGATTGGTTGACACCTATGGCCCCGCGCTGGTGCTCTACCCTGCACCATCCTCTGCATCCTCTCCCTTTGCATGACCAGCTTGGCAACCGAGTACTACCAGATCTTCCTGGCCCAAGGCGTTATGTTCGGCATCGGGGCGGGAGGCATCTTTACGAGCTCGTTCGTTTGCGTCGGGCAATGGTTCGTTAAGCGCCGGGGTCTCGCCGTGGGCCTCGCCAGCGTCGGCAGCAGTCTGGGAGGCGTCATCTTCCCGCTGTTCTTCGACAAAGTGATCGCTGCAGTCGGGTTCCCAGGAGCCATGCGCTACTCAGCACTGCTTGTCGCCGTCCCGCTGGTCATTGGATGCTTCCTGGTGCGCTCCCGCCTTCCGCGGAAACAGTGGGACAAGCAGGCGAAGTCGTTCGACCTGAGCCTCTTCCGCGAGCCGCAGTTCGCCCTCTACACATTGGGTTCTTTCCTTGTTATGTGCGTGCATGTGGGCTGATCTTCACACTCGCGTCTGCAGCTGACCACGATACTAGGTGGGGCCTCTGGGTGCCTTTGGACTTCATCGCCAGCTTCGCCACAGCGCAGGGTTTCTCAAGCGTGCTTGCGCTCTCCCTCATCTCCATAATTAAGTAGGCGGCTGCGCTCTCCATCCCCTCTGCGATGCCACTAACGACTGTATACAGCGCAGCCTCAATACCTGGCCGCATCTTGCCGGCCTTCCTCTCGGACCACATTGGTCACTTCAATGTCATCACAGTCTCAGACTGGCTGGTTGGCGTCTCCATCCTTTGTCTATGGCTGCCGTTCGACTTCGACCCATCTCATGCCGGCATCATCATCTTCTGTCTGGTATACGGTTTTGTCAGCGGTGCCTTCGTCTCTTTACTCATGCCGTGCGTCGCCAAAACTGGCTCCATCGAAACCATCGGCATGCGTTTCGGGACTTTCCAGATGGCGATCGGTTTGTCGTAAGCACCCTCTCGGTGATCTCCACTGACCCGCCAAGCACCGCTGACCGCAAGGGTAGGAATTTGACAGGACTACCCATTTCGGGCGCAATCCTGGCGAGACAGGGTGATGCAACCTACTGCGGTCTCCAGACATTCGCTATCGTGGCGACTCTCCTAGGAGCAGCTTTGACGACAGTCTCCACGCGGCTGATCGCTGGCAAGAAAGGCACTTGGAAGATCTGAGCCGGCCATGGCGCTGCTGTAGATGGGCAGCCCAGGACCAAGGCGAACGCATAAAAGTGTGTCGTTTCGGAAGCAGGTTGGCCAGCAGAGAGTGGCAGTGTGGCACCTACATCTGTAACTTTGAGCTTGCTAGATGAACACAGCTTCCTAGACGTTAGATGCTGACAGCATTGTACTTGTTCGTCTCCTACCCTGATGTTAGTACACCAGCAGCCTTTCCTCAGGTTTCCTCAATTACTGCCACGACGGAGTATAATCTTGCAAGCATCCGGTGTGAGTCCGCGATATAAATGCTCCCGAGCCATTCGTCACTCCGCCTCCTCGCGACTTCAATTCATCGTCAGGCACATCGCCATCACCACGCGGGATTGTCTTGACAGCTTCAGGCGAGTCTACGGCGCCGAAAACAACGGTCTTGCTGCGTCAGCACTTTGTCGATATGGTCTTACTCGTTCCAGGTATCATCGCAGTGAGCGATGTCTCAATACAGTTGACCTTACTCGTGCTCTACTTGGCAGGTGTGCATATACCACTGTGTTGATGCGAACGGAGGAGTGGATAGGAGATGATGACGTCCGCAATCCATTACCTAATCAAAGTCATCCTTCTCAGATGTGTCTCCCAAGACCATCCATCTAGAATGACCAGGGCCAAGACTGCATTGCAAGGGAGCACGTCCGGCTCTGTTGGAAAAGGATCTGAATGGCAGTGGAAGGACGGGGGCTTGATTCAGAAGAGGTAGGAGTTGCTGCTTTGTCAGCCAAACTGGACCCACACGAGATGAGACGGAAGCTTCGGCGTCTGGGCGTCATAACGACGGCTAGTAGTTGATCGTGGTAAACATACCATTCGCGATGATGAACCGCGTCTCGTCCGAGCAAACGGGTCGGCTACCACGCGACCGACGGCGGCGGTGGCGAGAAGTCTCTGACTGACGTGCGTGAGCGAACCTCATATATCAAGACTATTGACGGAAATGGGCGTAACCCTTTCCTCTACGTCCACCCTCGCGCCCATATCCTTTGCCAGCACCGTCATTGGCTTTATCTCCTTTACATTCACCCTCGGCACCTTCATCAAAGTGCTATGGGTCAACTTCGAAACGCTAGGCGAAGCCCAACACGAGGTGCACGCCTATCTCACAAACCTGCGGACTGAATTGCTGGAAGAGCGGGCGAGCTTACGGGTGATGAAGAAGAACTGTAAACGACACCATCGGCTGGTGGACAGGGGCGATCGGGCGGATAGTGGCTTAGAGCTGGACGACGTGACGCTGAAGACCATGAGCGATGCCGTCAAGCATTTGATCAAGCGCTTCTCGGAGCTTGAGAGGCCTTTTTTGGAGAAGGGAGAACTGGGGATTGCAGACGTAACAAACCATCAGAGGAAACGGAGGCGGGATGAATCTGGCAGTCCGTACTACAACCACTCGGCTTACGCATCTCCTACCGAGAAAGCGGACGCACGATCAAGAACAGACCACGACAGAGAAGCTCGGCTGCCCCGATACGCCAACGAGAACAACGATGACAACGAAGACGGAGATGGCGACCGATATTGGGCCCAGCGCACTCGGTATGCACACTACAGCTTCTGGAAGCGGATGAAGTGGTTGTACAAGAAAGCCGAAGCGCAGCAGCTGTTCGAGACGCTGAGTAGGGTGCAAACACGGAGGATCGCGCGGCAGGTCGGCGCTATTGCTGTGGTAGTGCATGAGTACGGGAGCAGCTCAATGGACATGGAGGAGATGGTCCGGAGGATCGACGAGAGGATGAGTCGATTTGTTGGGGTGAGGAGGGTGGAGGATGGTTGAAACAATAGGGTTGAGCCCATGGATTGATGCACGCATGAATGCTGACGCCTATTCTACCCGTACACGACCAGTGTATATTCGAGCTATATGGCTCGCACTAAAGACGTGACCACCGAGGCCACCCCGGACGCCATCGTTAAACAGTGCAACGCCGAGAACCAATGGAAGAGAAACAAGTCAGCAGCCGACCTCATATATCCCAAGCTCGACCAATCACCAAACCACGCTGAGGCTGAACTTCGCACATCCGCCATCGCCGTCGGCGTTCCACCCGCCTGCTGTATCGGTGTCTCCCATGTCGCAGTCATCCAAGATGTCGTCGAAGGTTGCCTTGCACTTCGACACATCCACAGGATAGGCGCCATTGCACTCGTTGCTGATTGTCACATTGGCCGTTGCACCCGTAGTGTAGGAGGCCCTGAACGCTAGCTGCGAACTGAGCGTTCCATCAGCAGCTATGGTCTCGCCATCCATGTTCGTGCAAAACGCGTCCGTAGCAGCCTGAAGCACTACGCTGGAGACCGACTTGCCCGCCAAGCAGCTCATCTGATCTGAGGCTTGACGGGCGGCCTTAGCATTGGAAACGCTCCGATTGATCAGGATCTGGTACTCGGTGCATTTGTCGACAATAAGTGTCCCGCCTACTGCGTCACCCGGAGTTCCTGCGGTGCAGAGGTTGATGATGTCTCCAAATAGAAACACACAGTCCTCATATGCGATGCTCTCCTCACCTGAGCAAGTGCTCAGGTACGTCCGCAGAAGGCTAGCTGAGCCGCCGTGGCCGAGTGGGACATCGTTGCGCTGGGTCACGCCGGAGGCGATGACGGCGCTGGAGTAGCGCGTGCAGAAGCTCTATGCGGCTGTGTTGAGGTCGGCGGCGGGGACTGGAGAGCCAGCGCCGCAGCTGATTGCGCCCAATTCCTGCCTAGCTGAGACAGTGGCCGGTGGTGTGTGTGAGATGTTAGTCAACGACACGTCGGGTAAAGAGAAGCTCGTCGTTGCAAGGCCGGTTGTGAAGATGCTAGCACTTGGGAAGTGGGCTGCGGATAGGTTCCTTGCTGAGGCGCCGGCAGTCTGGAGGCTTCCCGATAGAACGCCGAGCGTTGGAGCGCCGGCATTCGCGGTGGTGGCTGAGAAGATGGCGTTGTCCTCGTTTGATACGGCTGTGAGATCATAAGTCGTGCAGCCGTCATCCACGACGTTCTGCCCGCCTGCGGCCAAAGTCGTGTTGTCATCATCCCGGCACATGGTCGTGATGTTCTGGAACCCGTACATGCAGTCCGCGTAGGTGACCGTCTGATTACCCGAGCAGGTGTACAGACGGCTCACCCTCGCATGCTGCCAGCCATTCGAGAAGGGGAATGTTCGGGTCTGGAGGGCATTGGAGTGCAGCATGGAGCTGTTCGAGCCGTTTTGCTGCTGACAGAACGTTTGTGCGGCGTTCGTGAGGTCGTCGAAGGTGGCGAGCTGGCCAAAGTGGCAGACGACACTGTGCTCGTCCGAACCGCCCCAGAAGGGACCGTTGGACAGCCTATGCTGTGGGGCCGGCACATCTCGCTTGGTGAGATCGATATGCGAAGCCGTTGCATCAACCAGCACGCCAGGTGAGGTTTCGAGGTCAGAGTACGGCATAATCGACGGCTGCTCTTGTGAGGCCTCGGCGATACTGATGGTCCACGTCTTGCATCCGGAAGTTAAGCTGCCTCCGTACGTCTTGCCGCTGCCAGCCGCGCAGTTGAAGATCGCTTGCTGCAGGGCGTTAAGACAATCCGTGCCATCCATTGTCGTCCCAAGCGAGCAGTACTCCGCCGTTGAGTACGACACCTCTGTGGAAACTAGCATTGTGCTGTCGCCATCTCTGACTGGAATTGCAGCATCTGCTTGAGAGAGCTTGCGGGAGCCTAGGGCGCCACTGCCACCTGAACAGAGCTTCTCCGCTGCATCAAACACAGCAGTCCAGTTCGCAGCCGGACCGTCGGTGTTGCACAAGAGGACGCCCGGGGTATTGTGACCTTGGCGAGCAGCTTCCCATGCCTGGAAAGCAGTGCTCCGGCCCTCAATTGACGCCACTTCGCGCTTCGAATGCGAGGGATATGTGCCAATGCCAATCGTGATATCCCAGGTGGCGCACAGGGAGGTCTGCGAGCCGCTGTAAACACGCTCGTCATTGTACTGGCACCAGTCAAGATATTTGCCAAGCATCGTGGTACAGTTCTTGTCTGTAACATTCCACGTGTCGGGACACGTGTAGTTCAGTGACAGAGCGACGGTGCTGTTGCCAAAATTCTCGACAACGTACGCAGTCCTCTTTTGTGCACTGAGTGCGGACCCAGTGAGATTTTTGCACGTTGTGTCGATCCAAGAGCTGATTTTGGTAACCGGGAGGAAGACGGGAGGGTTGATGGTGCATTCCGGGTATGCGCAGGTGATGTTGTTTTTCGGGACGTCACACGGAGTCAGGTCAGGCAGCGACGTGGAGTTGCGCTTGACGAGCACATCAACGCTCGCCTCGGCCGGAGTGTTTTCGGCCTCTGATGCACCCTCCGTGTCCGGTACGCCCCAAACGTCAACCTCGAGATGGTCGTCCTGCGGCGGGAGTGCATCGCGCTTCTTGAGTGAGTTGGCCGCCGGCTTGACCTGCATCATGTAGTATGCGCTATCCGTTAGCAGTACACCGCCAGCGTAACAGGTGGAGGATATTATGCCCATCTCTGCCAAGCATAGGAACTCATCGATCGCCAATAGCTGGAAGGCGTCAATCTGCAGGAAGATCTCCCCATCGGCGTAAGAGTAGTTTCCGATGTAGCCCTCGCCTTCGCCAAGATACGTGTACGCTTCTGGCAATTGAGCACAGAACGACTTGGCGGCAGCTTGAGCTTCGCTCTCGTGCACTGACACACCATTGGCGCAACATAGTTGGAACCCGCTGTCCGTGGAACTGCAGCTGCGGTCTGGTGATTGACGTGGCATGATGGGTGTGCCTCTGGTAACAGACAGTGAGCGACTTCCGGTCGGGGCCAGCACTTCACGATGAAAACCATCGCCACCAGGTCCTGCTGCCATGTGATTGGCGCCAAGGGTGGTCGTCGCATCGGATTTTGAGACCGAGCTCTCGCTGATTGATGTAGACGTTGAGCTTGACGTGGAGGGCACTTCGAGTGTCTTTGAGCCGCCACCACCGAGATCGACAGAGTACGACAGAGTCTTGCGATCGACTTCGTAGTGGTCCACATCCACCGCAATCTCCTCTCCATCGATCATCTGCGAGAGATCAAGGCGCTCGCCCTCGTCTGATGAGCGCTCATCAAGCTGTGGCGGCCAGTCAGGCAACGTCTCGAACAAGATCGTGCCAGTCGTCCCATCTGCGCTTGTGACAGTGACTTCCACATGGCCTCCGACAGATCCGCCATTTGCATTGGTGGGGCAGTTCAAGACCGGCGATGAGAATCCGAGGACGCACTGTTCGTAAGTGAACGCGATGGCGTGGTTGTCATACTGGTCGTATTGCGCAAACAGCTGGATGTTCTTGCCGCTGGGCAGGGTGCCGTAGTAGTTCAAGGTATTGTTTGTGAGATCGACCCGAGGATCCCAGATGGTCACCTTGTCGACTCCCAAAGTGCTGCAGTACGTTTGGATTGCCTGATAAACCTCATCTTTAGAAGCTCCGAATGCGCTGCTATGGGGCTTGCAATAATTCTGCGAATAGGCTGTTGGTTGAGTTGGGACGTATGTGTCCCATGTGGTCGCCGTTACCCCTGGTGTGGGACTTGGTCCACAGTCAATGTACAGCCCTCCGGAGTTGCAGCCCTGGCGTTTCTCGACCTTTGTTGGCATCGGCGGGAGATCCTGGCGTTCTTCCTCTTCCGACGAGCGCTCGGTGGTGTGAAGATCTGCAAGGGCTGTCCTTTTACGCATCTCGATGCCAGGAGGGTCAACGGTGAGCATGTAGGTGGTATTGTAGATGCTTGCATGCCCACCAGACTTGTCCACCTTGTGATCTCCACAGCCGACAATCAAGCTGCTGTATGCCCAGTAGCATTCGTAGTATGACCAAAGGAATGTGTTGCTTGCCGTATAGGTGTCGTTGTACATTTCGAAAGAAAACGTGACATACTGGACAGGGTTACTAGAAATGTTCCAAGACTCCGTTGGACCTGTATAGCCATTGTCGTGCTTCGGATCCGGGAACTGGGTGTCGTGCCATTTCCAGCAGAACTTGTCCACTATGGGCATGATCTTGCTATTGAGGGCACCGAGCCCTGTGCCATACTTGCACGAGTGGCTGTTGTATACGCTTGGATCGCTGGCCTAGTATAGTAAAGGCGTAGGCGTTTGTGACGCTGCTGGCGGCGGTGGACTCGTAATGTCATGACAGTTTTGCCACAGGCCGTAGGCCATAGTGCTGCAGGTACCGTCGCTGTGATGAGATGGGAAAGTCCCGTCCTCGGCAAGTGTCAACGTGAGGCTTGCTGCAGGTGTCACAGTAGCCACAGTAGCGCTGGCCTTCTGCTCACTCTCAGATATCGCAGCCATAGCAGCAGCGCGATCTCCGGCGATCGCAGAGGCAGCATTCGGTCCGAAGGCCTGGCTGGACGCTACTGTGAGCGTGACGTCTGTGTAGTACAACACAACACTTCCATCGCGCTTGTCGATCTCGGCACTGAGGTCATTCGGATGAGAGACGCTGGTACTGATATCCCGCTTACGCCCAGTGGTCGTGACGTCTGTGTGTACACTCTGGTGAGGGGCACCGAACGAGAGCTCCTTCGGACCACAGCTGACCAGCTTGTCGCCGACTGTGCACGCAGTCAATGGGTAGCGCATAGGTGGAGGCGCATCCGTCAGGCTGGTACTGTGGGTAGACGCTGTCGCCGCACCATCGGTGTGCCCCTGACCGGAGGCAGATCTGGTGCTCTTTGTGTACCCAGCCGCCGCATGGCTGCTCGACTGGTCCGATCCGAGACACTCTGAGATCCTCGCTGCAGCATTCGGACCCGTGACGACGGCTTTCGCGAGCACTACGGTGGTGTTTGGAAAGTAGAGAGTAGTGCTTGGCGAGCCGCGGCATGTGCCAGATGGCGAAGTGGGAGATGGACCGCCCAAGGGGGCATACGTGGTGCTGAACACGGTGTGGGTCGTCCGCTTGTCGAGACCCAAGGACGCAGGGTTGTCCTCCGTTGTCGGAGACGAAGATGATGCGGCCAGTACCGCAGGCGCGCTCGAAGACGGCGTGGTCGCAGCCAGACCTTGCTTGACCCCGACAGCCAGTGCTAGCACCAAGACAGCAGCCAGGCTCCTGAGATGGACCATCTTGACGGTATTTCCGCGGGCAATGGTTGTGTCGGTTCCGGACGGAGATATTCCAGCTTCCCGATTTCGTTGCTGGTCCTGGTGGATCGAAAGCTTGTCTCGTGTTCTCGGAGAGTCCTTGACTGCAGGCGGTTGTGGCTCAGTGGTGAGAGGAGGGCAGGTCTTCGAACTCGATAGTGGCGGAGACTGTCAGTTCTGGAAGGCTGTTGCAAAAGGAGTTATTGTTGATAGAGAAGGTCTTGTTCAAAGAGAAGGTGATGTAGATGCATGTTGATGTTACTGGCAGAAAAGGTGTCGATGATGGAGGAAGCGTTGTAGGATACTGCAAGAAGCTGGAAGGCTATATAGGCAGTCTGGTGACGGCCGAGAAGCTCGTGCTGCATGTGGCATGGCATGTGATGCGGATCGAGACAAAAAGACGACCATATCAGTGGCCAGGATCGAGTAGTCAGAGCATGTGCGCGAGCAAGTGAGGCCCCATGGCCTTGGACGAGCCCAGATGCAGAGGCAGATGTCAAACTGGCGTCTCTTACACGAAATTGCTCTCAGCAGCGCGCCGCGCACAAGCTTACGGATTGGCGACAAGCGATGCCTTTATGCGATACGGCAGGCCAGGTATTTTGATGAGGGGATACGACGGGCGCTCAACACGCCTCTTTGATTGCAGTGATTATCGAGCAAAGTAGCAAACCAAAACACTTCTAGTGCTTTGCACTCTGGGCGCTGAGAGAACTGCGCATTCTTCGAGAAGCACTACTTCACCGTATCAGACAGTATCAGACGTTGTCCGGACGCTGCATTGTACTAGCGTTCAGACGCCTACAGTCTCGATGACATCCAGACCATGATTCGTCGTTCTGTAGATGGTGTGGCCAGTGATGTCCAGCTCCACGATGACACTTCGATCCTTCCGGAGTACGCCAGTAACCGCCTCATCATATCAACCTCGAGGTTGGCGTGGGCCGACAAGTGGTGCCGAGACATTCGATGCCCGTTAAGGGGCAGAAGGAAGGGTGTGACTTCTACAAGAGAAAAGCACCTCAGCTCTGGGTCTCCCAGAAGCCGGACTTCATGGTCGCCAGGCACAAGAAGTATGTGTATTCGAAGCTGCGCGCCCAACAGCCCTCCAATATGCATGGCGTGCCAGAGGTCCAGCGCACTTCAGCGGCGCAGGAATCGAGGGACTAGGGGTCGATCAGTCACCTGTGTTCTCAAGTCAGCAAAGGCATCCCAGACCTGAAAGCAGGTCGGCAAACGGCGCTTCAGCTGCAATACGACCGATCAACAAGCAGAACTAAGGCGGTGCTCGGCAGACGGACACCACAATAGTCTCGCTGTCTTGCCATGAGCATTTTTCCAACAGCCCGGGAAAGCAATACGGCCGTCGCAACGTGGACCTAGAGCCAGGGCGAGTACTTGGCGTGTGGTCCTGGTCAAGGGCGAAGAGCGTGGCGATAAGGGATGAAGTGAAGTATGGTACGTCGTTGCCGTTCAGCGGCCAGCCACAAGCTCTGCACGAGCGTCCCGACGCGAAGCAGTACTGTTACGGCGAACTGGCCAACGCGAACATAACTCAGGCGCCTCGTGTGTGGCATATAGCCTGAAGCGGTGAAAGCTCAATCTTCTATAAGCGAGCCAAATCGGCCTGTAGAGCGAAGTAACGTGGCATACCAGCCAAGCACATAAGTGTCACCCATGAGCACGTATGCCGCCCGTCCGCCTCATCCCGCCATGTCTCATAAATGCGTTCTTCCATGCGTATCATATCCAAGCGAAAGCGAGGAGGTTGCAGTCCATCCTCAATCCCCAATTCCCGAACGCCTGCCCGCTAATGCCAGAGGAAGGTCGGCCAGATTGTGGGCATCCTCCAAAACCAACGCAATGCTTTGTAAGCCAAACGTACCTCCCAGGTCCCATCTGCCGTTCTCTCTATGCCTGGGCTATAATTGGTGTCATCGTACGCCACCGCAGTTCAGTATGCGTGTCTGCAGCCAAGCGGAAAAGCGCACCCATCCGCTCTGCGCACCGCGAGCTTTCCGCTCATTCACGCGAGATGTCTTCTCCGAAGCGCCGGCCTGTAAACCTTGTCGTGGTAAGGACATGCCATTCGCGGGGCGGTACTCGTCGTAGCTCTTTGAACGAAGCTTCTCGTTGTCTGCTTGCGCATCGTTCCTCTTCTTCGGGCTGCCTCGGCCACCACCACCACCACCGCCGGCTTGGTTTTGCTTGAGCACGCGTGTCCGTTGCTCCGAAGCTTCCGACTTTCGACCTTGCTTGTCCTGCCTTCTCACGGTCTTCGCCTCATCCGTCTCCCGCCGCTTCAGCTTCTCATACTGCAATCGGCGCTCTTTACTCGATTCCTTCTCTTCAAACTTCTGCCGCGCGGCGCGTATGCGCTCGTCCCGTGTCTGTGGGTCCGTGTCAGACTTGCGCGAGACGAAGCTGAAGGCTTTGTCGAAGCTCGTGCGAGATGACGGTGACGTTTGGAGATCGAACGAGTGGCTGGTGTCGCGCCTGGGTCGACCATGCCTCGACTTCGAGGACTTGGCCGAGCGGCCGGACTTGATCGACAGGTTGGTTTGCGATATGCTCGTAAGCTTGGGCACGAGGCCTAGCTCATCGGCTGTGTATGTCTGCGAGAGCGGTGTAGGCGCGATCGCGGGTGTCGAGGAGATGGACATGCTTCGCTTGGAGCGAAAGCCGTGCCCGAGTCTGAAGTCGTCCTCAAGCACGTCATCGCTTTCGTTCGCTTCATCCTCGTTCACGAACGATGCATTCGAGCTGCCCGTCGGTGGCGTGTAGGGCCGCGGTGTCTGGCGCATCGGATGCACGAAGGGCTGGACTGGTCTGAATGAGCCAGACGCAGTCGAGACCTGCGAACCAACACTAGTAGTCCGTGCATGCGTCCCTCTCCTCCCAGCAGGCGGAAACGTAACGTCCGATACTGATCTCGTGCCAAAATCCCGTATGCCCAGCCCAGCTATGCGATCATTCTCCGTCGCCGATCTCGACAGGTCAAGCTTGCCTTGGTCATCCTTCGCAGCGGACGTCTTCCGGAGATACGGCTTGATCTTCGGCGTCGAAGTCACAGCAGGCGTCGCGGAAGACATGTCCGGGAATGACTCCTCATACGTCGCAAACGGCGTAGGGAACTGCGAGTGTGCTCCGGAGAAAGGCGAGGGCGGTCCAGGCAACGATGAGCCGGAGCTGGCTCGCTTGTGAAGTTTGGAGTGACCGGACACCGTGCGTGGAAGTGATGGCAGCGTCGTTGTAGACGAATGTGAAGTCATGCCTATATCCAAAGTGCGTAGTTGGGCTCGTGAGGCGTTGCTCGGCTGATATGAGCGTAGTGCTGACGTCGAGGAGTGGGCGCCAGCGCGGTCCTCATCGTTCAGCTGCGCCGCAAGCGACGTCAAGGCTTGCTGCTGTCGTTTCGCAGCAGTATTCAAGCCCGCGAGGCTACTGCTGGAATCCTTGCTATTGTTGGTGTGTAGTGGGGAGGGTTTGCTGCGCCCAGCGCCGCTGCGATGTTGATGTTGGTTGTAGGAAGCGGCGGCGGCCATCCTTCGAGTCCCGGTTGCTGCGCAGCCTGCGGCTCGTCACCAGGACAAGCGAGGCATTATGCAGGTTGGGAGCCTTGTCATAAGCTGCGCATTATCGTCTTCCTACTCGAGTGACAACCGAATCCCCAGACCTGCCGATCGCGTGGCGCGGCAGCCCGGCACGCCGAATCTGTGATCGATGTTGTTGTGCCGTGTTACTTGCGCGAGGCGGTTGCGACCCGAAGCATGCACCACCAATCGGATGGTATGAGATCGAGATCCGAGATCTGTTGTTTACATCACTATCGTGCCGGTCCTGCGGAAATAAGCAAGCAACCTTAAAGCGATTCTCACAGATCGTACGACGAGTTGACAACGCGAAGTAGCTGGAGGCTGGACACAAGAAACAAGGACGGCTACCGGTAGATGTATACCAGATTGATGTCGCAATCGTCGGGCTCCGCATGTGAACTTTGTGCTTCGGTGAGGGGGCCTAGATGTCTATAGATGCTTGCGGAGTGCCCCGGAGCTACTACGCCATTGTTTTCCAAGAACCCTCATCCTACAGGCTACAAGCTGCATGCTGCTGACTTTGACTCCGCGCTCATCCATTGCGCCTCTCAGAGTCTCAGCAATGAAGCTGTATGCTTTCTCCGCACACGGGGAGCACGAGTACGATGCCGGATGGAGCGGAGCAGGTCACGCCAGACAATCCCTTCTATTCCTTCCGGGTCAGCAATGCTGCCACACGCCGAGAAGCGCATGAGATGATCTTGGGGCGTCTCGGCGAAAGGCATGCATCTCGTTGGCTACAAAAGCCCAGCAATGGGGCCCCATCGCCTCAAGCAGTGAGTGAGGCTCAACGAATAATAGGGGCGCCCGCAGCGCAACCAACACTGCAGTATATTTGTTGTGCGTCGCTTTCGCATCTCATTCTATGTACGGTAGCGTCCTGCAAGGCTGCAAAAGCTACATAAGGCAAGTACAGCAAGCTTGCTCGGGCAATAATGCATCTACTCACCGGCGAGCCATATGCACCGTACGTACGGGTTTATGCTGCAAGTGGCGGCACCCTGCAGCTTCCATCTTGCAGCTCTCAGCTTGCTGCAAGGCAGCACGCCAGCATCGCGGTTTGTCCGTGGTGCTGGGCTCTGCGGCATTATGCACGCCGAATTGCCGCCCGCCTTGGCTATGCGGAAGGGTATATACATACTGCATTGCGAAGCCCAAGCAAAGGCCCTCCGGACGATTGATCCACGGAGCGCAGAGGTTTTCAGCTGATTGAGGCCCTCAAACATCCTACCTATCGGACACCCGTGCCACTTCTACTTGACACGCTCCGATGCTCGCGGGAGAGGATGCAAAAAGAAGCAGGGCAAGAGAGACATATCCCGTAGCATACACATTGCCTCTCCAGTGAGAAAGAATATCGCTGAACCACACAAAGTCAAGCTCAGTACGGCAGATGCGTGGCCTCAATTCGCCGCGAGTTCAGATCTGGTCACGTTCGCATGTTTACATTGAATTGAACGCCCATGCCAGTCTGGTCACGCATGCAGACGCGGAGCCGGCCTCCCATCGATGCGGTGGAATGACGGATAAGGTTAGCAGTCTTCGACAATGGAAAACCCCTGGCTCAAGACCATAGCGCAACCGATACCATTGTAAAGTAGCACGCCGACATGCATCGAGCTCGTCCGTAACGAGCCATCCCATGGTTACTGACGCGGTCAAACTCAAGGGAGCTCTTTGCCTTGTGCACAGTTATGAGCTTCCGTGCGAGGACATCATTCGAGCGTGGCTCAACAGCATTTCGAATCTGAGGCTGCACCCACATGTCAGCTGTGTGGCTTCCGGCGATCAGTCCCGTTGCAAGATTGGTGAAAGCATAGAGAACCCTTCTGTGTCGGAGCCACACTTCAGGCCTGCCAACACTGGAAGGGGCGGCCATGCTCCCGACAACATTCTGCACCGGACCACGGCCTATGGAGGCAAACTTGGCATCTCTCAGCGGTACCGTGGATTGATCGAGAGACGGATCGATTCACTTTGATGCATGCCTGATTCACATATTGGAGCCGGTAGCTTAGTGACTTCGTAGATAGAGAGGCGCCTATCTTGGACACCCGTGGAAGAGGACCTTGCGCATCCATGCATGTGACGAGCTGCGGCAGTACGCCGGCGCTGAGGGTGAAAGGCTGGGTTGAGGTGGTAAGATGTCCAACTTCACGTCTCGTACGCGTTACTAGCTCGGATCTGTTCGCTTCATGGGAACTACACTCTCGCCACTGCGGCCTGGGAGAATGTCCCACATGACGATCGGGAACTTTGAGCGCTTACTCGTCCCTCAAGCTCCCCGACCAGCCAGTCCAAGATGCCCCTTTGCCGAGCTTGCGCTTCTAAGAACAGCGCAATGCGGCTCGCGAACCTGCTGCCCGAGCCTGCCCTGCAAGCAGTCCGTATACCAACCACAGAGATGTATCCGGTTCGACGCGAAACTCACGCTTCTCGGGATCATGATCCTCGCAGATGTTTGCTCAGGGTGCTCAACCTACACGCTTACTCGCCTGCTCTTGACAACGCTATCTTGCGTGAAGACCTAGCTGCAGTGTAGGTGTTCCTCGGACCAGAAGCAACAATTCGGCTTCGGTGTAGAAGGCTCCAAATCGCGGCCCTTTTGGATGAGACGGAGATTGCGGAGGGGCTGATTTGCAAAGACGGCTCGGTGAATGGCTTGTGCACCACCACAAGGGCCAAGCACGGCGGCCTCTGCCACAACGTCACACGCTTCACTTGGCCGTTACTGCTCGTTATGAAAGCATGATCTGTCGTTTCGCGCTGCATGGGGCTACATTACTGCCGAGTGTCTTCGTTGTGGGACTCAACAGAGCTTCTGTGCCCCCATTGTGGTTGATCAGCGAGCGGTGTATACTGTTGACAGGGTGCACGGGGCCACAGATTATCGTCGACGTGGTGCAAGTGCTGATGTCGCTCGGGTTGGCCCCAATGCGCCGTTGAGCCTCGTTGGGGGGACCTTGCTGAGGCTATCGCGGTCGCTGCCAGATACATCGACGACATTCGTGGCCTTCAAGGATCCTGTCGCTGGTTCCTGAAGTGGAGGTCGAGGCAGAGAAACGATTGGATCCTGAACATGTGCGGAGAGTGCGCTGCTCCATGCTTTCGCATAGTCTTTGTCGCTAAACCAACTCAAAGATCGTCGTCGGCTTCCCACTGGCCTCGTGCTCGCGTACTGCCTCGCCATACATGATGCCGTGAATATAGCAGTGTCCAACGAGGCTGCGTTGCGATGCTTGCTGCTGTCGTAGGATGTACGGGTGATTGGCTCCGAAAAGGATGGCAATCTCATCGCCCTGCTGCATCGTCTGCGGACCGACCCCCACGCAACCCGAAGCTGTTACAAACACCCGGCGATTGCGGCATGTATCCTGAACATCTCCAGCAGCTTTTGTGAGAGCGGCGCTGTGAGTTGCTGCAGTTGACTCCAAAGGCTGCAATTCTCGACTGGGTGTGTCGGCATCGAGATATATCAGCAAGGCTTCCAGGTGCTCATATTGGCCGTTGCGAGCGTGCCTCCTGCGGGCGGTGACGGCCAGTGCAGTGTCCTGCATCGGTCTAGCATTGCATGGATGGTGATTTTGCCGCACAAATGCCCAGGCTCTTCTGGCCACCAACAATCGGTCCTCAACATTGCGTAAGCTGTCATACTGCGTGACTTGACTTAGATCTCGGACCGTATCCACGAGGATACCTTCCGAAAGTAGAGTGTCGGGATTCCCGTGATCGAAAGTTGCCTTTCCGCTCCGTCGATGGTCTGCATCTGCCCAATATGTTGGCAGTCTTGTCGCATTGTGACGCCACGAGAAACTCCGGTCCCACTGCGGAACCCAGGATGGGAAACGGTCCTCATCTAGCGGGTGCACCACATGCCCAAGATGGTCGACCTGTCTCAGTATCTTGAGGTCTTCACTGTCGAGTATCGCAGCCACGGTCGCCTCGCGATAGATGGTACTCAAGCTTTTCCAGTAATCTACCCCTAGCATATTGCACCTTGAGTCGGCCTTTGCAAGTTGGCGCGCGAGACCAAGAACAGCGTACACCTTGTCTTTCGCATCAGTTACAAGCATGTCTCTTCCCGCGAACAAAAGTCGATCCAGTACATGTTCCCTCCTCCGTGGCAGATTCCATGCATCGTACGCAAAATACCGACCGGCATTACCTCTCTCTGTGAAATCCCACTGGGAAGCCCTACGCTTGTGTCGTATCCAGACAGCAGCATGACAGATTGTCAGCCAGGGCAGACTGTGAGGCCCGCAAAAGCAAATAACATCTTCTGACATGCATACCTCTTGCAAAACCCAGAGTCTTTGGAACCAAGGCTTTTCGAAGAATGCTTCAACAGCGTCTTGATCACACATTGGTGGCAACGGCGAGGATGCGTGTTGGAAGTAACCTGCCGAATCGTAAATTTCATCATCTATCCGGCCTCGATCTAGGCCAGTGTCCGCTTCTATGTCGTCTACAATGAGCTGGAGCGATGCAAGTGCAATGAATGTCGTTTCATCCTCGGCACCAAGCCAGGCCAGTGTCCGCAGAGCGTCCCGGAAAACGTCACCCATGAACGCTACCTGTTCACTTCTTTCGTCCAGATTCGCTTGGTCGATACAGATTGCGTCGATCCATAGTGTGCGAGGCTGAAGACGCCTTCTTCGAAAGAATCGCGCTTCATGACGATGTCTGAACCGTCGTAGAACATTCACGGCACTTGCAGGAGCCTCTGTACAGACGCCGTTGATACTGATGGGAGCTGTGCCTTTTACCTCAGCCCAGCAGTAAGATATAGCTTCGTATTGCGGTCGCGGATCTTGGAGAAGGGACACAGTCTCTAGCGTGCACTCGAGGATCGAGTCGCCGTCCGTTGTTGATACTGAACGGAGGTGGAGTACGCGGATCTGTTTTTGCCCGCTTTCAAGAGGCTGGTAGATCGGAGGACGTTGCTCTCCATTGCCCTTCTCATTTAGCCAAGTGACCGCCATCGTATCGACTCCGACGGGAGAATGTAAATGTGGAGGAAGCCGTTCGACCTCATGCAGGTTAAGAGGTCAGAGGATCACCCAGTATGCGCCTCAGCTGTAAGGTTGTAAGTGTGGCCTGAGGTTCGGTTTCTTGGGCGGAGCATGCTGCGCCTTCTCAGTAGTTCCGCTCACACCATTTGCACACATCCATGTCCGCGGTCGGTGTAAAGGTTGAGCACCAGCCTCACCGGTAGTGGGCGAGACCACTGACCTTAGGTAAGCTCCATGAGCTCCGTAAGGCTGTGTGAGCTGACGGCGGGGAGCGCATGATGCTGGAGACAAATGCGTCTCGTAGTGATTGGCAGAGAATACGGCCCCAGACGTTGAGCATGGACATCCGTGAGTATTCCTATTGTCATGAGATACCTGGTCGAGAATGCACTGCTGCGCCTCCATCACTTGATGAATCCTGAGAAGTGACGGTACCCCAACAAGGTAACAGGGAGTTTGTGATGGATTGGGAGAGACATAGGTACTTAATCTTGTGACTGCGTGTGCTAGCGCGAAGCATGATAGCGCAAAGTGAAGTTCCGCTGTTGACGTCCCGACTTCCGAGGTCCCTGAACCGTTCCATCTGATTGCCAAAAGACCTCCCCTCCTGCTCAGCAAGGCATCTTTGCCTCATCGCAAGACGGCGCTGGGACCATGGTGTTCAATACCGTCAGCCACATCTTCGCAGTCGCAAGCGGCAATGTCCTGCCCGCGAGCACCGCCCCCTCGGCATGGACCTCCTTTCCACCCCCTTCCTCCTCTGCACCCCTCGTGCCTCTCAATGCGCCGTCATCGAGAAGGAACCCTTACGCGGGCGACGTCAATGATCGCACGACCCACAAGCACCCCAAGCACCGTGCAACGAGTCCTAGCGCGAGCGTCCTCATTGACTACCCAACCCCAACACCCCAGCACACCACGTACATCGCAACCTCTAGCGCAGCTCTCCCAATCAGCCGTCAATACATTGCCCACACCCACTGCCGCTGCCACTCCACCGAGCAGCCAGCCCATCAAATAGGATCTAGCGCAGTTCCGGCTGCCATGGGGCAAGCACAAAGGCCAACTGCTGAGTGAAGTCCCAACCGATTACATCTCTTGGTTGAAGAATACGTCGGATGCGTATAGAAGCAACAAGACGCTACAGCAGGCTGTGGAGCATTATCTGAGCATCGTTAGCGCCGGCCCCGCTCGAGTCTCTGGTCATGCTTCAACCCCCGGCCATGCTCCAGTCCTCAGCCATGCCCCACTCTCTGGCCATGACCGAGTCTTGGAGATGTTGCGTGATGGCGGGGTTGACCAGAATGAAGTGGAGCGTTTCCTAGGCTACAAGCTCCCCCCTTCCGCTCCTACGCCGGTCTCGCAACCCGCTGGCATTCAGCAGCCATCACCCAGCACGCTAGCCAATCCGGTCGAGGATATCTTGATAGCGAGCTCTACAATCGCGAGCTCTACATACCGCTCAGACCCCACCAAGCCATACATCCTCACTTTTGGCAAACAAATCAACCACACCCTCAGCACCATCCCACCAGCCTACATAGCCTGGCTAAAAAGCAACAGCGTCTACGAAACCAACGCCGAGCTCCGCACCGCATTCGACGAGTGGGAGAAAGTCCCGCATGCCTACCGCTTCCCCTTCGGCAAGCACGAGGGCTGCACTCTCGCGGAAGTCCCGCCAACATACCTCAATTGGCTGGAAGAGAACCCCGCGCCAGCCGGACAGGAGGATCTGCGGAAAGAGCTGCGGAAGGCTTTGGCTGTGCATCGGAAGAGTGAGGCTGGTGTGCAAGGTGCGCTTGTCTCTAACACTGCCTCCACGTCCACTGCCTCCACGTCCACTGCCTCCGCATCCACCGCATCCACCGCCGTCGCCTCCACAACATCCACCAAACGCAAAAAGAAGCCCTGGGTCATCCCCAACGACCACACAACCGACATCCGGCGCTACTACTACGCGGGCGACCGACGGCAGGGTCAAATGTGGATCGGCTGCAACGACGCTGTGCGCTACTTTGGCGCTGACCCCAAAGCCATGAACGCCGCTGGTCTGAGGGCGCATCATAAGAACCAGCGGTTTTGGTTGCATCAGGTGTTTTCGTATGCGCAGTACTATGGCACGACGAAGGGGGAGACGCCGACGAAGGCGTTGAATAAGTTTAAGGCGAAGAATTACAATAAGTAGGGAGGGTAGGGGATGCGTGCTGGGGGGCTGGTGAATGTTGGGGTTCGCGGTACAGTGTGCTAGGGCGTTTGGTTGGAGGCTGGGGTCTGTCGTGGTACTCATGACAGATGAGGAGGGTGATTTCTGGAGGAGGCCATGTTTCTTATGATACCCCATGTTTAGATATCGGTCGATGGGCCGTTGTGATTGCCGGCTTCGGCGGTTGGTCGGTTGACGACCTGCAAGAGGAGGCCCGAATGGTTGGGCTTGTAGCGGAGGGTTGGACGAAACGGTGTATGAAGGTCTGGTGGAGCAGGACTGCAGGAGAAGAGTTGCTCATGGGAAGATGAGTTTTTTGATACCGTATCTTATACACAATTATTGTTATGTTAGTTGTCTTACCGCCAAGACAGCCGAGGTGCCATGTGGCTGTTGAGCAGCGGTAGTGGTCGTGGTGTAGTAAAGGGCACGGCTTTTGTTGGCTTCGTGATTGGCCTGGAACAAGCGGACGCTAACGGCGGTCCAATTGCATTCACCTGGATTGTTTGACATGTGAAAGCTCCCAAGATCTACTCCGATCTGTCTCGTCGAGATACTGTTTCGGCTGTTTTCCACGAAATTCGCCCATAGCTTCACCATGGCCTCCTCCCTCGCGTCTCTCGTCCGCCCCACCGCCAACCGAGCAGTGCACCTCCGCATCACACCCCGCCCCTCCAACATCGGCGAGTCGCGCGAGATCATGCGCCTGATCTCCCAATTCGGCGAGGTGGAGCACTTCAAGAACATGAAGTACGACGCCCTGTCCGCACCCAACACGACGATTGTCATCTTCAAAGACGAGGACGCGGCGCAGAGCTGTTTGAAACGGAGTCCCATACGCTTCCGCATGGGCAAAGCCCCACCACCCACCACCAGCACTGCCACACCCGGCTTCAACACCTCCTCATCCTCGCCCTCGCAGTCAACCCCGAATGCGAACGCGCCAGACGAAGCCCGCATCTTCCACATCCAAACCAACGCTGCGCGGGCCCACTTCCGCGACCAGCTCAACATGGCGCACTACCACGGCCACTTCGCCGTGGACGGGAAAAGCGCCGCGCAGCAGGACTTGGCCACGCGGGTGCCAATTCTGGGGCTGAGCGATGTGAATTGGCGGGCGGAGGATAAGCCGTGGAAGGTCACGCGGATGGAGCGGGAGCGGGATGGCGCGTACAGGGGGAGTGGGAGGAGGAGGGGGTTGATGGAGATGTGGGCCGAGGGGCAGAAGGTGGTGCCTGGGGTTGGGAGTGTGAGGCGAGGGGGTGGAGTGTGAGTCAGTTGTGCCTACGCCACGCCAGGACATCTATCGTCCATGCCTTCTTCATTCGACGTCAGATCCGCCGCGATGCCGAATGCCCTCTGCGCCTCCGCCTCAATCGCTTGCGCCAGCCGCCACCATGCGCGGCCATGGCTGTTGTTCCGCCGAATGTTCGCCTCACTCAACCCCAGACACTCTACCGACTCGCACGTGTAACCCACACAAGAGTACCGACCCAGAAAGGCATGCACCATCTCATGCAGCAAATCCCCCATCAGACTATCGAAAGGCGATAACCCGACCACATCTCCCTGGATCCTGTTACGGTGCTCCGGACCCAATGTGATCAGCACATCCCCGCCACCGTGATTAACACGGCACGAAGCGGCCCACCCAGCCTGCGACCTCAAGTCCCGCAGACCCCACCGCAGACGCGCCCGCTGGATGGAGCCGCCGAAGAAGTAGCGGTTGAAGATCTGGAATGGGGCAATGAGTACACTCTCGTCCATACCCGACAGGTCCGCCATCTCAAGTATTACCCCGAAACCTTGTCGCCACTCGTGCCACTTCACCACCGCGGCCCACTTGTCGATGTAAGCAAACTCCTGCCGCTCGCAGCGCTCCACAGCCCGGGTCGCGAGTTCCAGTGATTCATGGGCTTCGGGTGTGAACTGCCGGTGGGATGCTGGGTTGTCGACGAACAGCCACGGCACCCTGGCATGTCTGGCCGGTGGGTACATGGCGGGCTGGCAGTGGTCACAGTTGCATCCGCTCGGGCTTCGGGATCCTCGCTCGGGTTGGGCTGCTTCTTCTTCGGACTGAGTGGGAGGCGCTCCGGACTGGGTGAGAGCCGCTCCGGACTGGATGGGAGGCGCTCCGGACTGGGTGGGAGGCGCTGCGGACTGGGTTGGCTTGGTAGGCTGGCGTACGGGAGACGGGACGGGAGAGGAAGCAAGCTCTTGCTCGGGTCTACAATCGCCTGGCATGAAGAAAGACGGAGAAGAAGAAGATGGTCTCGCCTGGCAGATCCTGCAGGGCTGCCAGCTGCGGCGAAGTAAATCCCCACATCGTGCATGGCCGGGCAAACTTGATCTCGTCGAAGCTCATCGGATCTCGCTGATCGCAATCGTGCTCCGGCAAGCAGGAGTATTTGGGAACTGTCCTCCAGCCTACGCAACTTGCCAAGACTGGCTGCAATTCCGTCGTTGCGTTACGGTTGGGGAAGCTGACAGATACTTTACTCCAAGAGGTAGAACAGCGGCCCGGGAGAGTGATCGTGTAGTGTTGAACCGCATCCAAGGAACAATTTGTGTTAGGATGATGGAGAGATGTGCAAGGCATGTAGTAGCGACTACCGCGAGCTCGACGATATCCCGGACCCATTGTTTTGGCTGTACTATTTGGACACTGGCATTCAAAAACCGATGTATGCTTCCTCTCTGCAACACCACTGATACTACTCCTCTTCGGCAGGCGATGAACTCGGCTGCCTAATTGCGGCCTTTTGGTTATGCGGACCTCAAACACTGAACCGCATCGCATACCATGGGTTCGTGCTTGGAGGGGTCGACACCGCCGGGGGTACTCGCCTCGCGCCGGATGGCACTCTTGATACCTAGGTCTGCCCGAAAATGGAATATGTCGGCAGCTACGTGGCTCACGGCTTCCGCGATCCGGTACCAGGCGCGCCCATGACCAGTGATTCCCCGGTTTGCCCTGGCCAAGCTTTTACAGAGTGGACGCTGGCAGCGATCGCCTACACAAGCATATTGATCGATAAATGCGTGAGTCATCTCGTGCAGCAGATCGCTCAGCAGACCGTCCACGTACCGCCTGCCCGGCTTGGGTGCCGGCCGCCTCGGGGAGAATGTGAAGTACGCATGTGTCAAGTCGTCGCTGACACTGCAGGTCGCCGCTGTCTCAGATGTCAGATAGCCATGTTTGCCGTTCTCACCCAGCTCGCCCCAGCAAAAGTTCGCTCCTCGGATTGCGCCGCGGAAGAAAAAGCGGTTGAAGATACCGAATGGGATCCGCAGCTCCTCTACCGGCACATGCGAGAGATCACCGACGTCGAGCATCGCGGCGTAGGGGCTCTGTCGCCAGCCCATCCACGTCCAAACGGCTATCTCTTGCTCTCGGGATATGCGGGCTATCGGCTCGTCAAATATCGCGATGGTCCGCCTTGCCAGGTCCAGCGGCTCATGCGCGCCGGGAATAAGCTCATCATTGGGGTTGCCGTTCAGACCGTATTTGGCGCAGATATGGATATCATCGCGGTCAACGTAGAGCCAGGGCTGGCATTCGTCACAGTTGCATACGCTTGTGTTGTTCCTCGAGATCGGGCTGCTCGGGTTTGTGGGTATGTCTGGTTGTTGACTCCTCTGACTACTGGACGATGCTTTCGCTGCGCTTGTTGTCGCATCGGACATGGTAGCCATGCTTGCTAATTCCACAATGAGAGCCCTTGTACTTCGGTGCTGATGATAGGACGGCCAATATATGCTGCATCGACGTGCCCAAGAGCAAACCGGATCGCGGAGATCCCGACAACCTTGCTAGCAAGTACTAATGAACGAGTACAAAGTACGATCCATGTGTGCTCCGCTCACAGCCCCTGCAGACTGGTGTCGACCTCGTGAGATGTTCCACCGGATCAAATCATGGTCTCATGCTGCATATTGCGATGAGACGGGCGCCTGAACTCTTTGACCAATTGTGGTCCTGTCGACGCTAGCTAATCTCACAAGACCTGGAGCTCACTCACCAAACGCAAACATTTCTGCAACTGCCAATCGACCGCCGCCTCTTTACCCGCCGCGTTTCGTGATGCGTTTTCCGACTCTGCACGGTTGCCTTCCACTCCATGTCTCCATCGTCGAACCACCTCCGCAAGCAAGAAGTCACATAGACAGTGGACTCGTCATGCAGCGTCTCGATATCACAAGGCGAGGGTCGGAACCCGAATTGGCGGACTTCCTGGACGGCGCACTCCTGGCGGCCGAGTCGCCCTCTGAATCCTAAGATGCCCTGCAGCCTGTCTTCGATGGCTTTAGCAATGTGCTGCCACGCCCTCCCGTGGCCGGTCGTGCCTCGATTGGCCTTGTTGAGATGCTGGCAAAGGTCAGTCCCGCAAGCACTGCCTTCGCCGCCTGCGCAGCCATAGCGACCCAAATACGCATGGACCATTTCGTGCAGCAGCGTGCAGATGATGGCGCTGGGGTTGAGCTTGTGGTACGGCAAGTTTGGGTTGATGACGATCCGAGTGTAGTGCTCGCATCTCCGCTGTGGGAAGGATGTCGTGCCGTAGACCCAATGCGCCTGGTGTACCGCCCACTCGACACGGAGCTTGGCTGCAGGGAGCGAGCCCAAGAAGAAGATCTGGTTCATCATCTCCGCCAGGCCGACGAAGATCTTCGGGTCCACGGTCTGCAAGTCCATCGTACGCAAGCGCCTGGCCTTCGCTGAACGACCGCACTGCCACCATGCCGTCCAGTCACTGAGCGCCCTCATCTGGCCCCAGCGCACCATCTGCGCCCGAGTTGCAAATGAGGCCGCGGCGAGCGTGGCTAGGTGCCAGCTGTCGTGTTTGCGAAAGCCAAAGCCCTGGATCTTGATCGAGAGAGGCGTATCGCCCGGGTGACGCTCGAGAGGCTCGTATAGGTCTGGCTTGCACGCCTGACAGGTACAACCCTGGAGTTCTGACGGGAGCTTCTGCGGGAAGGGTTCGCATGGATGGATGGGTGTTCGATCGCGTGATAGCGGAGGCCGGTCTGCTGCGGCGCTTGACGTGACTCGCCTCTGGGGTTCGAAGTCGAGGTTTCTATTTGCGTGCTTCATGGTTTCGTATCCGGTAGCAATGCTGGATTCATTTAGTATGCCTCTGCTCCTTAACTCTTCCGATGCGTTGTCGATCTCGGAGATGTCAGATCGAATATGAATGTTTGCAGCAAGAGCAACTTGAGGAAGGCCTAGGAGGCAGATGAAGGCAGTCGCTACGCAGTCGAGTGTTGTTGACTCCTCTTCAGAACAAGCCCACCTTTTTAGTGACTTGCTCTCACTAAGTCCTCACTCTACAGCCAACATGCCACTCACACTCAACAGCTATTACACACCTGTTCGGATTCACTCGAGGTCGTCGGGATGGTACACGCAAACATCACTTCCGACGTGCTCCAAAAATCACGTCACTGGCATCATACTATGGACATTGGGACGCACCCGGCACAGAAGACGAGTCGTACCTGACTGCGGGATACCTTTGTACCGATCTGCGGTGCACCTCCAATGTCACATGTGGCCGATAGTGATTGCTGTAGAGTAAACTTGGCCGCGTATTGTCCCGGCATGGACAGGTTGGATTCGGAAGTCATGCAAGGGCTCTGAGCTGTCGTAGTTGTTCCCAGAAACAAATCCTCATGGCCGAGCCCATATCACAGATCCGGGCCGCCATTGCGATTTGAGTTTTCGGGATAAGCAGCGAGCGGCTAATGCAGTTGCACACAGTGTGAGTATGACCACGTCCCAGGCGGATGCAGAGGCGAGTATGAAGGACGACACCCAATGCTGGCGGATCGTGGCAAGTCATGTGAAAGTTCTATTCCGTCACCGTCGCATATCTTGCTGTACTGTCATAGAGCCGACAAGAGTCGTAGGTGCTACCGCAATCTCTACTAGATGTGCGCCGAGTCAGGTATCGACATGATCGCCGTCCTGCTCCTTGCGCTGTAAAAGCTCTTCTTCCAAGCACCGCGGTATAGGTCAGACGCCAACTTGGCATTGGCTCAGCGCTCGACGTTCACATACTTTACGAACGTCAAGTAGTCGACGTAACGGTGATGCGCACGACTTGCGGCGCGCCGGAGTATTCACTCTTCCTGCTGGACATCACATGCGGCCGTGCCTTCCAGGGCGTTGACGACGATATGCACATCTACCGGACTCCGATCTGCACAATTTGAGTGAACTGTCAACTTCGGCGCATCATCTAAGGACGTTGCGACGGTGGCGTCGGGTAGGCGGACTATCAAACCGACCATGGGTTCGAAAGACCGGATGATTGGTGGCTTTGCACCTTTGCAGCCCAGGCAACTGCGCTAGTGGTATAGACGACCAGTCGCGACGTTAGCTAGCCATCGGTGCATCTAGTCTAACAGAAGCTGACACCAACATCCGCTCTCGTTTTCAGGAAGATATCGACATTTGGCAGCAGGCGTGGCTTGAAGCGGCGCAGCGGTGTGCTGTTTCGCATATATGGCGAAGCTCGATTGCCTCACTGTGTCGTAGAAGATCTGGTCTGCGATGAGGACCAGTTCGTGGGGGTCATGCGGCTCGTGTATGTCGGTGTAGGGGTATGCCCGCCTGTCAGGATGTTGCTCACCCTGGCAGCAGTCGTTGCGGAAGTCAAGGACTGCTCGGGAAGCAGCCTATTCGGGGTAAGTGATTGCAACATACGAGACCAGGCACCCATACTAACAGCGAAGACTTCGAAGCGTGCTGTGTCCCAATAGGGATCTTGACCCACTGGGAGCAGTAGAGTCGTTCGATGTCGCCTGTCCGGAGGCTTTCAAGGACTCGCCGTTGTTTTCATCGTCAGTCCGTAGATATTGGGCTTAAGCGATAGCCATAGCTCGACGGTTAAGCCTGCGCATTGACGACATCCTCGAACGTAAACTCCGTGTTGTCTAGAGAGACTAGAGACTCGCCGAACACGCGTGGTGCTGCGCGGGAGCTTTACAATATAGAGCGTGGAACATGATCATGCGTGTGTACTTCGCGCAGGCTCTCGGTGACCGTGTCGAATTGCTGTATGGCTTCTCGTCGATTTTCCAACACTCCCCTTAATTCGGACATGGAATCTCTTCAGAGCATAAGTAATAAGATGGGACGGAGCTGGCGTCAGCTGACAATGACTGACATGCTCAAGCATTGTAGCAGCAGAGTCAGAGCTGCTTCTTGGCCACGCATCTGCTGGAGGAGCGTGTTCATACGACCTTGCTTCCAAAACAATGCGAACTTCTTCTTCCGAGGGAGACTCTCACTGCGATCTAAGGTGGCTTTAAGACCTCCTACTTCCGCGTCGAGACACGAGTACAGCATCATGCACGCTGTTAAGGCGGTATCGAAAGCGGAGGCCAGAGTGGGCTGCTCGACGAAACGTGCACGCATACCTTTTCCATCTCGTTTTAACAAGACTCCGGTTTGAGAGAGTGCAGCATGTACTGTGCCTGGCTCTGTGCAGATCGCGATGATGGTCAGATCCGCATCGGTGTACTTGTCGTGAAAGTCTTTAAGGACCTTGATCACTGAAGCACACGCTCCGCCAATGCCGACGACCAAGGCGGTGATAGACAAGGGATCCATACTGCCACTATGTGATGGAGCGCTCGCTTCGAGGTGAAGGGTGGTGAGCTTTCGGTCATGCTATGCTCCTCAGCCGCATCAGGCTGAAGATCGAAGTGGAAGACAGAAAGGTCCTGTTCTAACATTGGCTCGCTCGACTAGCGCGCTAGTGGATGCTCCTCGGATTGCACCACCACGGTGGAGCCCAGAGCGCCGTCTGCATCCCGTCGATGTCGGGTCCTGAGCCCTCTCCTCTTCTTCCCGAATACCAAATCACTCCTCCTGCCACAGCATTCGGGGAATCATACGTTACCGAGCATGCTGCTCAGCTGCTTCGTACCGATGATTGTGCTGTGGGCTGCCGGCCAGATGAAATCTTGTACCCGTGTTACATCGGTGGAGAGGCTTCAGAGAGGCGATACACTGTCGGCAATTGACTCTCCTCAGAGCTTGAGCCTCGAGGCGAGTCGAGGATCTTTGCCTTCGTAGTATGTACCTGCATTGCCGATTCTATCTCCGCAACTAGGGCTCGGCCTTTCGTTGCCCGAGGAAACATCATGCATACAGCTGGTCTCGACTCTCGAGCATCACAGTGTGCCATGCATGCACCCCTCTCGCGCTGGGTACAGAGTGGGGACCATGAATCGTCATTGTTGATGAAAGAGCAGTTGGTACGGTGGATGACCTTTCCCTGGTAGAGTACAAAAAGAGACCCACCGCCACTTTGAGGATGAATGTCCGCGGTAGGCTTCGCTTTCTATTGTCTCTTATACCCCTCTCGAGAGGAGTCACGTACAATGGCACCGTCCAGCACACGCCAACGGCTCGTCGCCCTCGTCTTGCTCAGCATCTGCCATCGTGCTGTTGCGCAAAATGCCACAGCGTACGCCGCAGCAAGCCCGACTATTACTTTCCCAAGCACGACCGGCTACTCGACCAAGACCTACAACTACGCTTTAGCCTCTACGTACCTTCCGAACAACGACTTCTCGAACGAGCAGCTTGCCTTCCTGTGGGACCAAGTAGGGATCATTAGTACAGGTGCAATTAACACGACCGTGAGCCCGACGCCAGAGCCCAGCTCCTTCCCGCGGCCGGGCTATCTTCACCCTATGGTACCAGCTTACATTCCAAGTTTGTCTGCGGCCACATTGCCTGCAGACTTCAAGTGGGGTGTAGCCGGCGCAGCTTTCCAGGTGGAGGGAGCCGTCAAAGACGAAGGCAAGGGACCGACGATCTGGGACTTCATGCCACATCGGCAGGTTGGCACCACAGCCGATAACACTACCGGTGACGTGACTTCGAACTACTACTACCTCTACAAGCAGGATCTGGCACGCCTGAAAGCCCTCGGGATTCCGTATAATTCGCAGTCCATTGCTTGGGCTCGCATCTTCCCGTTTGGCAAAGGACCCGTCAACGAGGAGGGTGTGGCACACTACGACGATGTTATCGCGGAGCATGTTCGTCTTGGCATCAAGCCTGTCATCACTCTCTTCCACTGGGACACGCCACTGGCGCTATTCAACGAGTACGGTGCCTGGACGAGCCCACAGATCGTGGACGACTACTTCAACTATGCCAAATTCATCATCGAGCGCTATGATGAGTATGTGGACGTGTGGTACTCTTTCAACGAGTGAGTCCTCTTCGCCACTCCTCCAGTCGCCCGAGAAGTCCGTGTGCTAATGGGTGGTACTACAGACCACAATACTGCTCGTTCCAATACGCCTCCTACCCCAGCGGTCTCTACTACCCAAGCTACCACAACCTTACACGTGGCCTCCCAGCCCAGTACGCTTGCGGCCACTATACTCTCCTCGCTAGTGCGAAGATCATGAAGTGGTACAAGGAAGAATTCAAAGGTCGTCGCCGCATCAGCATGAAGATGAGCGGCGCTTATTATATTCCCAACACTACCTCTGAGGCGGATGCTGCAGCTGTGCAGCGCTCGTATGACTACTCGCTCGGTTGGTTGTAAGTGGGAATGGTATGACAAGTCTCTGATCAAAAGCTGACTTGTGCTCTTCGCTGTTGATAGCTCTGGATCGTGGACGGATGGCAATTATCCCGCCTCCATGCGGGATACCCTTGGTGATCTGCTTCCGGTGTTGACGGCGGAGAACCAGAGCTTGATCTTGGGGAGTCAAGACTTCTATGCCATTGACCCGTATCAGACTTAGTACGTATTAGGCGGACTCGACACCTATCTGAACCATCTGCTGACCTAGTTCACCCGTCAAAAGCATTGCCGCCGCGCCGCCCGGTGGCATCGAGGCTTGTGCAAGCAACTCCAGCAACCCGTATTGTGAGTATACTGACGATCGGCCAATTCTTGTCTACCACCGCTGCTGACTCCTACACTCACAGGGCCATCGTGCTTCGTCACTAGTGCCGTAACGTCCGATGGGTTCCCAACCGGGCCCGCGGCAGACGTGCACGCAGAGTGGCTCTGGTCAAACCCAACCGGCATTCGCGGCTTCCTGAAGAAAATCATGCAGCTTTTCCCTTCAGTGCCGGACATCGTCGTCTCCGAGTTCGGCTTCGTCGAGCCTGCGGAAGGCGAGCGCACTGTGATGTCGGAGATCCTGTGGGACTTGCGGAGAGCGGATTACTTCCAAGGCTACCTCGACAACATCTTGGCGGCGAGAGTGGTGGATGGTGTCAACGTGACTGGAGCATTTGCTTGGGCGATCTAGTACGTCGTCTGCTACGGAATGTGTGCGGGACGTTCGCAATACTGACAGCAGGCAGTGACAACATCGAGTGGTTCAGCGGCGAGGTGACTCGCTTCGGATTGCAGTACATCAACTACACCGATCCGACGCTGCCGAGGACTCCGAAAGCGAGTATGTTCCAGTTCTTGGACTTCTTCGCGCAGCATATCCCGAGTTTGAACGCTTCGATACCGGCTTGAGGTGGAGGACGAGATCGGCTACGACGCGGTGAAGGAATAAGAATTGCCTCATTGGAGACCTTTCGTGGTTAAAGCAGGGATGGCCAGCGTACACCCGGCCAGCTTAAACCGCGGTGGCGGAGGAGACATCCCGCTCCATGGTTAGCATTCACCGAGTATTACACATGCATAACCCTATTCACCGTATCATTGTTTCACCAAAGCAGTGACTCGCAGCTCTTGTCACGCTCGCGCACGGGTTGTCAGGGCGCTTGATGTTATAAGCACTCGATCTTCCCATGTAAATCCGCTTACCGCTCTTGACAATTCTCCGAACCCATTGACTCGCATTAGGACGTCTACCGAGCCCACGCAGAACCTCAAGGACAACACATCACGTTATTCCACATCGTCATCACCGATGAACGACATGGTGAGCTCACTCGCTGTGTCTGATCCACCAATAACCACCGAAACGGAATTGGTCCAAGAGAATGCGCGTTTGCGCGCCGAGCTCGACCATTACCGTCATCTCGCGGCAACCTCTTCCGCATCAGCGACCGCTGTGAGTGTGCACAGCGGCGATGCGCCTCCCCAAGTCACTGCATCCCGCTTCATGGACCTCCCAAAAGAACTTCGTCTCGACATCTACGAGTACCTCCTTACTCCCGGCACAATTACCCTCCGCTACCCAAAAGCCAGCATCCGCCAGCACGACCCGCGATACAAAGCCATCCCAGCACCCCTGCACGCCGAAACGCAGCTCTTCCTCGTATCCAAGACGGTGAAGGAGGAAGCGGTGCCGCTCTACCTCGCGAGCAATTTGTTCGTCTGGCATCCCATCAACATTTTCGGCGACAGTGAGTCCCGCGGCAACCGGCTGTTTGGGTCTACAGAGATCTACGGACGACTGGCAAACCTGCACTTGCGCCGGCTGAGCCTGGCGTTGGATTGCCGGGATGTGGATACGCATGGCTGCGCGATGGATATAGTGCACGGCCGCGGCTTCGGCGTGGAAACCAGCGCCTGGGCACCAGAGTTTGCCGCGCGGGAGGATATCCAGCAGCAGCGTGAAGACTATTGCCCTTGGCAAATGTGGAACGCAGCGGAGTATCACTGGTGTGATGTGTGCGGGTGTATGGCCGGGTCGCGGAAGCTGGAGTATTTGCATGTGGGGTTGCGGTACTGCTACTGTCCGGCAGGTTGCTGCCGAATGGTGAAGGAGGCGAAGGCGGCAATAGAGAGTTGTGGTGGGTGGCGGCGGCCGCTAAAGGTGCTTGAGTTCTCCGGCGTGAGGGACGAGGGAGAGAAGGCGATGCTTAAGGGTTTGGAGGAGGAGGCTCCTTCAGGACACAAGTGGAAGGTGCGGTTCGAGTGACTCTACTCCTCGAAGTTCTGGTTATTTACAAGCCACAGGCCCAGAGCCGGGGAGCGCGGAGTACAGGTCGATATGAGATGTCTGCTCTCTATGGCCGAGCGCGGGTCGTCCATTCCCAGGCAGATGGTTCATTAGCAATACCTCAACAGCAGCCCAGCGACACAGCACCTGCTACTCGCCTCCCGTGTTGGAGATACCCGAACACATCCTATCAGCCTTCTTCGTCGCTGGAGCCGCTAGATGAGCTAGCTGAGCAATGCCAGTGGTACGTAGAGATGGTACAGTAGCTGAGCAAGGGAAAGAAAAGGGCTTGCCACCAACCCGGGACCCGTGCACGCTTCTAGCGGGCTGATGATTATTCACGTCAGAGGTGACAGTGTAGACCACAGCATAGCCACCTCTCGATTCACGACTCGTCCTATTCACTGAGCGCATTCACCGACCTGTTGCCTGTCCTGGTTACGAGTGGTCTCCGGATGATGCTGCGCTACTGCTTTTGCCCGAATGTGTATGTACCGGCATAGCTTGATGCCAAATGTCAGTCCACCCGTGACCATCTCTGCTACTGCGCTCGGTCCATTCTTCATTTGTCTTCTACTTGCCATATGCTCTTCCCTTCATTGCACACAGTCTCTCTGTCATGTTGCTCGCTCACGCTGGAAGCGAAAGCCCATTGCAATAGCCTGCAAATCCTTTACGGTGAAGCCGATGAGACCCACACGATTGGCAAGCTCCCTGGCGATCGCTACAGCATCACTCACTGCTGCATCCACAGCCTTCGATGCATAGAGCGGACACCGCAGGTTCGGTGCGCCCTTGAAAGCTCGACCGCGCCAAAAGGTCCAGCTGAAGCTTCTCGCCGACGCTGTGATCCGAAGCAAGCCGCAGGTATTTCCATCCATAGTGGCTGGCGTTCCCATTCTCAGTCTGTAACGCAAAGCCTGGACGTCTCCGACCTCGCACACCACGAACGTGATGTCTCGAAATGCCGCCGCAGCACCAGACTCTTGCAGGAACTTCATCACGCTGCGTCTGATGCCGAGAATGCCAGCATTACTCGTCCGATCAAGGATAGTGCTGGTTGTCATCCTTTGGTGCGGCGCGAGGTCTTGGTCGTGCGTCCGCTCGGCCAGATCGGTGCCGACCAGGATCTTAAAGTTGAATTCTGCGAAGAGTAGCGGAAGCGTTTCTTTGCGGACTTGTCGAGACACTGCGGTGATGGGCGGGTCCTTGAAGTCGGCGAGGTCGCGAGAGTAGATGCCAGCAATGCCAGGGAAAGTGTACGAGTAGATGCTATTGCGGATCTCTCCTGGCAGGTCCAGGAAGCGGAAATAGCTGGGATCAGGTGTGGCAGTAGATGGCACCGCGTTCGCAGCTGCCTCCAATGCACTTCGGGTTGCGCTGCGCAGTTTGACCATGTCGGAGGATCCCTTGACGATGTTGCTTGGTCGGATTAGAACGCTGAAGTGTCTGGAGTGAGTCTGCATGCGAGGAAGGATTTAGTATGTCGGTAGGGGCAAACAAACACACGGAATGCCCTTTGTACGATTGAGAGCAAGAAAGTGCCGCTGAGTTCTAGAGACACTAACATTACTAGACACTACTGGATCGGCCGGTCTTACTTCTGCTGCAGCAGCCACTCCACACCCTTCACGGAATCGTCCACGAACTTCTGGCTCGCCTTCATCTTGGGCGCCAGGCTCCAGAAACCGTGAGGTTGGCCGGGATACACGTCCACCTTCGTCTTGATACCCTCCTCCTCCCTCAGGATGCGTTCAAAGATCAAAGCCTCGTCCCTCAGCGGGTCCATACCGCAGACCTGGAAGTAGGACGGCGGCAAGTTCTTCCGTCCGGTGGGGAAGAGCCATGGGCTGAACAAGGGGTCTTTCGTATCCTCTTCACTACTGCTGTAGCTGCTCATGAAGAGAAGACACGCCTTCTCGGAGAGTATGGGAGCGTTCTTGTTCTGCTCCCAAGACTGATAGTCCGCTTTGTACTTCTCCGGGACGTAGGCGTGATAGCAGAGCGCTGGTATCATCAGGTGCGCGCCTGTGATCGCTGGCTTCAGGCCCTCGTCTCGGTAGAGGTGAGAGATCACCGCAGCCATGTTGCCACCAGCACTAGTACCACCGACGATGAACCCCTTCGATGGGTCTGCTCCTAGCGAAGATGCGTTCTCTGCAGCCTTGTGATGCTGTCAGTAGTGGTCACGTTTGTCCGCGGGTAAAATTTACCCATTTGGTGGCATCGTAGCTGTCGTGCACGGGAATAGGGAACTTGTGCTCCGGAGCAAGTCTGTAATCAACGTTGACACAAGTCACGCCTAGCTTGCTGCATAGCAGGCGACAGAGCAATTCCTCGTTCTCGAGACCGCCAATGCACCAGCCTCCACCATGGTATATGACAGCGAGCGGACTCCCGCCAGAAGGCGGAGCCTCTGGATGATACACCCGGCAAGTGATCTTGGTACCGTCCCGTACAGGGACCTGATGATCTGTCTCCTTCACACCAGGGATGCTACCACCCATCTCGGCGCTCATCGCGGCCTTCGACTGGATGATCCATTTGCGAAGACTAGGAATGTTCGGGAAGAGGCCAAGATCAGGAGCCTGCCCTGCAGAATTGTCAGTGTGCTGCACGAGGTGCACTATGGGCTTGCAGCTTACCGCCAATGCTCTTTACAAACTGGTAGGTGTCAGCACTACACGATGGCACAGACGAATCGGGCAGAAGTTACCTCCTCCCATTCCGGGTCAGGCTTGGACAGAGAAATCCAGTCTTTGAGGTCTGCCATAGTGGACCGTGACTGCAGCAACGGACGAGAGAAGCAACTGGTTAAGGGGAAGAGAAAGGAGAGCTCGGAAAGCCACTACGACGGTCCTTCTGATCTATGTGATAGCCGGATCAGTGCGGTTCGTGTTAAATATGCAAAGTAAACCCCGATACCGTAGGCGGCATTTCAGCTCGCCGGCCACCGTTGACACCACACGTCCCATGGTTGCAATGCAGCACTAGGCACGAGTATTTACAGCCTCGGCTTGGCCCAGCTGTGTGCGGAGAGAGTGGAGTTCTCACACCAATTGGATGAGTCAGCGGACTGGCCCAAGCTTTCTTCTGTAGGCTTCTCGGTTGTTCACATAACAGGAGTGACATCAACAATTCATCATCTTCAGACGGCTACCTACTCAAAAGTCGCGCTGTATCTCGACGGAAAGTCCGTGCAACGCGCCGGAGCGCGAGTGCGGGCGATGGGTCTATGCAGAGCACAGTCAGACCACAAGGCCTCATGCGGCACCGCTGCCCACGCACCAGGGCCGTCGTCCAATCCCGACCATATCCCCCGTGTCCGCTCCCGAAGGTCTTGTGGTCTTGTTGTCTTGTTGTTGTACGGAGTGTATCAGTTCCGGATCCCGGATCTTGTGCGCCATCTCGTCCTCGTAAGCAGATACCCCTTCATGGATCATCTTCTTGCCACATCCAGCGAGCTTGACGGCATCGACCACGTCTGAGGCGTCCTTCGTAGCGTTGCTCAAGCTGGCAGGCACGGAGTCGAAGCAAAGGGCGAGCGGCGTTACATAGAAGTCACTCACTTTCGCTGCGGCACTTCTATCACGCGTCTTCAATCCTGTCGTCTCCAAAGCGTGCTAGACGAGATTGCCAGATTTGATGCAATTACCTCATATACTCCTTTCCCTTCTGCGAACCTGTCCTTGGGCTTAGCCATCAACATCGACATCCTGCGTTAGCGCGACACGGTTGCAGGCAAGGCGGTAAGGAGAAGAGGAGAAGAAGGGTGCAGGTAGCGCTATCAAAGTCGACAGTGGAAAACACCAGGCTCCGCAGCGCAGCGCACGTGAGTCATCGTCCACCTCGATCCCAGCAAGCCATTCTATATTCAACGTTGACACCCCTATCTTCACCACCACAGTCTTCAGCCCCTATGGAATTCTCCGGTGGCCTGGTAGCATTCTCGAGCAAGTCTTTCCTCTGCGAGACCTTATTTGCATCAAAGCCACATCTTCACTTCGGTCGATTGAGACTGCGCCTGCTCTTCTCTCGGCTCCCGTCATGAGGACAAGTGGGGGCCGCCGGTTCCGTCCGAGCAGATACACCATGTCATCCTCGTGCTGAACGATCCCCGCGACATCGCTACAGTGCACCACTCGTACGACTCTGCCATGCATCCAGCCTCGAAAGCCTACTGGAAGACCCAGTGGAAGTAATCGTTGATTAAGGTGTCTACATCACCGACAATGAACAAAGGACTGCGGCTCGATGCGGCGCACGAAATCCTGCGCTTTCAGCTAACCTTGAACAAAGGAATGACGAACAGGTCCTACCTCCTATGGTCATGCAACCCATCTTTGATGTGTCGCAACAGTGCTCATTACGCAGTCACCGGCGCCCAACTAGTACACCATGGCCGATGACCAAGCATACTGGCAGACCTTCTTGGCCTGGGAGCGCAAGGTCTGTGGTAAAACGCCCTCTCAGAATTCCGCCAGACAAGTCCTGCGAGAACTGGAGCAGCAATGGCAACGCATGCCGAACCAGGAGGCCTACACCGCCTTCTTGCGGGATGTCAATGACAGCCAGCGCCAGGTCGATGCTGCGTATCAAGCCGGCGTTATCACTAATGGCAACCCTGTGCAGGCCGAACAGAGTATGGAGGGCGCGCTGCAGCACCTGCTGGACCAGCTGAGGAAGCTGCTGAGTGACCTGCTGAACTTCGAGGCTGAGCAATATTTCATGGATGAGCAGGGCAGGATGAGTGGCAACCAGCGGTCACGGGACTACACGGCGAAGCTGTTCGGTGGTTCTAGGAGTGCGATTACCGACGCGCAAATCGAGATTGGCGCTTGTCGTGAAGCGCGGGAGCAATTGAAGCGTGAGGAACGGGTGGCTTTTTGTCGTGAAGCGCGGGAGCAGTTGAAGCGTGAGGAACGGGAGGCTACTTGTCGTGAAGCGCAGGAGCAGTTGAAGCGTGAGGAACGGGTGGCTAATCTGAAGTCGCCACATCTGTACTACGAGGATGAGAGCGTCCACGGATCTGTAGCGGACATCGGCGCAGGAAAAGCTGCGAGGAGTGATGAGCCGCCGACGCAGAAGACGCAGAGTACCGATCTTTCTCAGCAAGCGGGCAATAATAATCCACCGGCAGCTGGTGGCTTCTCAGACCAACAGGAGGGGCGGATCACATCTCAGAAGAAATCTACCAGCGAAAAGCGTACAGAGCGGCCCGAGTTACCGCATGTCACGACTGGCAGATCAGGGAAGCGGGAACGACCGTTCGACTTCGGCCGCGCACTCGCTAAGAAACTGGAGAAGCGAGCTAAACTCCCTGCCATACCTGCTCTTGCAGCCCGACTGAGTGCACAACTTGGCAAGCACGACGCTGCGCGACATGACGCTGTGAAGTCGCCGAACGGTGCACCTCTAGTGGATGATCAGCAAAGTCTAGAGGACGGCGTACAGAAGCCTCTTCCAGCCGCGGCCAGTGCGGACATAGGCGCTCAGGTGAATAGATCGCATGACTCTCTTTATTCTCTCACACCAACGACATCAGAGGCACCACGCCCAGCATCCTTCGAGATCAGCGAGTCGAGCTCACACGAGTCGGAGGAGGGATCAAAACTTGACGACCATGTAGATGGCCGCAACTTGCCCGACGAAGATGTTGGCAACACTCGTGACAATCCAATTCGTATTAGAGACGACCCTGTCGAGAGCACCGATGCACTCGGTACACTGCAGCAGCCTCCTCGACAGCAGGACGGCGGTGTGGTGGACGATGAGACCTATCAGCCACCTGCATCTTCTGATCGTAGTCGACGGACCTCACCACGCTTTGGGCCAGCAGGGAGGCCTGACCCAGGAGCAGCAGCGGGTGGGAAGAAAATCGCGGCTGCACCAGGAGCTCCCGGCGGTGACGACAGCGGAGATGGCTCAGAAGACAGTCGCAAGCGGAAGGCTCATAGCAAAGACAGCAGCCCCCGACGGCGGAAGAAGGGAAGAAATTCATCGAGTAGCTCCAGCGACGATACTTCCGACGGAGCCAAAACGCCGCGAGAATCAGTGTCTCATGGCCCAGCTATCGATGGCAACGTCTCCTCGGCCCATGTGCCATCAGACGTCCCTGAAGTACGCGCTTCCGCACATGCAGGCGCCTCGAAACCTCCAGCAACTTCAGGGAGTCTTGAGCGCCTGTTCCGGTCTGTAACGCCGGAGCGGCAGACGCCTCCTACAAGTTACAGGCCGCAGTCTCCAGGCATTCCCGAAGCGCGAATTGGCTACAATGATGCACCGGAAGCGCCAAAAGTGGATCGAGCTAAGGACACACCTCGAGTTAGGACTGTCGACGAATTCCGGGAACTGATATATGCGGAAGGTGGCGCTATGCTGGAGTATTACAAACAAGCGGTGGCAGAGGGACGGCAGGAGCAAGTGATACTGGAGCATGAAGTCTTGGCTATAATGATGGTCATCGCTGACGATTCAGAACCGGGCGCAAATCGCGATTGGGCGAAGGAGGAGCCTATTCGTGCGCGTTGTCCTAGTCGGCAAAGGATATCGTCCAGCCATGGGCACGATCTGCGGAACCGCAAGCGAGCACCTGGCGACAGAGATACAAGAAACCCGCGAAAAGACGTTCAGCCGCCGCCAGCGCCACCTATGCCAGCGGCTCCAGCGAACAAGGTACAAGCAGCCATGGACATAGGATTCGACGGCTCATACAACGAAAGGCTCAATGAAGGGCAATGGGAGTTACAGGAGGTGCTCGGCCAAGGCGGGTTCGGGATTGCTAGCCTCTGGACTCAACGGAACGAGAACGGCATAATCATAGACAGGGCTGCCGTCAAGGACACATACCTCGAACCACGTCAATGGGACAGCCCAGTTTACTGGAGTGATATGCGCGACCCGAGGATAGCAAGAGAGGCCGCTATCCAAGAGACTTTGTCGGATTTGCGGTACGCGCAGTCTATAATAAAGTACCTTTCCACCAAGGTCTACCTGGATCGCCACATGTATCGTATCTTCATGGAATATTGCCCTCTTGGCACTTTGGAGGATCTTATATGGAAGCACAACAGACAACAGCAAAACAGATTTGATAACGGGCAGCCTGCCGAGTACGTTGTGCCTCACCCTTCGCCTATTGCTTGACTCTGTATAACGAGGTACTGACTGTGGACTACAGTGCGATACCGGGACTAGCAATTTGGTCAACCTTCGAGATACTCGCTCAGGCTGCTTGCTTTCTCGAGAGCGGAGCGCTGCCCTATCTGCCAGCTCCGCAGGATTGGCAAGGGCCGATTGTACATCGTGACATCAAGCCACGGAACAGTATGTCCAGGCTTCCCCTCCCAATCAGATTTGGTTCAATGTCTTGCTGACAACTACCTTGCAGTTCTACTCACGCATGGAGACGGTATACGGTGGCCGGGTGTTCCTGCTGCTAAGGTGTGCAAAGCTCCTAGCTGACGGATGTGTGCAAGTGCGTTGCTAACAGAATTCAGCTCGGCGACTTTGGTCTGGCAATCCATGAGAGTACAGATGACTTCAGGAACCCGCATGATCTGATTGGTGCTGGTACTCGAGGTATGAAGGCGCCTGTAAGTGCGTATACGTGTGACAGACCATGATGTATACAAACTGATCGTGACTTCTCCGAACAGGAGCAAGTGAGCTACGATGACGCCAACTTCTCAAACAAACACAAGCTGGGTAGCGCAACCAATATATTCGGCATCGGCAAGACCATGCTCAACCTCATGTCAACGACCACGGATCATGACGCTAGGGCTCTGCAGGCGGGATACGACCAACCAAATCGAGGCCGTGTCGATATTCCGGAGAAGGTCTTGGAATGCTATCCAGAGAGGCTGAGCAGCTTGGTACGCCGATGCCTGGAACCTAACCCAGGGCACCGAATAAAGGCGGCGAGGCTATTGCTGGAGATCACGCAGATCGTACAAGAGTATGATGGTGATTTCGGAGCGGTGCCCATGAAGTTTCAGAGACTGGATGAGGACGATATCATTTGGGCCAAGAACGACATGTACCAGAAGTTCACGAGGTAGACGGGCTGTCTGCCTAGCCTGCATATCAGGCTGTGGCCGCTCTGTGAACTGGAGATGCGACGCCACCTCTCAACACCTCATTCCGAAAGTATCATCTGTCGTAACCAGAGCGTCCATGTGACCATGTGTTTTCACGAAAGCTTTGGAGCGGTTTGGCTCGCAAACATAGATGGTGGAGACTGAGGTGTATTCACGTTCCTAAGGTGCTCTGCAGCAAAGCGTACAATGGACAAAGACTGCCGCATGCGGTCGCAGTCATCACAAGGCGAAAGGGACAAAGGGCATCTTTGCCAGTCATCCTGACCTGCAATGGCGCAAGGAAAGCAACACACTTGGCAACACACGATAGCATCAATGTCGAACTGGTGGACCTTTCACGAATGGGAGCACAGGGCATGGCGTGTCGTCCACCCGCCCAAGGATATGCGAGAGCTAGAGAATGAGCTGGCGAATGAATGGGGACGCAAGCAGGACCCAGCCGCCTACACCGAGGCCATTCGCACCACGCAGACTCGCCAACAAGAAGTAGCAAAGCTCGCGGCTAGAGTGTTGAGACGCAGGAAGAAGGCGGACACCGCTAGGCTTCTCACAAGTGAAAGCACAAGCATTTTGGCACAACGAGCTCTCGAGCATGCCCTCAGAGACCTCGTAGCGCCCCGGAAGAGTCTTGTAGCGGCTCTGCGCAACCTGGAGGCGCAACAGGATGGTGTCGGGCAAGGTGATGGGATGTCAAATTGTGCACGGTGGTCTCTAAGGTATACCAGGGGATTGTTGGAGGACGCGGAGAGCGCTGTGACGCGCACGAAGGTTGCAATCATCGTCTGCAGGAATGCACAGAGGGCTATGTCTCACCGGCCCTCGCAAGACAGCGTCGAGTCGGACTCTGTAGACGAAGCAAATGTTCCTGGCGAAGACACGGGGCAACGACGTCCGGCAGACCGGCAGCTGCAACTGCCCTTACCCAACAGTCTCAGAAATGCGCCACCGGGAACCAGTGCCGATCGACGAGCCTTGTCGGAGGCAGCTGATCGAGGCATCCAACGTCCTGGAGATACTGGAGGCCCATCTGAGCGTGGCGATGGGACCGGCGTGCGAAACAACGAGCGTGAGCGGACAGGCGCCAATGGCGAAGAGAATAGAGCGCCGAAAAGGCCACAGACAGACGAAGGGTCGCAAGGAGCTGGAAAATTCCAGTCGTTGGGTGGAGACGTACCACCACTTCAACCTATCAATCAGCCTCTGGTTAATCAACGTCAGAGCGACCCAGGGACTGACGCAGCAGCACCAAGTGACGGCTCACGTGCGAAAGGACAATCCCATTCGTCAACAGAGAATCTAGAGATAGCAGAGTATGCCCCTTCTGCACCAATCATGGCCGCGCGTGCATTTCCGAAGCCGGACGACTTGGGCAAGGCCGCAAAGGATTTGGGGTTTGGCACACAGGAAGGGTTCGACGGTCATTGGAACTTCCTCGCCACCATCGGGGAGGGCAAATTCGGCCACGCCGGGCTGTGGGTGCAGTATGATGCCGAGGCCAGGATCACCAACGTAAGAGCACTCTCGGCAGGCGTGGTCCGGAAAAGTTGCTGATGGGTTGGTGCAGCGCACGATCATCAAAGAGGCCTACCCGAAGCCTGCTCAATGGACCAACCGCAGGGAGTGGTATGATATGAAAGGGCGACTACCGAAAGAAGTGCACATCCACCGAACGCTATCTCGTGCTCCGCGGGCATGGGCTGTGGCAGGCTTCCTGGGGTGGAGTCTGTCAGAGGAGCGAAGGATGTACCGTGTCTACATGCCTTACTATCCACACGGTGATTTCGGAAATTTGATCTGGGAGCACGCCAAGCTTGAAGGCGCTCGGGACGAGAATGGCGAGGACGTATGCCCTCTCATTCCCGCCAGCGCGATATGGTGCTTCTTCGAGGCTTTGGCAGCCGCTGCATGCCTTATGCGTGACGGAGCTCTACCGGGTCAGCAACCTCCCGGAGACTGGGAAGGCGAGGTCGTTCACATGGACATCAAGCCCATCAACGTCTTCCTCGACACTGCACACCAAGACAGGTGGCGGACGATACCAATGGCCAAGCTAGGCGACTTCGGCTTGGCGATGTATCGAAACGCGCCAGGCATCCGGAATCCAGACCAGATGGTTGGCAGAGGCACCGTTGGATACCAAGCGCCAGAGCAAGTGAGGCAGACAGGTGGCGAACCCTATCGCTTTCGGGTCACATCCAAATCGGACGTATATAGTATCGGCAAGTCCTTGCTCAGCCTAATGGACTTGCAGTCTGGCGACCGCGTCCAAACGTACGGATACGATGACGTGCCGATACCACCAAGAGTGCGAGACTTCTATCCGCCGGGCCTTGTGAGCCTGCTGGAACAATGTCTCGAAGACGAGCCTACGCACCGGATAGTCGCCGACGACCTCCTGCGCGCGATCACTGACGAGGTTGCGGTCGGCCTTGATGGCATTGACTCAACTCCGTTAAAGTTCCAGTCTCGGAGTGGAAATAGACCTTTGCGCGTGAAGGCTGATATTTACGAGGCGTTTGCGAAGTAAAGCGAGGTGGCTGTCGAAGCAGGTGACCTGTGTGGTGTGGCAATCGTCGAACTGCCCATTCAGCACTCCCAAGCTGTGCAGCTGCCGAAAACGGGGCAATCGTGCGTGCGTGCGTGCGTGCGGCGCGGGGCACATGGCGCTTCTAAGCGATTGTTGGACTGATATCCACTCAACGCAGGCGCCAGTATAAAAGCCTCCTACATTCCGATATCAAAGTTGAAGTGCGTGGCCGCGTCCAAGTGTAACTGCGTCCAGAGCTAGAGATATGAGCTCGACATCTATCAGTATGAGCTCTGAAGTACCGCCCTTCGCCTTGACAAGATGCACGGTGGAGGAGATGGAGCAGATCATGGAGCTGGCATACCACTGTTTCCCAGAGAGGATTCGCCGAATATACATGGGCTGCAAATCGACAACCGATCTGCCCAGGTCATGTGCGAAGTCTGTCAAGTCAATGCGCGAGAATCCCCATGACATCTGGGTTGCGGTTAAAGATACAAAGACGGGCAAGTATATCGCCGCGAGCAATTGGCGGGTATATCCCAATGGCAACGGTGGCCTGATAGAGGCAGACGAGCCTCCTGAGTGGCTTGAAGGCGAGGAGATGGAAAGGTCGATGGCAATCATGAGAGAGTCGAATTTGCGCAGGAAGCATAGCATGCCCGGACCTTTCGTTCGTACGTTTCGCACCCTGACATTGGTCGTCTGGGGCGCTCATGTTGACCTTGCGCTTCGCAGACTTGCACATCTGCTTCACCAGCCCTGACTATCAACGGCGTGGCGCAGGAGGAATGATGCTGCAATGGGGCTGCGATCTCGCCGACCAGCTGTTCCTTCCCGGGTGGCTCCACGCATCGGCCCAGGGCAACTTCCTGTACAAGCAGTATGGTTTTTACAACTTCGAAATTCTTGATGAGGCGTCGGGAGGTGGAATCGATATGAAAAGAGATGCTCGGACGAAACCTTTCATAGGCGGCAAGCCGCAAGTGTGATGCTGGACAGTAGTGCATGGACGCTTGATGGCGCTGAGGCGGACGCCTTCCCGAGGCACAGCGCACATACTTAGATTGAGGTCAGGTTGGCCAGAGGTGTCGCGGTCCTTCTCAAGTTCTCAACCTTCAAAGGAGGGAGAGGAGCCTAGCATGCTCCGAGAGCCGAGACAATGCTCAACTCGGATCTAGGCGTTATCGTAGCGGCGAATCCCGGGTGAGGCTGCAGTAAAGCGGGGTGCGGAGGTAGCTCCATCAGTGAGCTCTTTAGCTTTCCCCCTTCCACCTTGACGCGTCCGCCGCCCTCTGTGCCCGCACGCGACATCGACTGATGCGGCTACTATGTCATCACAGTGATCCGTGGCAGCTTCGCTCGCACCCAAAGCGGTCAGCTGTGACGGTCATGTTGCTCGCTGCCAAGCTGGTAGCATCATCATGAGTTCGACAGGTACGAGGGAGCTGGAACAAGGCAAGTGGTACGCTTCATAAACCTCCAGTTCCTTTGCTGTTGCTTCACTCGATCAACGCGTTTCGTGTCGTTCCGTCTCACGTCGTGCTCTCAACTGTCGCATCAACAATCCCACAAACACTCCCCTCCCGCTCACTCGGACAGCAAAGATGGAGGCCATAGCAGACATCGGCCGCACCCTGAAGGGTGGCGAGTCGCGTGCCAACCGCATGCACCACATGATGTCGGCCAACGAGGGCCCAATGGACATCATCGCCAAGGTCTCCGGCCACGTCTCGGGTGGCATGCGCGAGGACACCGCCCCGTACTTCACCAACAACGAGGGCATCCCTCTCCCGGACCCAGAGCACAGCAAGACCATTGGTGGCATTCCACTCGCCAGCGATGTCCACCTGTTCCAGAAGCAGCAGCACTTCAACCGATCGAAGAACCTCGAGCGCATGGTGCATCCATGCGGTTCCGGCGCCTTCGGATACTTCGAGAGCACCGCCGACGTCTCAGACATGACCAAGGCCAACTTCTTGCAGAGCGTCGGACAGAAGACACCAATCTTCATGCGATTCTCCACGGTCACCCTCGGCCGCGAGTTCCCGGATGAGGCTCGCAACCCAAGAGGCTTCGCCATCAAGTTCTACACGGGGGAAGGTAAGAGACTGACCCTGGGCACCACTGAGGCATGCTCTGTGTACTAACTTTCATGCCACAGGCAACTATGACATCGTCGGCCTCAAGTAGGTTCTTTTCACCTCATGTGTCTATATGTTCTCGTGCTGACTTCCATCTAGCTTTCCGGTCTTCGTAAGCAAATCGAAGGGCTTGAGAATCAGGTGGATTCTGACCTCTTTTAGTTCTGTCGCGATCCAATCCAAGGACCAGATGTGATCCGCTCGCAGTCGCGCAACCCAAGGAACTTCTTCCTCGACTACGATGCGACCTTCGACCTCCTCGGCTGCACGCCAGAGGGCAATCACGCCGGTCTGATGTTCGTCACACCCATGAGCATGAGCAGACCTTTTGGCAAATGCTTAGGACATCTGCTGACCCTGCCACCCACGTGTATAGGTTCTTCTCCGACCACGGCACGCCAGACGGCTGGGTCAACGAGCACGGCTACGGCTGTCACACCTTCAAGTGGGTAAACAAGGATGGCGAGTTCGTCTACATCAAGTACCACTTCCTCGCGAAGCACGGTCAAAAGCAGCTCACCGAGCCGGAGGCCATCCGCATCTCCGGCGAGAACCCCGACTACTCGAAGATGCAGCTGTGGGACATCCTCGAGTCAGGTGGCGAGGTTGAGTGGACGGCGAAGGTGCAGATCATGAAGCCGGATGAGGCCGACCCGGACAAGCTTGGCTTCGACCCATTCGATGTCACCAAGGTCTGGCCACGCGGACTGTTTCCGGTAAGTGGCCAACTCTCACCTCTGAGCAGGCCAGCACAGCCTACTGACATGTCCTTGCGCTACAGATGCACGAGTTCGGCAAACTTGTCCTCAACAAGAACCCAGAGAACTTCCACCGCGATGTCGAGCAGGCTGCCTTCTCCCCAGGCAGCATGGTGCCGGGTATCGAAGAATCGCCGGACCCGCTTCTTCAGTTCGTCATACGCATGGGTGAAGCCTGTGTCCCTTGTCAAGAACATATGCTGACCTTGCTGCCAATACTAGATTCAGGATGTAAGCATACCGCCGGGCAGGATGCTTGAACCGCTAACCCTAACACACTATCGTTGCAGGTTCTTTTACAGGGATGCCCAATACCACCGCATCGGCGTCAACCTCCATCAGATCCCGGTCAACTGCCCATTCATGGCTCAGTCCTACTCGTCCGTCAACTTCGACGGCCCGATGAGAGTCGACGCCAATCACGCAGGCAACAAGCAATACGTGCCGAACAGCTTCAAGGTCGCGTTCCGCCCAGACGTTGCAGAGGCTCCCTACAAAGTCAGTACATGTAAAGTTTGGTGCAGTTCACAAGATCTTGAGACTAATAGGCTCTACACATATAGGTCTCCGACAACGTCGTGTCCCGCAAGAGCCACTACTACCACGAGGGCAAGCTCTCCGAGTACGACCAGCCGCGCGAACTCTACCAGCGTGTCATGACCAAGGAAGCGCGCGACCACCTGCACCGCAACACCGCCAAGATGATGTCGCACGTCAACTACGCCATCATCCAGAAGAAGTATCTGGCGCAGATCTACAACATCGACCCGAAGTACGCCAGGGCCGTGTTCGACCTGACGAAGTTCAAGCACAAGGAGCCGTTTGAGTTCAGCGAGGTCGAGGAGCTGAGCAAGGAGGCGCACCTGTTCTACAAGAACCCGAAGTTCAGGCCGGAGGCTGGCAACAAGTTGGTGGGGTTTGCGCCGGAGAAGCCATTCTACCAGGTCTAGGCTGTTGATTTCGGTATGAGATTTGCGTAACGGATAATGAGCAGCGATTCGGGCGATGGTGTTGACGGTTTGGCGCTGGTGTAGCTATGGCCACAGGCTACGCTACCGATATGCATTTGCGGACAGTGTCAACAAGTATAGCTCCCAATACTTCAGTTCCTTCGTGTTCCTGAAGATGTTCAACCAGTTGACATCTGTGTCTTCCTTCTCACGCTTGCGATGTCAATTCACACCCATCCATACTGCCGCGACTCATGTCCAGCCTGCCATCCTTGAGCTCACTGGCTATTGCTCATCGCTTATCGTATACGCCGCAAGAAAAGCCAGTATCTACTGAAGATCGATCTCATATCTATGAGGCGGACATCTCGGTTTCATTCTCGAGTGAATGGAGTGTGACCTTTTGTCGCGTAAGGCAGGCGTGACGCGGCAACTGCCGAACGCTGACACAAATTAGGCATACTTCCGTTGAGATTTACACTCACTCACAAGTTGCACTTCGTACCACAATCACCCACACCTCGTTACAACCACCGCAGGTAGGTATCGCTACCTTTGAAAACCAGTAAGCCTTACTGGCATCTCGCAGATGGCGCCACTCACGCGCCCCGAAGTGAAAGTCTTCCGCTTCCTCGACTTACCGCCCGAATTGCGCGATGAGATCTACTCCTGTGTCTTCGAGGACCATGCCCGATCGGACATCAACCTCCTGGATGTGCGCAAGGCGCTCCCAGACCGGACCATCACCCTCCTGTCACACCAGGTGCGGGCTGAAAGCGCCGGCCTATACCGACAAGCCTGCGGTGACTTCTGGCAGGAGCACAACTTCTTCATCCCGATCGAGCTGAGAGCAGCCACACTCGACCCCGATCGTCATCTCGGTCATCTGGACCTGCTCTCCTCAGCAAGGAGACTGGGAGGAGCCAGGCTGGGCAGTCTGAGATTCAAAGTTTGCCCGCTTTTCAAGTCACGCGACGCCAGCCACAACGATTCCTGCGATTGCATGTCAGAAGACGGAGACGCGATCAGTTATGACGTGACTATCGACGACAGCAGGGCGGTTGTATGGCGTCGCGAGGGGGTCAAATGTGACCACTTACAGGACATGACCCATAACATGGGGCTGTCATTTCTCGATGGCCGGGAGAAGCAGTGTCTGGACATCGTGAGTTGCGTTCAGGTGGTCTGCAATTACATGGACAGGGTCGCATGGCTGTGGGGCATATAAGCCTGCGGCAGCACTTCAGCAGCTAGGGAGGCGATCAGTCTGCTTGGAGAGCTGAAAGGACGACAGGCGCTTCGTAGCCAATACCGAGTCCGTGACACAAGTATCAATGGCAGCGTGAGATGCACTCATCGTAGCCAATACCGAGTCCGTGACACAAGTATCAATGGCAGCGTGAGATGCACTCAACAACACATGCATCACTCATCCTCCTCATTCCCAGTAGTGAACTTCTTCCGTCCGCCACTCGTCAGTTTCTGCAACGCGACCTTGTTAACCTGCGCCCCAACCTTCTGCTGCATCTTCTCAATCTCCGCCTCGGCATCCTCCGCATCGCCCGCGGCGAAATCAAGCACCAAGCGGCGTCCAAGCAAATGCGTGTCCTTGAGCGCATCCATCGCGCTCTCCGCCTCCTTCGGCGTCGTGAAGTCGGCAAAAGCGAAACCGCGGGCAGCACGATCCATCTTCTTGGGCACGCGCACGCTTCTCAGTTGACCATACGCACCGAACAGAGCACGGACATCCTTCTTGGTGGCTTCGAACGGCAGGTTCTTGATGATGACCTTGGTCTTCTTGCCCGCCACCCTCTTCGCCGCGTCAGCTTTCCGGCGGTCTTCAGCGGCATCGGCGCCCTTGTGGCTGGCTCGGATTTGTAGCTTGTGGCCTTCCAAGGTGTAGCCGTCCATCGCTTTGAGCGCCGCTTGGGCTTGCGGCGCGCTGCGGAACTCGAGGAAGCCGAAACCCATGCTGAGGACCTGGCCTGGCTTCTTCGCGTCCGTCTTCGTTTTGACACGCGCCGAGATCAGACCATCGAGGGGCTTGAAGGTCTCCGTGAGCTGCTGTGTGGTAGTTGTGAAGTTCAGGTTGCGGACGAAGAGTGTCGCTGTTCCCCCATTGTCCGGTACGGTGTAATCTGCATCTTTCAACTCAGACGCAGAGGTCTTTGTGACGCCGTCCGCTGCTATTGTATCATCGGCTGACACAGGTTTGGCGCTGAAGACGTCCTTTGGCGCTTTCTCGAGGAACAAAATGGAGCTCTTGACCTTCTTGTATGCCAGCGAACCGAATGCGGTCTTGCATTGAGCCGCACTCATGAATTCCACGATAGCGATCACGCCAGAAGGTGGCATGAGGAAGCGCTTGATCTCGCCATGCTCTTCAAACAGCCGCTTCAGCTCATCCTTGCTGCAATCATAGGGTATGTTCTTGACCAAGATCGCGGTATCGCCTCGCAAGCTCTTCTTGAAGCTGTCAAGGTCGACACCTTGCTGTTTGAAGTAAGCCTTGGTCTCCTGAATGATGTGCGTCTCCGCATGAGCTTGCTTGACGGCAGCATCGCTGCTCGTCGGGTCTAAAACTTCGGACTTCGCAAGGCCGAGTCGGTCAGCCACACTTGAAACAACTGCATCGGCGTTCATGTAAAGCGCGTTCCAGTTGAAGGTGGTTTGTGCGGCATCGCGCTTTCGCTTGATCTGCTGTTGCTTCTTGAGTGGTAGTTTGGACATTGCAAAGTCGTCGAGCTTGCTCTCACGCTTGGCAGCTGCCGGCAAAACATGCAATAAGCGACCCTGGAATGGCTGCCCGTCTTTCTCGTTCAGTGCCGTTTCAGCCGCATCCGCCTCGGTGAACTGGATATATGCGAAGCCTTTGCCAGCGTTGGTCTTCGGGTCCTGTGGCACATGGACCTTGCACAAGGTTGTCAGCTAGTGTTCGAGGCTATGTGAAATTCATAGACGCTGCTGTGAAGAAACCTTGTATCAGACCACGAGACGCATCTACTAAAATGCTCTCCCTGTTCTCATCAATTGCCGTAGCATAAGATGTCCCTATCAGGATGATCATCACAAAAGGTGGTGAAGTAAGAAAGTGGATGGCAAGCCTACCTCTTCAATGCTGCCAAACGCCCCAAACTCGGCCTCCAGATCCTCTCGCTGAACATCATAGGGCAGATTGCGCAGGAAGAGTCGCATACTCGATCTGACGGCGCTTTCCTCATGGTCCGCCTCTTCTGCTGGCGCCTCTTGTTCGTCAGACGGCGGCGTTGGGATTGAGCTTGCAGCCTCTTGGTTCTTCTCCGGCCGAGTGGACCTTTTGGCAAGCACTTCTGGTTCATCATCGGGATCAGCAGTCATGCGGTCCTCATGCTGTCGAGGAGCGGTACCGCCATTCCCTTCCTCATCATCCAGGAGGCCGAGTAAGCGGCTCGTCCGTGAACGGGCCCAGTCCGCGTCGGAGACCGCGGCGTTTGGGGCGTCACTTTGGTCCTGCGCAGGCTCTGGGCCACCATCGGAAGCCGTACTCACTTCCTGCTCAGGCTGGTCAGCTGTATGGGTGGCTTCCACCGTGGCTGCAGCGGGCTGCTTCGTGGCGTGGTCGAGTTTTGATCGCTTCGCCTTGCTTGGTACCTCCCCGTACTCTCCATCGCTTTGGCCTTCTGCGACAGCATCCGCGGCCTGCTGGACTGGCTCTACCGTACCGGACGCCGACATCTTGACGTCTTCGTTTTCCCACGCTTGCCGCTTGCTCTTCGGCTTGTAAGCCTCCAGAAACTCCTTCAGCTTCGGATCGGCCTCTTCCTTGGCCTCGCTCTCCCTCTTCCTCTTTGATGCATTCTCTCTCGCCGCATCATCAGCCCCACCACTTGCTCTCCTGGCAGTGGGTGCTGAGGCAATATTGCTCACGCTCTTCGCATCCTGTATGGGCCTTGCAAGCTCCACCCCGATACGTGACATGCGGATAAACGTCCGGTTGAAGTACTTGACGGCCTTCTGTGCATCCTCGGGCGTCTTGTAGCCCACATAGCCGATCCTTCGATTCGGGAAGATCTTTGCATCGGTGATGTCGCGGGTCTGGGCGAAGTGCTTCCTGAACTCGGCCTCCGTGAACGTAGGTGGCAGGCCTTTCACGAAGATGCGTGAGGATGCTACATCGGCCATGTTCAGTGGCGGTGTGCAACGAGGTCGTTGTAGACTGCAAGAGCGTAAGGGAAAAGCTGGGAGGAAATTATTGCAGCTTTGCAGCTTTGCTCTCCGGTGGGGTGCTCGTTACAGCCGCGAAATCTTGGCGCGGCCAGACTTCTTTCTCTCTTCGCCGCTTCGCGGCTCAAGGCTCGACCCGACGCGCATACATACACGCAAACATACACAACAGCTCTCGTCGCCACACTCGCGACAAACTGAACGGCTTTTCTTAATTCAATCAGCCCAGTCACGCGTCGGACCCTCTCAGTATGGCGGACATCAAGGACGCAAACGAGAAGCCGGAGAAGCTCGAGGGTAGGGCATCAGCAACTATCGCTAAGACCGCACGCGCGTTACTGACCGACATGCAGCCCAGGTGAAGTCTGTGGACATGGTACGCTCGATGTGCGCTCGAGTAGAGTAACAAGGGCTTTGGGACTAACGCCAGCTTCTGCAGAGCGATGACATGCAACTAGAAGCCATCGAAGTTGGTGCGTCGCGACCTACGGACGAAGCGTGTACCGAGTGCGAGCTGACACGTGCACAGCCCAAGAAGCGATGGACAAGTACAGCATCGAGAAGGCGCGTTGCTCTTGCGGTGACGTCTCTATATCCTGCTGACCTTCCGTGCAGGAGATTGCGCACCACATCAAGCGAACCGTAAGACACAAACGCCGATGATGCCGCACGGCCCGTTGACTGACGACCCAACAGTTCGACGAGCGGAAAGGTGCGACCTGGCACTGCATTGTTGGGAGGAACTTCGGCAGCTTTGTCACCCACGGTCAGCCTTAACCTGCCCTCAATCCAGACGCTTGAAGGTGGACCACTGACACAAAAACAGAGACGAAGCACTTCATCTATTTCTACCTCGGCCACTGCGCGATCCTGCTCTTCAAGACGCAGTAGGTGGCCTTGGCCTCAAGCCTCCCGCATCCGATATGCAGCGTTCAGCCTGTACAACACTTTACCAGGATTGCACCATTGGGCACCGTTGTGCCCCCAACTCAAGCCAAATTTCCAAGTTCGGTCGCTTTCAGTCCCGTTCTTCAGTCCCGTTCTCTCATAATTTTACATCAACGTTACCTCTCATGCGTCCTCATACTCATGTTTCTCGACTCTCACAGTCTCACTACTCAAGCGCAGCCATATCTGGACTCCGGAGCGCCACAATGCACGGTCAATCCGGGGCAGCCTCGGCCCGCTCTGCCGTGCATAACTAGCATCCACCACTTGCATCCTGCGGCCCTGCCTCCAAGCACTCCGAGCCACGCGACCGACGTCAACAACTCCATCGCCATCTCTTCCGGTACTTCTCGAATATCCATCACGAACACGACTAGCCAACTGCAACCGCGATGGCGTTTATATTCACCTGCGGAACGCACAGTACGAACAAGGCGCAACGCGACCGTGATATGGATATTGGTGGAGCGCTAACAGCACGCAGCCTTCCAGTCACTGGTCCAAGGCTACGAGAACATCACGGTCCAGTGCCAAAATTGTGGAAACTTCAGTGGCAAGATTTCTAAGCGATGGTATGTACGGTCGATGCTTCCATTAGCAGTTCGGGCGCATGACTGACAGTATTCCAGGGAATGGTTCACCATCTGCTTCGTCCCGTTGATCCCTTTCTCGCTCAAACCCTGGCACCAAATCTCCTGCCACATCTGCAGATTCAACCAGGACATCAAGTACCGACCCGACGTACAGCAGCAAATGGACGGCGGTGCAGCACAGTCGATACCGATGCAGAATCAAGGGCCGCCACAAGGCTGGAATGGCCAGGCACCACCGCAGCAGCAGCAAGAGAATGGCGGACAACCTGTGTATAAGTGAATCAAGAGAGTCGAGGCATTTGGCGGGCGATATGGGCGTTTGAGCATGGGACGGGCTCCCTGAGATACCACTGATGCGTTGTTTTCTGCGGCATGCATGATTAATGCAACACAGCGAGGTCGAGAATTCGCAACCGTAAACCTTCATACTGTTCTTCATCGTGTGGCTGTTGGACTGGGCTCTCGCCTCGAGCACGAAGGTGCGCCTGCTCGTCCAGATGTGGGTCGCAAAAAGTCTAAGCGCTGGAAACGCATGGCCAGTACGGGTATGGCTGCGCTGCACCAGGAGTGCCATACAGAGTGTCGGATGCTGCCATAGATGTGCAGCTTGAACGGCTATGTGCTTCGGAGTCATGATGTTGCAGGTGTTAATCTTTACAGGCTGACTTGGAGCGACAGATTGACTAGAGGCTGCGTCGAGAGTTGCGCAAGACAGGAGAGTACGAACGCTATGAGTCCAGTATCGACGCGTCAGGCGAGCGAAGCGCTTCGAGCATGCAGGGAGGCGAGGCCCTCCTAGACTCCACCATGGTCTGAAAGCTCGGAATGGGAAATATTGGCAGTCTACGGCGATGGGTACTCCACTCGATCTAAGATGTTATACTGCAACGAAACGGGCCTCAAATCGTTTTGTACTCAAGGTGTTCAACGTCTTTGATCATGCGAAGGACTTGGTGCGGCCCGTATGCAAGAGTGTTGTCGAACAGTAGCGAGCTGGCGTGAGCAAAATTCCTGCTGCGGTGATGCGGTTGCGATCTCGTTGCCACCACCAAGGTGTCAATGTCAAGTTGACACGGATTCCTCGGCTTCTGAGTCAAAGGCCGATGTCCACTACCTTCTCGCTACGAGGTTCTAGGAGTTGCAATAACTGTTTCTGACGACTAAGCATAGTGAGGACGTAGGGTCTCTAGCCATCGACGAGGCATTCGAACAGCGATTCACGTCCTCTGTGTCGCATATCGAGGTGCTGATACATCCTTCCATTCGCACCAAGCGCGCACCTCCACCATTCCGGTCACCGACCATCATTTGCCAGCAATGGCAGACTTTCCTACCGTCCGTTGGGGCATTGTCGGTACGTTTGCCAAGAGTATCATCGCCACGATGCATCCACTGACATCAACCAGCCACCGGCATGATCTCTGAGTGGTTCGTTACGGACGTCGTCAAGTCAGATTGGCCCGGCAAGAGTGCCAACCACGTCATCCAAGCCATTGGGTCTTCGTCACTGGAGAAGTGTCAGAAGTTCGCCGAAAAGTTCGTTGCACCGGCAAAGCCATCAGTGCAGCCTACGCTCTACGGGTCGTATCAAGAAATCTACGATGACCCGAATGTTGACTGCGTGTACATCGGCACACCACATAGCTTTCACAAACAAATGTGCCTCGATGCAATCGAGGCTGGCAAGAATGTGGTATGCGAGAAGCCGTTCGCAATGAATGTCAAGCAAGCCGAGGAGGTCTTCGCGGCCGCCGAGAAGAAAGGTGTCTTCATCATGGAAGCGTTGTGGACGCGCTTCTACCCTCTGATGAAGACCCTGCAGAAGGTGCTGCATGAAGAGAAGAGACTCGGTACAATCTACCGCACCTTCTGCGACTTTGGCCTAGAGATGGATATCCCATGTCTACCGGACGGCAGCCGCTACAAGGACCCAGCGCTGGGCGCAGGCAGCTTGCTCGACATCGGTATCTATTCGCTGACGTGGGGACTCACAACGCTATCGGACAAGGTAGGGGAGGGCGCCGAGGATCCCGAGGTCAGCAGCACCCAGACGATTGCGTATGAGGTCGACGTCGCCAGCCAGGTCTTGCTCCACTACCGTAGCAATGGCCGCCAAGGTATCTGTACGTCGACAACAAACTGCCCTCCCAAAGACGACTTCGCCCGGATTGAAGGCAGTAAAGGGCACATCATTGTGTATGGAAAGGAACCGAGTCACCCAGACCACTTCGTCTTCTACCCAAAAGGAGGCAAGGAAGAGCGTTACGACTTCGACAAACCCGGCCGCGGCTTCTTTTGGGAAGCAGATGCCGTTGCCCTGGACTTGCAAGCAGGGCGACAGCAGAACGAAACCATGCCTTGGGCAGAGACCCTCCGGATGATGAACATCATGTAAGCAATGCGAACGGTGTAATCCATCTCCGGGACATTAGATGGGGCTCTAACCTCTGGTATTAGGGACGGTGTGAGGAAGAGAGGCGGCGCCAGGTTTCCCGTCGACGATTGGTAAACAGGCGGCTGCTCGTTTTCGTTCTTATATTGTTCAAGGATCGCTGGGGTCGACCTAGTGTCAGGAGACAGGTGAGAAAGACAACCCTCGAAAACAGCGGGCTTCACAAGACCGGCATGCCGTATCCAGCGCTTGCCTCGGCATTTGCTTCGCTTTACTTTCTTCCGCAGCCCGCGCATGTCACTCTCTCACATCATCACATGTCCACCTCCGGAAGCCCCACCATCGCTGCTGACCCTCCACCTCCCTCCCCGGTCTCACTCGTGGATAAATTCGTATACTCCCGCGATGTGGGTATATTTCCCACGACCGCGCGACTCAACGTGACACCGTCTAGCGCCGGGAGAGGGTCGCGACACCGCCACACCGGGTACATCGTAATACGGTACCTGAAGTCCTGAACAGCTGCGAGAAAGGTAACTCGAGCGCTTTCCTTGCTGCTTGCCTCATCTTCTTGTTTCCCTCTGTGAGGCCCTCTGCGACGCTCTGTACTATCCCAAACACAACATGTCTTCGACCACGACCACCACAGTTGCTCCTTCGAAGGCCAACATCGGCGTGTACACCAACCCAGCGCATGACCTGTGGGTAGGCGACGCGCTCCCGAGCAAAGAGGAGGTCGAGAGTGGTGAGAGCTTGCAGCCTGGCGAGATCACGATCGCGATCAAGAGCACTGGGATTTGCGGGTAAGCAGTGCACATTGGAAGCGTCAGGCAATGTAGTTGATAAGGTCCGCAGCTCCGATGTCCACTTCTGGCACGCCGGCCGGATAGGGCCCATGGTCGTAGAAGACACGCACATCCTCGGCCATGAATCGGCGGGCATCGTCGTCGCGAAGCACCCCTCCGTCACAACACACGAGATCGGCGAGCGTGTAGCGGTCGAGCCGAACATCATCTGCAACGAGTGCGAGCCTTGCTTGACGGGCAGATACAATGGGTGCGTGAAGGTTGCGTTCCGGTCTACACCACCCATCCCAGGTCTGCTGCGGCGGTACGTCAACCACCCAGCAGTCTGGTGTCACAAGATTGGAAACATGAGCTATGAGGACGGCGCGCTGCTAGAACCACTATCTGTGGCTTTGGCGGGCATGCAGAGGGCGAACATCACACTCGGCGACAGCGTACTGGTCTGCGGCGCTGGACCGATCGGCTTGGTAACCCTCGCCTGCGTGAAAGCTGCTGGCGCAGAACCGATTGTGATTACAGATATCGACGAAGGCCGCCTGAAGTTCGCGAAGGAGATCTGTCCGAGCGTGCGAACACACAAGGTTGAGTTCAGCGACTCGCCGGAAGAATTCGCCAAGAAGGTCGTGGCGAAGGCAGACGGCGTCGAGCCAGCGGTGTCAATGGAGTGCACAGGCGTTGAGTCTTCGATCTCTGGCGCCATACACGCATCGAAGTTCGGCGGCAAGGTCTTTGTAATCGGTGTGGGCAGGCCTGAGATCAAGATCCCATTCATGCGGTTAAGCACACGGGAAGTGGACCTGCAATTCCAATACCGATATGCGAACACCTGGCCTCGAGCGATCCGGTTGCTGAAGGGTGGCGTGCTGGACCTCTCGAAGCTGGTGACGCACAGGTTCAAGTTGGAAGATGCTGTCGATGCGTTCAAAGTGGCGGCAGATGCTAAGCAAGGAGGCATCAAAGTCATGATACAGAGTATGGAAGAAGGCGAGAAGTGAGCACCTAACTTTATCAAGCTACATGGGAGCATTGGTAGGAGACTATCATACAGCGTAGAACGTTGAACTTTATACAGGCAACCCATCAAATATTATCTTCCAAGTGCACAAAAGCCTGCACCAAGCAGCCTGCATACCTTCCCAGATCTGACTTCATCAGTATATCAAACATGGAAAGCGGTCAGCAAAGAGCCGGACTCACCGCTGAGGAACGCCACCCAGGCCGCTGGCTTGCCATCGATGCCTTCTATCAATGGCACGCAATGGAGAAGACGCATCTGGTCGCCCCACCAGAGTCGAGTATCGAACGCTTTGTCACGCGCGCAGCCTTCGGCGACGGCGCTGACGACACGATCACGGAGGACGCGAGCGGCTTTTGAGGCTTCGCCACGGATGTTGTGCGGGTCTGAGTCGTACAGCAGTGCATCCAGATGTTGGGAAACCCATGGAATGTGCACTCCGGAGGGCACGCCGTTGTCGTGGTGGCCGGTCGGACGGACGATCAGGAAGTCCTGGTGCTGAGTCTTGAGACGCTCGAGCTCCGACATCAGCGTCAGTGTTTGCATTGTGCAGGTATCAGCCGTGAGCTTCGCGAAGGAGGTCGCAGCCATCTCGACGATATCGGTAATGGCACACGATGCCTGGAGCTCATCGGCCAGCGCGCCCCAGTCGAGATCTGCAGCGGCAGACTGTCTCCTCGGCTTCTCCGCAGGCGTGACGAGCTGAATGTCAGCCAGTGCGATGTCAGCAGCGCCGGCAAGCTCGACCAAAGCAGCTCTGGTGAAACTCTCGGTGACATCGAGCTCGGCCACGAGAAGGTATGTCTTCCGGCCCGTCTTGCGATCGAGCACTTGGTTGACGACTTGCAGCATCACTCTCGCGGTGCCATTGACGCTCGAAGGCGGCTCAATGCGGAGGTTACTTTGCACGCTCGTTCCGTACGGAATGTTGAGGAAAGCACAAGCGCCGACCTGCAGCACATTCGCCCCTAACCTGTAGCCCGTGGTGATGAATCGGATCGGGCAGCCGTGCACTCTAGGGTCTGCCAATGCGATGCCGCCGAACTTCGTCGACCGAGCGGCCGCCGCAGCATGTGCAGCAGGATGCTTGGCCTTGGGATGATCCGGGAAGTTCTGGGCGAACTCCTCCTCGAGAATGGCCTGCGTGGTGGCGGGCGAGCGCTGCTCGGTCATGAACTGCTGGTTGGGCTGCGAGTACATCGTGGTCGAAGAGCCGGAACCCGAACTCAACGAGGGCGTTGTCTCCGATGTGACTGTGGCATCGTCTGGTCCATCATCCGGTCCATCATCCCACCACTGCCTACTGACGTGCTTGTGCAGCAATGGACATTCCGCCAACGCCTTGACTAGCCGATCGACTTGCTCAGGCGTGAGGATGATCTTCTTCTGCTGCTCCTGCACCTCAGAGTCAACTGACTGCCCTCGCATTTGCTGGTCTGGCTGGCCCGGCTCGGAACTTGATTGCTCGTCATAGCGTGCCTGCGTAGGTGTTAGCAACGCGTCCGCGTCCGCGTCCTCGATTGGATCCGACAATGAGGCTTGGCTCTCGGAGCGGATGACCGGGCTGAAGTAGATCTCGGTTACCTGTGAGTTTCTCTTGCTCCTCTTGCTGGATGTGCTTGCGTTCCTCGACAGACCGGCACCACTGGCGGTGGGGTTGGTGGTGGTGAACGAGGTGTCAATCCTGCCGGCGGTCTTGGCGATCCGCTGTTGGTGCTTAGCTGGCAACGTCTGCTCCGCTTGCAACTCCTTGACTCTCGCCGGGAACTCGACAACCACAGGACTCTTCCTCGCGTCGCGGATGCTGGGTATTGTACCAGACGCTGTGGACTCCGTAAAGATCTTCGCGTCCGTCTCGAAGTGGGCAGTCGATGACGCACGTGCTTCACCGCTACCGCTAAACTCACCGCCCTCCCTGTCCCTGTCCCGGTCTGCCGTGGACTCAAATCGCACCGCCTTAACATGAGGCTTTCGCTTCACGCCCGACTTATCCCTATTCATCTTGTCAATGGCCTTCATCCTGGCAAAATAAATGTCGGCGGCCTCACGTCTTCGGGGTGGCTTTGCGCCTAGCAACTCTGCGGCTGTCGCGACTGTATATCCTGTGCCTGTCATTGTCGCAGATGGTGTCTCAGACAGTTATTAGAAGTGTTGGTGTTTCGGGTGCTCACTGTCCTGCAGTGGTTCTGTATTGTAGGGGCGTGCGTGGATGGTCTCAGTCAAGTCAGATCTGGTAACGTAAATCGTACGTGCAGTGCTGGGTCGTAGCAAAGTGGACTTGAAAGGACACGGGAACCAGACATACCGCCGCAGACAAGAAGGTCGGTCGGCGGACAAAGACACAATGCGCCCTTGTCTTGCGAAGGTGGTGGCGTACAAGCATGAGTCGCTCGCCACCAATGCAAGACAAAGACAGAAGGCCATATATAGCAACCAGGAACAACGGACGGCACGGCCATGGCGTCTCACGGAAACAAAGGAAACAAAAGCCTTCGATCTGAGGGCGATGCCTTACTGAGCTTGACGCGGGACTCAGGCATGAACGAACGAGTGACTGACGAGGCCAAGGATTTTGCGGTCCTGTTCGAGCGCCTTGCTGCAATGGTGCTGAGCCACCTCCCCAGGTTTCCTGCAACGTCCTGAACCTAGTGTGGAACGATCGTCTCTGCGTGTCGAGGGCAGGCGGCGAAGGACAGCTCATCATTTCAAGGTTCGACTCACCACCACGTGAAAGTGCGCCGCAGGCCTGGCGAGGAGGAAGCTATGTTCACAGGGTAATCGTGCTGTACGTTGGCTAGCTACACGCTGTACTGGCATCGTCAAAAGCGTGATCTTCGTAGATGCCAGAGCGCTTCCACCAGCGCCTAGGCTCATCGCAGCATGCCGCCGCACTTCCTACCTTCGTGGGTGCCCGCCTCACGGCCGCGTGAGCCCTCCTGGGTCCAGAGGAACAATGCCAGCTCACAGACCTCCCACTCAAGCGCTCAACAGGTACTCCACCGCCCCCTGCACACTCCCACCACTCCTCCGCAACGCCTGCACATTGCGCTCGAACTCGTAGAAACCCATGTCGTTCAGCTGCCGCAATTGGTCCTCGTACCTCACCTCCGGCGGCCGGTCGTCAGCAGGCTGCGCCGGTGGCTCTGGTGCACCCATACCGCCCATCGCGGCCCAAGGGTTGAATCCGCCGGCACCGGCACCACCACCGAGTCCTCCACCAAGCCCAGCACCTAAGCTGCCATCACCAGCGCCACCGGCTCCGCCACCGAGCATGCCCATCATCTGCTGCATCATTTGCGGGTTCTGCATCAGCTGCTGCGTCATGGCCGCCATTGGGTTGTTCTGTTGGTCACCGCCCTGTTGCTGACCACCGCCGAAGAGGCCTGCGAAGGGGTTCTGCTGTGCTGGGTTCTGCGTTCCTGCGCCTGGTGCTCCAGCTCCTGCACCCGGAAACAGCGCTGCGAACGGGTTGCCGGCCGGTGCTGCTGCGGGATTGGTCTGATTCGGTGCTGCGCCTGTGCCAGCTGCACCCGTCGCCGCACCACCCGCTGACGGCGTCGTTGTATCCGTCTGTCCCGGCATCGGAAACGCGCCTTGCCCACCCTCAGCACCGCCCATCGCCCGCTGCATCTGCATCTGCATGCGAATCATATCCGGGTTCATCATCATGCGCCTGAACTCCGGGTTGTCGATCGCCTGTCTCGCCATCGGGTTATCTCGAATCATCGGGTTGTTCCGCAGCATATCCACCACCGCCGGGTTATTCATCGCCTCGTTCATCTGCTGCGCGAAGTTCGGGTCCTCGAGCATGCGCAGCATCTGGTCCGGGTTGGGTGGTGCGCCCATGCCACCGTCTGCACCGAACATGTCTGCACCTGGCAGGCCGTGGAAGCCGGCATACCGTGCGCCTGTCAATTGAGCGAGAGGGTTGCCGGCGCCGGTGCCTGTAGCGAAGTTGGAGGGGACGTTGTTCGCGGGTTGGCCTGCGCCTGGTGGCACTGATGCGCCGCCTTGGTTGGCCGGGGTCTGTCGTTGATTGCTCTCAGCGCCTCGTACGAGATGTACTGTGTTGCCGTCTTTGATCTTGCAGCTGCCCACCGTGTCGTGGTCCTTGAGCACGCGGCCGCTGTAGATCAGCCGTTGCCGCTCCGGAGGCAGGTCGGCATATTCGGGTGTGGAGAGCTTCTGCTTGAGCTCGCCGATTGTGACTGAGGCAGCCAAGGTCACGACATGTTTGGCCTCGTTCGAGGACTTGACATTGAAGGTGACTTGTTGCTCCTGTTCCTCGACCGCAGCTGGTGCGGTGCTGTCGGCCATCGTGCCGACGGGTCAGAGTGTCGGGAGTGTTGAGGAAAGCCGCTCTATCGTGAAGAGGTCGATCAGTCGTGAGAGGCTCCGCTATCTCCGTAAGCCGTCGAGCAGGTCGATAGTAACGGGGCAACACCAACTCAGGGTATTAGTATGGATGGAGGGTGTTGTGGTGCTCCGGTGATTTTTTATTAGGTGGTTTGAAGTACGAGCAACGTGTTGTGTTTGGCGCGAATGAACGACTGCCGGTTGCAGCAGCGTTGGAAGGCAAACGAAGCCAGCAGACTGCGCTGTCGGCTCATCAATTGGCCGCCATGACGATGGATCTTGTGGCACATGCACTTGACCCGTGGCGCTGATTTCCCGCGCCGTTGGCAAGCCAAATTCATCCATCTGCCTCGGCAATGGGCATCCCACTTCCCTCTACACAATCGCTCCATACCTTAGCCGAGCACATGCACGCAAGTAGATGAATGTAATAACAAGGTAGGTCGGTTCGTCCATTGCTCTTCGCATATCGCCTCCAGCTATAGTACATATACAGTCTACTGTCTACCTCTCGTCTAGTGTTGTGAAAGTATGCGCGGCATCCAGATCACAGACTACGTGAGCGGCCCCCTCGACCTCAAAGTCACCGTCCTCGACGACCCCGTCCCCGGCCCGGAGCAGTACACCATCGCCATCCACGCCACCGCCGCCAACTTCTTCGACCTCCTGCAGATCCGCGGCAAGTACCAGCACCAACCGGCCTTGCCATGGGTCTCCGGCTCCGAGTTCAGCGGCGTCATCACCTCCACTCCCTCCGCCCCTAGCCCTAAGAAGAGCGGCAGCTGGAAGTACAACGTCGGCGACAAAGTCTTCGGCGCCGCGCAGGGCGGCTACGCGACGATAGTCTGCGCCAAAGAAGAGCAGTTGAAGCCCATACCGAAAGGATGGGGCTTCGTCGAGTCCGCGGGCCTGTTCGTGACCATGCCGACATCATACGCTGGTTTGGTGACCAGGTGCAACATCCAACCCGGCGACTGGGTCCTCGTACACGCAGCAGCCGGCGGCGTAGGTCTAGCCGCCGTCCAGATCGCCAAAGCACTCGGCGCGACGGTCATCGCAACAGCAGGTACACCGCACAAACTCGACGTGGCGCGCCGCTTCGGCGCCGACCACCTGGTCGACTACCGCGACGACGGCTGGCCGCTGAAGGTCAAGGCGCTCACGCCGAAAGGCAGAGGGGTGGATATCGTATACGACCCGGTCGGGCTCATTGATAAGTCCACCAAATGCACGGCGTGGAATGGCCGTCTGCTCGTTGTAGGCTTCACCGGCGGGCCGATTGAGAAGGTGGCGACGAACAAGATGCTGCTGAAGAATATCAGCGTGATGGGTGTGCACTGGGGCGCCTATGCGACTAATGAGCCCGAGAGAGTCGAGCAGGTGTGGACGGAGCTGTTCAAGTTGTTTGAGAGTCGGAAGGTGCAGGGCACTAACTACACAGACAAGGAGTACGTGGGACTGGAGGCGGTGCCCGAGGCGCTCCAAGCGCTGGGTGACCGGGCGACGTGGGGGAAGGTGGTGATCAAGGTACCGCAGGAGGGGCAGGCGAAGTTGTAGAGCAGTCAAGCAACTCAGACCATCATTATCTCATAGCATTAGACGATATCAGAGTGCCTGTGCTCGACATACAGCAGCTTCTGAACGCCGAGTTAGACGACAATATTCATCGCACAAACAAGAAGTCTGCCTGCTCGCCAAAAAGCCGACTACCAGTTGATCTGCCCCGACAAGCCCCGAGCCACTTCCTGCGCAAGCGCGAGCCTAAGCAGCATCAAGACATCCTCGCCACCAACATCCACAGTAGTACCAACTCCATCCAACCCTTTCCTCCAATCCCAGCCCCTCTTCGCCTCGGCACCCTTCCCTCCCTTCTTCTCCTGCGACTGTAACATCGCGGACGAAGCAAGCATATCATAGCTACTTCCCCCAAGCCTGACAGACTTACTGCTCAAGTCGCTCCTAGACTTCTTGAGCAATTCTGACATACCGATCTTCCCACCATCCTTGTAAGCGTTGATGGAAGCTTGCAGCAAGCTCTCGGCGTTCTCCCGGATCCTCGATGGCGCTGTGGCGAAGTCCTCGACAACGCGGAGGAGGTTGTAGACTTGGTCTTTGGTGAAGATGCGCTTGGGCTGGCCGAGCAAGGGTAGGGCTTCGCCGAGCAGCGCGAGTACGCCATCGACGGGTACGACGGACTCGACTTCGGGGTCGTAGAGGCCGCCGCGGATGCAATCGGCGGCGCTCTCCGTGACGGCTATGAGGGCTTTGGCTGCTTCGCGCTTGCGCTCTAGTGGTCTGAGTAGTGCGGCGCCATTACTGCTTGTAGTGGGAGCGACGTCCTGGTCCCTGAGATCGTAGAAGCGGCGAATGGTGGCGTAGCCGCTCAGGTGGGATGCTAGTAGGGAGGCTGCTTCCGTGTCCGAGCGTGCTAGATTGACCAAGGCGGTGCGCTCTCGGCTTAGAAGAGATGACAGTTGCGTGTCGAGGTCTTGTCGCGCCGGTGAGGAGGCAGAATGGAGCAGGGACAAGGAGATCAGCAGAGACAGCGTGCTCTTCAGCTTGGCCGTGGCATGAGCACGAGCATAGTAGATGAGGGCTGGCCCATATGCCTGAGTAGACTCGGCGAGGTGGTCGGCGTAGCGCTGCGTCAAGAGTCAGTCTCCCTGGCACACATGTTTCACGAGTATCAGAATGCCACATACCTCAGCGATACCTCTCGCCTGGTCCACGAGCTCCAGATTTCGACACGCGTCCAGCACCTTATCCACCCTCGTCTCGTCGCTCAACTCAATCAGTCCCAACAGCTCGCCTATACGAACTTGACCCGCAGACTCATCGCCTAGCCGTCCAAGTACGGCGACCGCAAGCTCCCAGCCCTCCTGCTCGAGCTTGCCATCGTTGCTCCGCAGCACTTCTTTGTCAGCCAGCAAACCTGCGTACTCGCTGAGCACCTCATCCCTCTCGATCTCGCCGGTTCTGGGTTGATGGCCAGCACCATGCGAAAGCACCATCAGGTCCTCGCTGCTGAAGCCCTGCGCCAGAAGACCCTTGCTTCTGGGCCGAGCTTGGGGTAGCCAGCCAGCCAGTGCGGCAACCTCGACAACGGCTGTAGTGATGGGCAGACTCCATGCCCGCAAGATGCTGATCACGCTCTCGACATTGTCCACCATCACGCACGCAAGGCCAACTTGCACCGGATCCAGCGTGTCTGGCGTGAAGACCGCATCATCGCCAGCCTCGGTGACCATGGCAAAAGCATCTCCAAGCCGTTTCCGGTAAGCAGCTCCGGGCGCAACGTCCGCCTCCCGCGTCCTCTGGCTGGCATGCATACTCCTGCGCAAGTTCTGACTCCGGCCCAGCCCAGCCGGAGCCTCATCTTCGCCATCCCACCACACCGTGAGGTAGATGCTAGCCTCCAACCAATCCTGCGACGCATCTAGCAGCTCGTCAACACCACCCAGCAGAATGCCGTACACCAGCTTCATGTTCTCGTAGATGCTCCAAGGGACCTTGCTCTCTGCTTTCTTACTCGCGGTAGACATGTTCATGCTGTCGCCCATGCCTGCGGACATCTGGAACATGTTTCGTTTCGGCGCCTCGCTTTCGGTCGCTTCTTCGTCGTCTTCGCCGGCAAAGATCTCCAAGTCTTTGATCGCTTGGCGCACCCGCTGCCGAAAGACGGTCCAGTCTGCACCTTTCACATCCCATTCACCGTACTTGAACGCCGGACATGCCTGCAGGAGGGTTGTGCAGCGCTCGATGACTTCCTCAATGTGATCCAGTTGTCTTCCTGTGTACCCGGTGTGGCCTTCACCAAAATCTTCTTCAGCGGTAACCGAGTTGTCCCATCCAGCATCATTGAGCAACCTAATTGCGCGATCGAACTTGCCACGTGTGAGTGCGAATAGCACTGAATCCCAGAATCGCTCATGGCCCGCTGGAGATGGCTCATTGCGCCAGATAGTGTCGAAGTCGTCCGGGAACGGGTTGTGCCAGGTGTCTAGCCAGTCGAGCAACGCGCGCGGAATGGTGCAAGCACCAGATGGTGGTCGCTTCGCATGATTCACAGGGCGCTGAAGGCGAGTAGATTGTTGCGTAGTCTTTGGCGTGTAAGGGTGATGTAGCTGGAGCAGGAGGGAAGAGAGGTAGGTCGCTCTTGTAAACGCATCGTCTGACGCTGGACCGAGCCTGCCTTCTTTCGTCTCGGCGTCACTATGTTGCCGCCAGCTCTTGGTGAGCTCCGCGACACCTTCACAGATGGCGGCGTCGCGCTCCCCAGCCCGCTCTCGTGCGAGCGGCTCCAGGCGCGACATGATCTCCTCTTGCCGCAGGACCATGTCGTCCGGCTCTTCCAGCTTGACGGGCGCAGCGTGGCTGGCGATACCTCGCGCAATGGCCGGGTAGTCGCTCTGTGTCTGCTCTCTGACCTTGCCATTGCGACTGCGCTTCAAGCCGCGCGGGCTATCCATGATGGAGCTCATGAACGCGCTCTTCTCAGGCGACATCCCCTGACTTCTGGTGCTCCTCCGCACACCATCCATCTCGTCATCATCCTCGCCCTCTGCGTCTTCATCATCCTCGTCCTCTTCTAGCGGTGGGCTGCTGGACGGGACAGCGAAGCCTCTCCGGCCAGGCGTGTTGCCTTTGCGCCCGAACGTATTGTTTGCGGCGTTGAAGGAGCTGCCGTAGACCGACCTCGGCGGGGGCCCGGCGGGTGTAGTTGAGACATGAGAGGCGTCTGCCAGGTAGGAAGGAGGTGCGCCAGCTGGTGTCGTGGATGGCTGGGAGAAAAGGGAGCGTGTGTTCTTGCGATTGGGCGTGCTAGGCGAAGTGGAGGTGCCAGGGAGGCGGAACGACATGGCGACGCTGCTGTGTACGTGAGGACGGGGGTACAAGCGAGATAGTCTTCAGTTGACCTGGGCGCAAGTGGACGTTTGGGGACACCAACAATCGCGAAGTTTGACGCGCGAATCGACACGCTAGGAAAGACGACACGTGACTCGCCAGTTCGTACTTGCCGACTTCTTCCACTTTACCTCCGTACTTTCAACCTGGTCCACTCCACTATCGATCGATGGACCCTTTCTTTCCGCGACAGTACGGCCTTGTAAAGCGCGAATGAACCACTAGTGTCATCACCTGCCTGTGGCAATGGGAAGGCACGCTTCCTTGCCCCCACCCGTCACGGTTCCGACCATTCTCTGCTCATCCGTGCCCCTACCTGTACTTTGCCATATTTTGTTCTCATGGCCCTCCGAACTCACACGTGTAGCATCGCAGATCTTGCCGGATCGTGGCCCATAATCGTGGCCAAGTACACAATGGTCTCTGGAACCGCATAAGTCTTCCCCCAACAGTGCTCCCATACTCTCTCCATTGCGGTGTCAGATCATCCATATTGGAAAACGCCTCTCTTTGCAGACGAACATCTCCTCGCCTGTCCTGGAGCTGCAACAACCGCTCGTCCTTCATCAAGACAACCCCGTAAGCTACCAGGCGTTGCCCGCATAGCGGTGTCTAATCTGCTTGAGACATACATTTACTGCACAAACTCCAAACGGTCAATCTCCGCCAATCAAGCATACACACTCACCCGCATGCTCGTAGCAAGCTTCCGCGCCGCCGGACTGCAAAAGAGCGACTGCGTCTGTATCCACGCCTTCAACGACCTCTACTACCCTATCATAGTCCGAGGCATCGTAGGCGTGGCCCTTTCTCGACGGCGTGAACCAAATTTACATGCCCTCTGAGCTGCACCATGCGCTTGAAGTCCCCGAGACCAAGTTAATCATCGCTGAGTCTGAGCTGCTCGCCGCGATCAAGCAGCCTGCAGACGAGCGTGGTACTCCTGCCAAACGTTTACTACTTTTCGCGTCCCAAAACCGTCAGACTGTTGCAGGGCGTCCTACATGACGATCTCTACTGGACCATGGCGAAAAAGACTGGGTCCGCTTCGATGATGTTCAGACCGCAAAGGCCACCAACGCCTTCCTCGTGGTTTGTATGGGACCACCGACCTACCCAAAGCCGCACGGTCGAGTGACTACAACCGCATAGCGCAGCACACGCCGGTTCACGAGGACCCGGCACGTCCGGAGCCGTACGACATGTTCTGCGTCATGTGTCTTCCCATGTTCTACGCGGCTGTGGCCCCTTATACGCACACGAGCACCCGCCGCTCCGGAAGACCTGCACCCACTATGAGTCGTTCCCGATCTCTAAGGCTTCTTTTCGAAGACTGGACGCTACTAAGTCACCAGCTTGATGATCATGCCAACAGTCGTAATCGTTGTCAGCTACACCAATACTGCCTTCGGTGTGTCCGTCATTGCATCTCTGGACCAAGACATACAGCAAAAAATTGAGGATCTGCTGGCTCCCGGCAGCGCACTCACGCAATGGTGGGCTACGACGGAGACATCATGCGTAGCATCCTATCCCTGCCACGTGAGAACGGTGAAACTTGATCCGTAGGCTGTCCCTTGCCCAGCCTCGATGCCAAGATAGTGGATGGAGAAGATGACGAGGCTGGTCTGTACGACTTGCGTGGCGAGCGTTTTGCACGTGAAATGACTACTAGCCCCGGATATGTGGACATCAACAAAGCTAATGCCAGAGACAGCCAACGCAGACGGCTTCTTTGATGCGGGCGGTGCAATGTGCTGCGACGGCAGGCCCAAGCTCCGGAACGTCGTCGATCGCATGAAGGGCCGATCAAAGTGCGAGCCTGTCAGGTTGCGTCCGCCGAGCAGGGAAGGCGTGCTGTTGGCCCACCCAAGCATTAACACACGGCGGTGACCGGCATAGCGGCTGCAGATGCTGGCGGGGAGGTTCCTAGAAGTTATGTCGTACGAAGGGAGGGTGCAGCAGAAGTACGTCCATGGGTGGGGTTGAATTGCCTCTGATCAAGTATAAAGATCTTGATGGTGGCGTGAGACTCGTGGAGGACGGTGTTCCGAAGACGATGAGTGAGAAGATAAATACAGGGCGCAGAGCTGAGACAGTGTGATGCTGATCGTATTGAGTCGTTCGCTCATATTCGATGCCCTTACCTTACTGCAAATTCGCCACTGCTGGTGAGCCAAGGCTATTGGCCGCCCGGAGATTGGTAAGCCAAGTATCCGTACTTTCCATTCACGATGCATAAGGTAATGTGCAGATGAGACATAATAGAGTACCCCAGTTGAGTTGACGATGTATTTTTGTATTGAGGCGTAGAGGCAGGCTGTTAAGGCAAAGACAGTGGAGGGAGTTGGTGTAACGATGTCGGGTTCATTAAACCTGGATCGATGATCACGTGCGTGTCAAAACTCTGGGCGTGGGGCGGTGTAAGGTGACGTTAAGATCGACGCTACACCCTATTTTGCTTGTAGAGGGACTCCTTCCCTTCCGGCGCCCATACCGCGTGAACTTGATCATCAAACCTCGCCCATCGGTCCGCCAACGTCAGCCACCGTCGCCAGCACTCGCTCCACCGCAATCCATACACACCTCCAGGTAAGACTCCCACCCATTGCTCAGTGGATTCGACGATCCAAGCGCCAAGGCTTTCCGGACCAGCCATGCCTGGTGAAGATCACGGTACGAGGGTGGAAGTAGCCCATGACCTTGACTATGGTCTACGGAAGGGTGCAAGAGATGGCGATGGCAGCGAGAACTGTGCGCAGACCCAAGATGGCACGTGTCGTTGCCGGCAGAGACGCGCTTGCTGCGGAATCGGTCTCCACGGCGTACGGTTTTGGAATCAAAGCAGGAAGGGACATATTATGTTGTCCAAAGCGCCATACTGCTATGCACTGCGCACTCGAGCGATTAGTGAATGGCTCTGCAAGACACGAGCCTTTACCCGTCGGGCCATGTAACCAGAACCGCGGGACTCAAAACGTCGCCTTCAGATGCCACCGAGCACTCTCACCGAACACCATCACGGAACAGTCTTGAAGGCATTGCTGACTCGGATGTGACAGTCAACCTTTGATACCCAACCGCCACAATGGGTTACGAAGACTCCGTCTACCTCGCGAAGCTTGCTGAGCAAGCTGAGCGCTATGAGGGTAAGTCGCTGCGGGGCTCGGCAAATGCGTGCGTGCGCACCACTGACACCCGCGCAGAGATGGTCGAGAACATGAAGACCGTCGCCTCCGCAGACCAAGAGCTATCAGTCGAGGAGAGGAATCTGCTGTCGGTCGCCTACAAGAACGTCATCGGCGCCCGTCGTGCTTCTTGGCGCATTGTCACTAGCATTGAGCAGAAGGAGGAGTCGAAGGGCAACGAGCAGCAGGTCACCCTCATCAAGGAATACCGTCAGAAGATCGAGGCCGAGCTCGGCAAGATCTGCGAGGACATCCTCGAGGTTCTGGAGAAGCACCTGATTCCATCCGCGGAGAGCGGCGAGTCCAAGGTCTTCTACCACAAGATGTGAGTCCTGCCACACAGCCTTTGCCCTCGCATGAACCATCACTGACTATCATGGCACTCCAGGAAGGGCGACTACCACCGCTACCTCGCCGAGTTCGCCATGAGCGACCAGCGCCAGGCATCCGCCGACAAGTCGCTCGAGGCGTACAAGGCTGCCACCGAGGTCGCTTCCAGCGGCCTGGCACCGACGCACCCCATCCGTCTCGGTCTTGCCTTGAACTTCTCGGTCTTCTACTACGAAATCCTGAACTCTCCTGACAAGGCCTGCCAGATGGCGAAGCTCGCCTTCGACGACGCCATTGCAGAGCTCGACACCCTCTCCGAGGAGAGCTACAAGGACTCCACGCTCATCATGCAGCTCCTCCGTGACAACTTGGTAGGTCGACTCGATACCTTTTGATTATCTCGTGCACATGAAGCTGACGTACGTGCAACAGACTCTCTGGACCTCCTCCGAGGCCGAGCCCGCCAGCGAGCAGGCTGCCGCCGCACCTGGTGACGGCGAGAGCAAGGACACGGCTGACGCGCCGATCAGCGAGGAGGCCAAGCCCGCGGAGTAGTCTCTTCCTACCTCATCAAGACACCTACACAACGAAGTTACGGCAGCGTAGTAGGGAGTAGGCGGAGACGGCGGTGCAGGGCGGAGCATTCCTTTGGTGTGGTTTTGGGAACCGGGCTGTGTTATGCTGCATCATACCTAGCTCCGGCACATTAGCGATTGGGGTGGTTACTGCTGGTGTCCGTATACCTACACATCAAGAACCGAAGAAATTCCTAAAACCTACGCCAAAGATCCTGCTACTGCATGCCGGGTCTGCGTATGTCTCGCCCCGATGATCCCCTTACATCCGCTTCGGGCAAACGCAAACCTTTGCGCCACACGTGATGACCCGAGGCTGCGTTCCATGTGGGTCTCAAAGACGCGACTGTACGACATGAGGTGGATCATGGATGGATCATGGAGCTGCCGGAGTACATGGTTCCAACAACTTGATCGATTTGTTACAACTCCGTACCAGCAATCTCGATCAAAAGCACGTGAGCCAACTGACAGCGTGTTTTATTCTAGTTTGATACCTTACCCTACCTACATTATTATGATAGCTATATAGCGCAACCTCGTGACTAATTATAATGACTTCGAGGCATAATGCATAAGCGGGGTCGGAAATCCATTGAGTCTTGGCCGCAACTCTCCATCAAGTTTCGCTGACGCACCAACTTCTTCTCTTCCGCACCCTCGCCAACCACCACTCTGCAGAATCGATATCTCGTTCGGCGTCCTTCGCGAGCAGGTTTTGCGTGCTTTCAGTCGTTCTCCGGCGCGTTCCTGCCTTCTGCACCTACTGGGTAAGTCGCCACCTGTTCTTCGTCAAGCTGCAGCACATCACATCCGGCGAGGCGGGAAGATCGGAGGAGGCTCTGCATCCTTGCCGTCCATCAACCACCTGCACGCCAGCAGGCACATCATCGACCGACCGCCGCGACCAGACTCACACACACTCACCTCGCTGGTCGTTGGTGCGCATCACCTGACGCACGCGACCTCACCTCACGTCCTCAGGCATCCCGCTGGGCGCATTGTGTCATCGTCACGAAGCTCCCGAGTTTCCGGCGCGCACAAATCCCCTCGCGCCCTCTCTCACACCTGCACCTGCACCTGCACCTGCACCCGACATCCCGTATCCTGCCTCAGCGCACCTTGCTGCTTCGTCCCACCAACAGCACACTTGCGCTGTGATAGGCCCTGTTTCAGCGGGCTTACACAGTACTTACAGTTCCGAGCGACTCCTTTTCGAACGAGCATCAACTTCACCCACCGAGGCCGCACGCTCTTTGCGACCCACCTTCGATTCGACGACCAGCAGCTTCACTTTGTGCAATAGCTTCACCTAGCGACACCTTCGGTCATTTCGGCGACTTGTCCTCTTAGCAACGGTCATCGGCGCAAGTGCTCCTTTCGTCACGAATAACGGCCGGGCAAAAGCATACTTATTGTCTTTCACGTGAGTAGCTCCTGCAATGGCCACATGCGCATTCCCTGCAGGCTGCCACTTCGGCTACGACGATGGAGACTGACCATTGGCGCACTCGCAGACAATAGCCAACTTCTGCCTTACGTAACCGACGTCAGCTGTTCAAATAGCGACTCGTCCTTCCTCAACCGACAACATGAGCTTCCCTAACTTTGGCGAAGCCGGCGTGCAGCCTCAGCAAGGTGGCGAAGAGCAAGGTCAGTACGAGCAACCTCAATACGAGCAGGGCCAGTACGAGCAAGGAGGATTCGGCGCACCTGGAGCGCAGCAACAACCGCTCCCAATGAGCCAGCAGATGGATCCGTCGCAACAGCCGGGTCAGTTTGTAGGGGGACCCCAAGGCAGTGCGCCTGGCCAGGTCCCACAGCCAGGCGGCGACTCCAAGACCACACTCTGGTAGGTGCATGTGAGCAGCATTGGCTATGGCGATGCGGCTACTGACTTCAGTACAGGATGGGCGAGCTCGAGCCATGGATCGATGAGAACTTCGTGCGCAGCGTCTGGTTCGGTATGGGCTACCAGGTCAATGTCAAGATGATCCGGGACAAGTTCTCTGGCAGCAATGCCGGTTACTGCTTCGTCGACTTCGAGAACACCGACGCCGCGACTCGGGCTCTTCAGCTTAATGGGCAGATCATCCCAAACTCGAACCGTCAGTTCAAGCTCAACTGGGCTAGTGGCGGCGGCCTTGCTGACCGCAGTCGCGACGACCGCGGCCCTGAGTACTCCATCTTCGTTGGCGATCTCGGCCCAGAGGTCAACGAGTACGTCCTCATGTCACTCTTCCAGGCCAAGTACACCTCCTGCAAGTCCGCCAAGATCATGTCGGATCCCATCAGCGGCATGTCGAGAGGCTATGGCTTCGTCCGCTTTGCCGACGAGCAGGACCAGCAGAGCGCGCTGAATGAGATGCAAGGTGTCTATTGCGGCAATCGGCCGATGCGTATTTCGACGGCGACTCCGAAGAACAAGAGCGGTGCTGGCGGGCCAGGTATGCCAGGCGGCGGCATGCAAGGCGGCGGTATGCAAGGCGGTGGTATGCAAGGCGGCGGCGGCATGCCAGGTGGCGGTCCGGGTGGTCCTGGCGGTCCAGGTGGTCCAAACATGGGTTACATGAGCATGGGTGCCCCACCGATGGGCTACTATGGCGCACCGCAGCCCATGAACCAGTTCACCGACCCGAACAACACCACCGTCTTCGTCGGCGGTCTTTCTGGTTACGTCACTGAGGACGAGCTTCGTTCGTTCTTCCAAGGCTTCGGCGAGATCACCTACGTCAAGATTCCACCAGGGAAGGGCTGTGGCTTCGTCCAGTTCGTCCAGCGCCATGCTGCTGAGATGGCCATCAACCAGATGCAAGGCTACCCAATCGGCAACTCGCGTGTGCGTCTCAGCTGGGGTCGCAGCCAGAACAACTCTGGCCCTGCAGGTACGCCGTATCGCCCCGCTCCGGCACCTCCAGTGTACCCGTCCATGGGCATGCCACCACAGCACTTCGGCAACTTTGCCCCTATGAAGGTTGGTCACCAGCCCACCCTTCGTCTCACATATCTATACACGAACCATACTGACATACCTTGTGAGCTGCAGTAAGCGCGTTTTCGTCCATTCTGCGTTGAGAGTGATTGCGCTTTAGCGGGAGTTGGTCAAGGTTACAGCATGCTACCTTTTACTGCCCGTTACGACACCCTCACGAACCGAGCCGAACGACACACACACACACCACGATCGACCACGTCTCTTCTGGCATGAACGACTGCATCAACATCAAGGGCGGGCGGTCAGATTGCATGCGGGTTTCACCAACAAAAGTTTCTTCGACGGACCACACAACACACCTTTCCTTTTTCACCGACAGCGGCACACACACGCATGACAAGATAGCACATAGTGCTTGCTTCTCACTACTACTACTACTATTACTAACGCGAGATCTGATGCATATTGCGGCTATGCTGTTTCTGTATAACAGCTCTGCTGCACGTGGCGCGCGGAAGAGAGGCGGGCTGTTCTTTAGCTAAGTAGCTGGTTGCATCTTTGTAAGAAGAGCGCCGGACCGGAGCGCCGGGATTTTGGGCGATGCAGCTACTGCAATGATCTCGTCTTCAATGTCTTCCGTGCTTTTCCCATCTCTCGCAGGTCGTGCTTCAATACCCGTCCAGTTCTCTTGCGGCAGGCAGCACGCCTTTGAAGAACAATTGAAACGCTCGGATAGATACAAAAAGGTAATGCTACCCATCAGCCCTGGCCCCTTGGAATTCTAGGTATGAGCTTACTCGTAGCGACGCACAGTGCACGCGCAGACCACTCTGCTATCTTTTCGGGCCATACAGTACCTCGGCTTTGTACCGCCGGGCAAGGTGACCGCCGTAAGCTCTGCGGAGTCGGAAGCAGATGCCGCAGCGACGACCCGGTCTAGAGGTGGTATAGGAGGCTTAGCTGTATGCCCGCGAGGAAGCGCGAGCGGTTTACCACACCGAGCCAGAGCCAACGGGTACACAGCAACAACTCTTGATGCTTGCCCATCAAGTGAAGCTTTCACTGTGCCGGAGCCAGGCGTTAGCTGTCTCGCGTCGTAGTGTGCGTGATGTCCGCTCAGGTGTTCGAGCTCAGGACTCCTTGCTCGCATCCACACGATGCTTCGGCCATACAACATACACAACATATGCTGCTTGCTGTTTGCCGCTGCATGCCGGTTACAGGTATGCGTGATCTTCGCGATGATCACGAGATGACAGAGGCGTGTCATCTACCGCAGGCTGACGTCGTGCTTGCCAGATTTTGGCGGTCGCGCCTGCCTCCTTGACTTTGGAAGACCACGACCTCGAAATCTCTGCACGGTGTCTTCTGAAACCCACACTCCAACACCTCGACAACAACGCATCAGCTCACCAAGATGCGCTTCCAGGACTGGGACGTGCTGCTCTTCCCAAACGGCTCACAAGTGCCAATCCGGGAGTTCCGGACCGCCTGTTTCGCTCAACAGGATGGCCTGACTGCGACACCACTACTGACTTGCTTTGTGCCATCGCTAGAGCCGAACGCCGCCTTTCAGATCTCGATGCACTCGTGGACCAAGCCGATGTCCATTCTCGGACCGAACGCCGGGTACGCTACGGGCACCGACTACGTCTGGCGCATCAAGATCGCCGTCGACGGACTCGTGACGGTCAACGAGACCTTCCCCGAGACCATCACTTGGCCGAGACAGCTCGGTAAGTGTCTTCCCCATGGCGGACGCCCGAGCGTGGCTGACTGTCTAGACACTGCATCTGCTCTGGGTCCGACCGAGAAGCTTGCGTTCCCGAAATTCCATCGCTCGATCCTGTCGCAAAGCCACTGGAACGCCAGCGAGGAGAAAGGGCGCATCAAGGTGCAGCTATCGGCGGGCTACATGCTTCCGCAGGATGGCAAGCCTCAGTTCGTGAAGCTCGTCGATTATGTCGTCTTCTCGTTCCAGCCGGCTCCCATGGGTGAGTCGCTCGCACCTGCCGTATGCCATGATGTATGACGATGTAAGGTTCTGACTCCGGCAGACATCCTTGAGCGTAGCGGTATCGCCTGGCCGAACCCCAGCCTTCAGATCGTGAACAACCTGCTCCAACCACCGGAAGCTCAAGCGCGTCAGGTCAGCATTGGCGGCTTGCCGATCCTCGACGATGGCAGCAGCAGAAGCACCTCGGCCTACTCGACGTACTCACCCGCCGCATACCCACCCATGCATATGACGGCACCATACCCAGTCCCGTACGCTTCCATCATGGGTGCTCCAATGGGTGCTCAGCACGTCGGTGCGCACGCCATGAGTCACGAGGCAATGAAGCTCAGGCTGCCGACCGGTCAGCTACAGACGCTCATCAATGCGATGAGCCCGCCGAAGCCAGTCTCAAACGTACGCTCTATTACTACCATCGACAGATAAGCCACTAACGTTCTCGCAGACCTCCATGCTTCCTCCACCGCTGCCTCAGTCACAGCAGCACCACCACTACCTGACCATGCCCACGTCGCTGATGGCACCCGTGGCCGACCGTCGCGGCGACTCCCGTTACTCGGACACCAGCATGCACGCCGGCTGCACCTCATTTCCGTCCTGCCTCACCGAGGATGCTGAAGGCCACCTTCAGCACACCAACGGTCCAGCCACCGTAGTGAAAGGAAGGAAGGAAGGCTCCTCGCCAAGCAAGCGTAAGTCTTCTACTACTACCGGTGCTAACAATATACGTACTAAGCGGCCACGTGCTAGCTCGGGACTTCCTGTCCACGGTCATGGACGCTCCGGCTCCAAGCGTCGCAGCACTGACGGATGTGTCGTCGCCGGTCACGAGCTCGGCGAGCGCCAAGAAGCGCACAAGGTCGGCGCTCAGGACTCTAACTCTCAATGACGGTAGTCCCGAGAAGAAAGAGAAGCCGCCGCGCAAGGTCAGCAGAGCTTCGACGGCGGGTTCGGACAAGTCGGACAAGGAGAACATGATGGTCGAGTGAGCGGCGACTCGGGATGGGTGGCGGGATGCGTGATGACACTGGTTGGGATGCGATCGCACGCGTGATAACACTCGCTTGCTACGCCGAGTCTTGAAACGGGTAGTCGCTTATGGCAGAAGTCACCTCATCGTGGAAAGCTGACACACATTCGAGCACCCACGTTGCTCTACCACTACCACCAGCACTCAATACGCCCGTGCGGCTCTATAGTCTACGTGCCTCTTGTGGTCATCACAATGCAGCAAATCTCTCCAATATGATCAGATAAGTCAAAGCGTGCTTTGATAGGACTACTTGGTTACGAGTTAGACCAATCTCTCTGCTGTAAGACTCGTACTTCACTACTATTATACACTGTGTTGCTTCAACAGTAAACATCTCGGCGTTACACTCTCGCATCTTCCAAGGTTAAGGCAACGTACTCTGCCCTGGACGCTTGACTCCAGTCTGTTCTATGAAGAGAATAGAAGGAGAGGTGGTAGCGGCGGCAAGCTAGCGACAGCGAGACAGTGCCTAAGGTATCTTGACTGGCATCCAATAGACTGCGTTAACTAGTCAAGGCACCGTCGACCCTTGTACCCACCAAAGCCGACCTACGTACTCGTAGACTATTTCGTGGTCTGCCTCGATGCAAGCGAGTACTATCGAGGAAGACTCGCTCGGGTTCCGACTTTGGCAACAAAGTACTCACCACTGCTGTACGGAAGTCACGTCCTGAGTTCTGTTTGAGGCTCTTTTTACAACCACGACGCCGTGAGAGCCACATTCGATGTCCATCACTGAACATTAGTGTCTCGGGGTACAATGCGTAGCTTTCCTAAACCACGCTGTCTGATTGCGGCCGTCAAAAGGGGTATCTCAGCATTTCTATAGCCGTCTCGCGAAGCCCACTGTATGCCTTCTTGCATCGCTCTGCATGTTTCGACCTATTGCCTCGCGCGTACTGTGCACTGTGTACGTACCCACACTCATAGCCTGGCCCACCTACGCCTCGACAGCCTTCTCCGGCGGTGTCTCCTGGCCCTTCCCGTCCATCTTCTCCTCCGCCTCGGCCGTCTCCGCGATCGTCGCCCGGCCATGCACAACCGGATTCTGCTTGCCTGTGACATCCATGTAGATAGCTTTGAAGGTTCTGGCCATCGTATGCCGTCCCTCAATCAGTGGGTAGATGCCTACGGCTGCACTCGAGCAGAACAGCCATAGAATGCCCACCACGATCCAGCCGGTGAAGAACTTCCGTGAGAATATGTAACCTGTCCCGAAAAGGGGCATGGGCCAGAGGATGAGGAGCGCGAGCGTGAGGACGACGGTCAGCGTCCGAGCGATCTTGGACGCGTGTTGAAGTTTGTGCTGCTCCATCCGCTCCTCGTGATCAGATTGCCGGCTTTCGCCTGGGACGAGATCAAGGTCCATGTGTGCTGCCGCAGCTATCTCGGAGTCGTCGCCTTTGCGGATCAGCTTCATCGAGAGCCAGTCGTAAGGCTCGGGTGATTTCAAGCCGGGCATGAATGACAATATTGGAATGAAGATCATCGGAGATAGAAGGGCGACCACGTTGCCTGCCAACATTGGGTAGTTCGATCCTGTGGAAGTGACTGACAGACTACCGCCCTGTGCTTTTGCAGTCACGAGCCAGGCGATGAGAGAGCAGCATAAGGCGAGAGGAGGCGTGAAGGTCGCGGCGGCCCAGGACTGACCGCTCCAGAGGAGAGTAAGCGACGCAGGGAGTACAGCTCCGGAGATGATGACGCCCATCATAAGGTACCTAAGTTGATGGGTATGAGTCAGTGCTTGTCTTACAGTGATGGGCTTGTAACCAAACAGTGGACCTACAGGTAACCCATGCTGATGCCCGCGTAGTGTAGACCAGTACTAAATGAAGCCATTACCAAAGCGTAGACGACACACGAGGTGTGGGACATGTAGATGAGGCGGCGGCCGCTCGCTCCTGGGTTGATGTACTAAATTTTCGTCAGTAATGGACGTTAGGTGGAGGGGCCAGGGTCAACTTGCCGTCTGGAAGATATCATACGTCCAGATGGAGCTGACTGCGATGAGCTCCGCGCTCATCGCACTCGTAACCGCCATGAAGATCAGGACCAGAGTAGCAGCCGCACCGCCTTTCCCGAGCAAAGCAACAGCGGCATCAGGCAGCACCAAGCCAGCGTTGACATCAGCAGTTGCCATCCTGTTGGGGTACGTCGGGAAGACAGGATTGTTCTCGAGTGCTAGCGCTGACAGCCCCATCGTAGTAGCAGCAAGGAAGGGGATGGCGAACCAGGATAAGCCACCGGAGATGTAGCCAGGCAGAGCGTGGACTGGAGACGCTGCAATGGCTTTGTTGTAGTACCCGTTGTCGCAAAAGACGGTACCGAAGTTGCCCACCAGGTTGATGACGAAGAAGACCCCGCCCTCGCTCGACTTCATAGTGAGGTAGCTGCCTTTATGGTTGCCCGCCACAGGGTGACGCTCGCCGGCTAGCACGAGTGCATCATAGACTGCGCCTGGGCTGCCGAGCACTTTGCTTGTGCTATACGCCGTGAAGGCGAAGATGAAGATGATGATCAGGATCATGACTGTGTGAATGTAGTCCGTGAGAAAGGTTGCTTTGATTCCGCCAAACATCGTGTACAGGACGACACCAACTGGAAGGAGGAAGCAAGCCGCCGCTGTTGGGACGCCAGTGAGTGAAGTTACAACAGCCGAGCCTCCGGTCAAGAGCATAGCAGTGACGAGTATGTTGGTCATGAGGCCGAATGTGATGAACACGCCGTGGGTTACAGGGCCATATCTTGCTCGGATTGCTTCGAGAAAGGTGTGCGCGTTAGGCGCTTTGCGCTTCAGCTCGATGGCCAGCGTGGCGAACAAGATAACTTGGACTGTTGCGCCAGAAGCATACCAGAACTAAGAGATGAGGTCAGAACGAATCTAATGTCTTCTCGGATATGGGTTATACCATTTCGATTCACTTACAGGACCGCTAACACCATACTTGTAGGCGACGCTGGACGATTGTAGGAGTGTCGCTGCCCAAGTCCAGGATGAGACGACGGCGGAGGAAACGAGACCAGACTTCACAGTCCTGCCGGCGGTGCTGAAGACCTCGGAGGTTTGTAATTCGTTGTTGTACCGTCTCAAGACGAACGTTGTAAGCATCATGCCGAAGGCGAAGAGAAAGCCCAAGCCAACGACGACTCCATAGCCGGTGGCCTGGCTGAGCGGCGGCGTAGTCGACATAGTTGCGATTGCTCGTGGCCGCGTCCAGACTCCAGTGGTGTTCCGAGCAGAGCAGAGTAGTTTCTGGAGACCATGCCAGACCTTATACTGCTGACTACCTCCGCGACCAGCATGATTGCGATATCGCCCATGGTTTTTCCCACGCGTTGCCCTGTTACACACTGTCACACTGTTCTCGCCTTCCTAGTCGCCTCAGATAAGGCTTTGGAGATCAGCCCAGGCATGCAGGCATAGTACTTAAAGCTTGCGGCGCGAAGCGTTGATAAGGATCGCTTGGGCCCACTAGATTTAGTCAATGGCTGTGGCAATGGCTCTCATAAGTCGTGACTGCTGAGAGGCGCTTCACACATTTGAGACGTGGGCTTGCACCCTGCGTTTTCTTGGTCCGGTCGAGACAAGCTCGCAGTAATAGACAGGCTCCCGGAGAAGCTCAAGATACACACGGATACACACGATTGTGAAGCTTCTCGGCCTTCTCTCGGGGAGAAGCGCACCTCGCCGTCCACAGGTCACGTGAGTGAGCCGTGACTCTAAGCCTCTAACCCGGTTGAATGTGAGCTACGCCGGTTAAATTGCATCCACCCAGCCCAGCTGATGGATAAGGTACCTCACACGGACTTTCTTCTGTACACCGTCGAGAACAATGGAGCCTCAACTCATCAATCTCGGCGTTGCTGCCAGAAATAATTCCACACCCCGAACATTGCCCTGGTAGCACACGCAAAGTCCGCCTACCACACTACATACCCGTTGGCAAGATGGGACAAGAGGTGCGTTCATTGACAGGACGATAGTGCCCCCACTACCCCACCACGACCACGACCAGGACGGCCAGGCGGTGGTTTTTGGTTCTTTTGTGTTCGTGATATCAATAATGGGCCGCTGACATCGGATACAGAACTTGTCTTTCGTACTGGAAAAGGCCGGGAGCGTGAAGTATGAAGACCGACCAGTGCCCACGCTCGAGTCTCCCTACGATGTCCTCGTGAACGTCCGCTTTACTGGAATTTGCGGAAGCGATGTCCATTACTGGCAGCATGGATCAATCGGCAGCTTCATTCTCAAGGCGCCGATGGTGCTTGGCCACGAGTCCAGCGGTGTCATCACCGCGGTTGGCGACAAGGTCAGCACTGTCAAGGTCGGCGACAGGGTAGCAATGGAGCCCGGCATTCCCTGCAGAAGATGCGTAAGGTGCAAGGAGGGCAAATACAACCTCTGTGTGGATATGCGCTTCGCAGCGACGCCGCCGATCGATGGGACGTTGGCGAAGTACTACAGCCTTCCAGAGGACTTCTGCTATGTGTTGCCCGAGTCGGTATCGCTCGAGGAGGGTGCGGTCATGGAGCCGCTCGCTGTGGGCGTGCATATCACTCGGCAAGCGGACATCAAGCCAGGTCAGAGTGTCGTCGTCTTCGGCGCTGGCCCAGTCGGTCTGCTGTGCTGCGCCGTCGCCAAAGCGTACGGCGCAGACAAGATCGTTGCCGTAGACATCAATGAGGAGCGCCTCAAGTTCGCAAAACGCTACGCAGCCACGCACACTGTGGTCTCGCAACGGGAATCTGCAGAGGACTCAGCCGCCCGTATCACAAACGATGCCGACCTCGGGCTGGGTGCCGACGTCGCAATAGATGCTTCTGGCGCCGAGCCATGCATTCAGGCAGGTATCCACGTGCTTCGAACAGGCGGCACGTACGTCCAAGCCGGCATGGGCAAATCGGACATCACCTTCCCGATCGGCGCCATGGGTGCGAAGGAGTTGAATGTGAAGGGTAGCTTCAGGTACAATAGCGGCGACTATGCGACCGCCGTCGCTCTGGTCACAAGTGGCAGGGTCAGTGTGAAGGAGCTCATCACCGGCAAGTTCAAGTTCAAGGATGCGGAGTCGGCGTTCAACGATACCAAAGCTGCGAAAGGCATCAAGATCCTCATCGAAGGTGTCGAGGACGATGCGTAAGCTTTACATACGGTATCAAGCATGCCTCTGAGCACTTTGTGAAATAGATAGAGTCACGAAGACCGCCAATGACATTTAGCGCTGCATACTACTACGCTACGAAAACGACTCAACATGCAGGTAGCAGCCTTGAGCGCCTGTGCCCTTGTGAATTGCTCTCTGATCGCTCAGACGCACGACACTATTCCGGACCGTGGTGCTGAGCCCTATCGGCCCACAAACCGCCACACCGGATTCGCCGTCCGCGCCATCCAGTAGTGCTGTCAAGAGCTCTGAGATCTCCGGCCGTCCAGAATAGAACGCTGCGCACGGTAAGATAGGTAGTCTCATGGCCGTTTGCTTGCCTGACTCTATCGAAGAGGCGGATGACGAGGTCGAGCCGGTCTTTTCGGTGATCACCGCTGCTTTGTCTTTCGACTGCTGGCCAGCCGAAGTTGGTTTGATGGCTTCGGCATCCTCCATGCCCTCCCCATCTTCGTCCACTACGACGCAGCAGCACGGTCCCAGCGACTTGTCACACTCGCAACCGCACTCCTTGGGGTCCTCGCTCTCGTTGGTGAACTCGTCCGAGCACGTGACATAGATACTGACTTTAGCTTCGATGCCAACACCTTGTAGCTGGTCGACTGCGGCTGCAATCTCGTCGTTGACCCATTTGACCCAGCTCGTCTCTTTTACGCACCACACAAGGTGTACATGACGTACAGGGAGCTGCTTGCCGTTCAGCGCTGCTCGGTGGGCGATGTCCTGCAGGATGGGCAGTGTGAAGGTGATACCAGTAGAGCCTGCAACCAAGCAAACTGAATCGAATGCCGCAAAGTCCGAGGGCGAGCCACCGTACGGCCCGTTCAGCAGAGCGTGGTAGCTGGCGACTTGCGCATTCTGTTGCGCTTGGCCTTCCTCCTTAGTATGTGGGAGTAGTGCCGTTGCCGAGTTGTTGGCCGAAGCCATGATTCGCTTGGTGAAGCCTTTGTGGCTCTTGAGAATGAACACTAGGTCCCCATTGTGTGAACGTGGCGTCGATGCGATGGTAGCTGGATGGCTCTGAACCCAGCCAAAACGCGGGATCGAGAGCAGGACGTGGGCTCCGGGCGACCAATGCTTGATGGCGGCGTTCGAGAGCCTGACCTTTGTGACACCGCCGTCGAGCGCAGTAAGCGTGGCGCGACTGACGCGGAGGTTTGTCCAGGCGAAGAGCGCGGTTCTGATGAGCCTGTCTAGCAGGTATAGCGCAATGGGAATGTATATGTATATTCTTGACCAGAGTGCAGTACTCGGTAGGTGGTACATCACCGCGATGATGAATCCGAAGAAGGTGATGATGTGCTGGATCACGAAGAACTCATACGACCAGTGGCGGAAGGGTGCGAGTGTGCTGAGGTTCATCCAGAGGAGGATCACGAACGCTGCAATACCCGTTACCGGGCAGTCGTCTGTCGTCCATTCCAGCTGCATCAGACCGTATTGTGACCAGGCTCTGCTTTGGAAACCGAAGTGGAAGACTGCGAGCAGAAGCATGACTCTGGCCGACCATCTGTGCAGGACATTCAACCGCTCATAAGAGACGCCCGTGGTCAATGTGATCAAGTTGTTCTTGCCCACGAGTAGAATGAGTAGTGGCATCTGAGCGACCGCAAGCCAGCCTGCCCTCACGCCTCGAGCCTGCCAGAACTGGGCGCCGGGAACACTATCATTGATGAACTCGAGAGCCAGGACGAAGGCCAGATACATAGCAAGCAGCATGATGGTACCAAGGGGCGGTATCCTGAACCACAGCAGCTTATGTGTTGGCGTGAGTTGAAGGTAAGTGGCCTCTCGCGCCAATGCCGTCATAGTCGCAAAGCATTGTGAGAAGATGTTCTTCGGTCTGGCCGGCTGCACCTGCTGCCTTGCTGCAGCCCTGAGCCTCAACTGGAGTGTTAGGTATCGCATCCAGTGGAATATCGAGGCAATTCCAATGGCCACGGCGACACCGTACCAGAAATATCTGGCGTAGGCATTGCCGATGATCTTCAACTGGTCGTCATTGAGGAGGTCCTCGAGGAAGTCCGCAGCCTGATCCGGATCCGAAAAATTGACTCCAGCAGTGCTCAAGGGTCCGCTGGGCATGTCGCCGTCCCCCATACTCATGTCCATGTTGGCGGTCAGTGTGAGGTTCAGGAGTGAGGCGTGTGTCAAGTCGACAACTGATGTTTTCCCGAGGAATGCGGGCGTGTTACCGAAGTCGAGAGCCCCAGGGTGTTTTTTATTTAGAGAAAAGTGTCCAAGGTCAAGGGTACACCGACAGAAGTCCAGCTAAGGCTTTCTCGAGATCGACTCAGAGAGCGCTTTCCGCCACTTTCAGGTACGCCGATGCGATAGGCAGGAAGGCAAGCCGTCAAGAAGGTATTGGGAGCGGGAGATGTCGCTTCGAAATCGCAGAATGGTTGTGAATGCCAAGGGGGAGACAAAAAGTCCAACTTACCGGCTCGTCCATACTACAAAGTGCGCGCACAATTGGCTGCCAAACTTGAAGGTTCCTCAGTGAGCACGTTTCGTGAGCAAGTTTCCACCAAAAGCGGAAAGACCAAAGGCTGTTATTTTCGGCTCGGAACATCGGCTCGGAGCCGAGTGCGGGCGTTAGGGTTCACTTCTTCCACGTGAACCTCACTGCCATCGCGGCATCGTATACACCCCTCTCACAAGACCAGTGCGTCTTGAGAAATCCAACGCGCCAGCGCTTTTCCTAGTGTGTTAAACCGCTGTCGGCAGAGTCTACGGCAGAACAGAGTGGAAGATGATCTGGACCTCGGCGAGCCACGATGATTTCCTGACAAACAGGCCGAATGGCAAAGGGGGGCGATGATGTCGACGGACTATCTGCGTGACCCGCTAGCATGGCTCTTCCATCGTGGAGATGGAAACGTCCTCCGACCTACTGCGTTGCAATATGACTCTCCGAAGTCGCATGGAGGGATTGGCGGGTATACAATGCATACTGAGAGCCATACAAACGAGTGCCCGCTGTATATCTATCATATTGCGCGGCGTTGGCAGCGGAGGACAGCCGACGTCACCAATCGGAGCCTACCGATCGAGCCGTAGGGCCTCAAAGCGACTTCCTATGCCACACGCGTATTGATACGCCGCGTCTCCCTCTTCTCCATTTCGACCCACCCGCGCTCGATCATCACCGTGTCTTAGGAATGCATCGATGGCCAAGCTCACTCTCTCGGCGCCCAACCTCGCACCCTCTAGGTTACCAGCACCGGGCCCTATACGCAAACCAGCTAGTTTGCCGGTCACCTAAACAGATGGCTTGAAGTCAGCATGGATCTGACAGAGTGCAGTCAATCAACAGGCCGTTGTGTCGTGCTTCAGCATCGACAATGGGAACATTTCTTCGGGCACAAGAATGCACCGCTTGGCTTCTCCCCAGCAGTTGGACTCACGAACAATGGCACGTTGGACTTCCACATGAGATCATCTGTCAACGCCGGCAACCCGTTCTTCACTCCAATCGGCCACTTGCTGTTGAAATCCTGCAACGTTGGTATTCCTTCGATGCCGGACTGCATCCCGGTAGCGAAGTAGACGAAGTCGATGGGCGGCATAGATGGGATAGGCGGATCAGTTTCAATGATCCATTGATCGGAATCTGGACAGCGCTTTTGCGCCATGACTGTGGTATGCGTGAACTGTGCCAGTCTCCCGGCTTCGGCGTGCTTCCTCAGGATCTTCTGGTACCGTGGCGTTACGCTCCCTCCACCAACGGCTTGCCGGAGAAGGTATGCACGCTCTGTGGACAAGACGTGAGCATTGACAATTGAACATCCAGAGAACGCTTCAACTCACCTTCGTCGTCGTCGGCCATCCAAAATGCCGCCTTTTCTCTGTTGCGGAACTTGCCCATCCACTGGAGGTCCACGTCAAAGGGCTTCACTATTCGTGTCTTAGCAGGGGATCTCACAGAAAACGGATGGCTGATTTACCTCTGAGCGGGCCTCTGATCAGGTGCCAGACCTTGGTGACGCCGGATCTAATAACCGCGTCCCCAACCTGGGCGCTTGTCAAGCCGCCGCCAATTATCAACACATTGGTGGCCTTCGGTTCCCTTATCTTAGTGGCAAGCTCGCTATTGATCAGCCGTCCTGGTCGTAGGTCTGCGGCATGGATTGCACCTCTGCAAATCCTACCGGGAAAGGGCGCCGGTATCACAGGGGATTCGCCAGGGCCGACAGCTACCACGACAGTGCGGGCGAAACGCACTGCGTGCTCTGTCGTAATCGTGAAAACCGGTTCCGACGCCTTACTTGCTGTGCCAAAGTCGATCGAGGCGACCGTTTCCTGCTCAACTAAGCCTGATCCCAAGTCGTAGCGCTCGATTGTACTCTTGCAAAAGTCTCGGAACAGCTTGCTGCTAGGTGTGTAATAGTCTTCACGATCCCGCTCGTCTATCTCTGTGGGCCGCGTCTTTGTACCAGCTTGTCAATAAATTTCACGCCCACGGATGCTGCTCATAAACGTACCCACAGCGTCTGCAGCCTGTGCGCTTCTTACTCGCATGTTTGCTAATCTCTTTGCCCACACAGCCGGCAATCTCCACGAGTTCTTCACTGCGGCCCTCGGCATGCGCAAAAGCCCGCAATGTATCTCTGTCACGCGGATCGACGTGGAAATACAGCGGAGATCGAAGCTGCCGTATCTCAAGCGCATTGAAAAGTTTGTGCCAATTCGCCATCCAGCTGTCGCCGGAGCCGTCGACCACCAGCATGGAGACGTCTTGGCGACTGCCCACGCTGGGTGGGACCTTTGTTTGTCCATTGCAGCAATCTTTGCGCGAGCTTCGAGAGCTGTGCTTCGCTAGCCAGTGATATCGACGATGCTCCTCGTCGGTGAAGAGTGCGGAGGGCGTGTGCTCACGCAGACGAGCAGCGACGGCAAGACCACATGGCCCGGCACCGATGATAAGCACATCGTATACGTGATCTTCCTCAATTGATCCTGACATGTTGTCGAAGTATGTGTAAGTCAGATCTGTAGCATTGAGATTGGGACTGATTTGGCAGCGACTGAGCTATGATACCAGATCCCTTGTCCGGATCACCTTGATGGCGGCCATGTGCAACCTTGATGGAGTTCACAATGATGGTCAGACGGGATGTTCGGTCCGTGCATGTAATTGACCTGGGTGCCCTTTCGGTTTGATTCACACAATGACACATGCCAACGTCTATTCACGGTGACCACGCTTGAAGTCGTCCCGGTGTCCAACTTCTTCAACCTCTTCCTTCCAACGGCTTCATTGTCAGCTCCTCTGCTTTCCGCTCCTCATCGTCTGCAAGCTCCTCGACCCCATTCCACAAAGCCTCCATATGTTTCCCAAACCCCTTCCGGATGGCGGCGAAGGAAAGCTCGATGTCACGCCCCGTCACAGCTCGGCGCGCGTGGAATATGCCTCTGATCTCCCAGCGAACATCAGCATCAGAAACGCCCAAGAACCGGATTGCATCTGGACCACCTCTTCTCCCAAAATGGCTCAGACGCTCGACGACTCGGTAAACCAGGCTTTCGCATTGGCACGGGCAGAAGCAATTCTGCAAGTTGACTTCCAGATACGAGCACTTGGTGCCGTGTATACCGCAAACCAGCCATTCCCACTCCTCGTCAAAGAGCGATGTTACAGCGCGATCGTGCTGATGTTCGCGCCGGCGACTGCCCGATTGGTTGGGGTTGCGCTCATGGTCCGAGTGAACGTGCTCCAGATTGAGCTCGTAGTGCGTGTTAAAATCGTACTGCCTGGTATCGAAGGCCACACTCAATCTCGTCGCCGGTAGATCGCCCGCTCCATCGCTATTACCATGGAGGATGCTGGATATCTTGCGAAAGTCGGGGACGTGGTGGTGCGCCGGCATGATGTAGAACGTGTTGGTAGACAGAAGCCGTTTCAGCGCCTCTATGCCGATCTGCTTGGAAAGTCTCAAGACCTGAAGCTGCGGTGGCTCTGGAAGCGACTCCTCCTGGCGCTGGTAGCGCTCTAGGCGGACGTCAAAGCTTGCGGCTTTGGAACTCCACCGCACAAATATCTTCTCCTTCGCAACGCACATGTCATAGACGATGTCCCTGAGCTCGGCTGGCAGGCTTATGAAGCCAGTCGGCGGCGGCAGGGGCGTCCGAGCGGCTACATCCTGGAAAGCTGCCTCCACCGCCTGTTGCTGCAACGACGATATCTGACGTCCTGCAGTGGCAATCTCCTTCTCGAGCTTCTTAACACGTTCTACGGCCGCCATGTTGCGCTTGACTCTGCGCCGACCCTGTGCCAGTCCTCCTCAGATCTCTCGCCTATTCTATACAAGCCCGACTGTTTGTCCTCCCTCTATGCAGGCCCTTGTTCAGCATAAGCGAGCCGTCTTGCTCAGAGAAGGGCCAATGTTCTAGCGGCCTCTACAAGCATTGTTGCTCTCACGTTTTTCTCTTTCAGCCTGCCGATTCAAGGCCTATTTGCGATTGGGGGTAGCTGGGCGCTACGATGCCAATATCGTGCCCAGCAGAATCCTTTCTGGCACAACTAGAATCGGATGGGGTTCTTTGCGTTTGGGCGAATGGCAAACACTTCGGACTACCTTGCCTTCACCTAGTATGATGCTTGCCACTATCGTTGATGCCAAGAGATGGCGAGCGTTGCTCCCCGGAAGCTGCCTCTCGGTATGTTACAATCAGACTCGGCCACCAACCTACCATCCAGTCTCGCTTCGTATCCACATGGAGCAGGCGGGATGGAGTCGCTTGTTCATCGTGTCAATATCTGGCATGCTTAGCGGTATTTACAAACCAATAGGCAACTCCTGATAATGCCCCTCTTGTCCCATCCGATCCCACGTGCATTGCGCCTTGCCCCGAGCCAGCATGAGTACACCATCAGCTAGCAGCCCTCTGGCAAGAACACCGTGCGCCAAACTTTCGCTGAGACACGCCGGACCCAGCAACGCTTCACATGCAAGTAACAAGCGTCCACTACGCCAAAGCATCATCACACTCATGTCAGTTCACCTCTATCCCACGTCCATGCCCTCCTCACTGCCCTCGACAGTATCATCCGCATCATCGCCCTCACCATCCATCGTCGCCGCGCCGGCACTGCCCAGTCTACCCCTCTTCCTCCCAGCACCCCACAGTCCACCCATCATCCCACTCCCCAACCTCGCACCACCGAGCCCGCCGACTGCCTCCAACTCATCACCACCGACAACCCGGCCTTCCGCATCCACACCCTCGCACAGCTCAAGCATAGCCGCGCGCTTCAGATTCCGGAAAGCCGTCGTCCGTACAATCCGGCCCCAGTGCGTCATGCAGAAACCTGCCGCACGCCGCTTCAGCCAATCCTCCTGCGCCGTATTCGCACGGTCGAAGATCAGAGCCGCATGCTGCACGTCCAGGTCGCGCACAAGCCGATTGACGCAGAGGTGACGCAGGCGCGGCATGTCGTAGATATTGCTCATGACCAGCATGTTCGCCACATCCTCCAGCGTCGGGCCGGCGATGATGTTACTCTCGGCCGGCGGGCTGGATATGCTGTCGGTGTAGAGATAGTACAGGAAGGCTTTGACGGCCGGGTAGGGTTCCGGAATGTGCATGCGGCGCGTGTGGAACTCGGACATCTGGGCGTTGTAGAGACGGGAGAAATGCGGCCAGCGGGCGCTTAGGATGAGGCGGTGGACGTGGATCGGTTGTGAGGTGTTGGCATTGTTCGATTCGGAGCTTGAGCCGGGTGGGTGAGGCGTGGCTGGTGCCATGAGGGTTGCCGAGGGTGAGCCGTCTTCGGAGAAGCTCTCCATGTCGTAATCGTCGTCCCTCAGCGCCGTGATCGAGAAGTCTGTGCCCGAGCCGGTCTCCGGCGGCTGATTGAAGGTCACCGCCAGGTCCGCACCGATCGCTGAGAGGTGTGATGAGCCGGCGTAGGTGTCGGATGTTGGTAGCTTCTGCTCGTTGCGCGCTTCTTGGCTCATCTTATTGCCGAGTAAGCCGAACTTACGGAGGTCGATAGGTAGCACATCACTCAGATACTCCTCAGCCTCGCCGTTACCGCCACGGACTTCTCGTGGACAGCCTAGTAACCAAGCGTGCGTGCCATCCGCGTCTAAGCAGCAGTAGTGCCATCGGTATGTGGGTGAGAAGAGATCTTTGCCATCGGCCAGCTTCTGCCAGCGCAAGGTATCCAGGTCAAGGGCGGAGAGTGATGTCTCGAGCGGCATGTTGGTTGCTGGTGTGACGAAGTCGAGCATGCAGCCTGAGCTAAAGACATGGAAATGCGTGCCGACGTTCTGTATCGGCAGATTGGGCGATGAGATGAACTTTACCGAGCTGATTGCGCCGGGTGCTATGGGCGGACTGCGCTGTATCTGTGTCGCCGAGTTAGACTGCACAGCTGTATTCGCAGCATAGCCGGTGGAGCCAAGCGCAGGCGTCTGACCGGCTGCGAAGCCGTAGCTGTGGTACCGCTCACTCAACGGCCTTGTGTCATCCGAGCCCATGATGCCGTAGCTTGGCCCACCCTCGAAAGCGGGCGTGCCTCTGAAGTCTAGCCACCACAGCTCATTCGTGCGCTCCATCTCCTCGCCCATGCCGCCGCTCACCCAGATCTTGCCGCCCCAGACCCAGCTTGAGTGGTCGTAGCGCGGCACAAACCGCCAAGTCCGGCTCCACGTCCACGTCTTGAGGTCGAGGAAGCAGATGTCGTCCAGCACAGCATTGTCACCGCCGCTCATGCCGCCGCAGACGAACAGCTTGTCGTCGTGAATTACGGCTGAATGCCTAGCTCTGCCTCTCGGTATCGGCCCGTTGATGTCTGGCTGTGTCCAGTGCGCAGTCTTGATGTCGAAGATGACGACGTCGGAGAGGTGGATGCGGTGCTCGTTCTCGCCACCATACACCAGTAGCTTGTCGCCCTGCCACAAGCACGAAGTGTGACCCATCCGCACCCCGGGGATGTCGCCGTAGTTGTCCACCAAGCTCCACTGCCGCGCATTAAGGTTCAGCTTCAGCACGTGATTATACACCTCGTCTGTGTACTGGTCGAAGCCGCCGAACGCATAGATCATGTCGTTGCCGACATAGGTCACGGAAGCGTTCACGAGACATGCGGGCCGCTGGCCCACGGTGGTGATGATCTTGGGCATGTACGGCTCGCCTGTGCGCCGCTTGCCCTTCGGCGGCGACCCGGAGAGGACGTATGTGTGGTTCGACATGTTGGAGGTGCGCGAGGAGCCGGAGTTGGAAGGTTGTTGCTGTTCCTGCTGCTGCTGCGGCTGCTGGTTGGAGGGGCCGGCGAGGGCGGGTTGGAGCGAGGCCAGAGAGGTGTAGGAGGGCGGGATGTGAGGTGGCACATATGTTGGGGGTCCGGCCATGCAAGGCTACTACCGCTGTATCATCACTGTCGGGGGGTGTTCACGTGCATGTGAGAGGTGTCAGCGTTTAAAGCTGGCCGCTCGTTTGTACATCTACACTGCATGTGGATGCATCTTCCGCAAATGACGCAAATCGCTCCGGGAAGCCGCGTCTCGGCCCACCTTCCTGTTTCGGGCTAACGCAGTCTCGTTGCCATGCGACAGCCGCGTGGTAAATAGTACTTGAACATCGAGCACCTGCCCAAGACTCTCTCTCTTCTTCCTGCTTCACCCACGAACACACATACCAAACACACTCTCAAGCCTCTCCAGGCTCTACCAAGCAACCCATCAACGGCTACTGCAAATATCTGCGATCACATACTAACGGATCCCTTGACTGGGCCATCTGTACGCCAGCCAATCCACCGCCCAAAAGCCAACCCAGACCAGGACTGACGTCTCATACAGACAGGACACATCGACACCACACCAATACTGCTTTACTCAGCGGATATGGCAACCACATCAGTACTCACCCCCATCAAACGCCGTGATGGCATCTTCTCCACCCGCTTCGCCGGCGGCCGTGTCCCGCTCACACCCTCGCCCAAGACACCTCGCACCCAGGTGATCCAAGACGCAGGTGTGCCGACGGAAAGCATACACCACGGCAACGCCAACCTCATCTCCCGCTTTTCAAGATCCGTCTCCAAGACCAACGTCCGGGACTCGCCCAAGTCAAACATCGCGAGCCGGCCGACACGGGACTCGCCTCGTCGCCTCGACCTCGGCGTCAGCGACTTCGCACTCACCGGTACTGGTCCACGCCCAGGCACGGCCACATCAGCCAAGAACACACCGTCTCGCTCTCGCAGTGGACGCGCCGCCTCAGTGCACCGGACACCCAAGCGTACACAGAGCAAGGTCAACTACACGGCGGCAGATCGGTTCATCCCCAACCGGACAACCAGCGAAGCCATCTCTACCTCAGGCGCAGTGGTGAAGCTCGACAACGAGCAGACACCTGGACGGCGGCCAAAGTCGAGCGCAAGCGATGGGTCGGTGGTACTGTCTGCGGGTGCCTCCAGCGCGTTTGACCTTGGACGTCACCCTTCTTCTTCTGATACTACTGCTTCTCTGTCACTTGAGGGTCTCAGCCTGAACGACAACGACGAGGACGACGAGAATGAGGCGCCAATGACCAAGGCCAGCCCAAACACCGTTGCGTACCAGCAGTCGGTGGCCGAAGCCTGCGGTGTCAGCATCAAGCAGCGCATCCTCGCCTTCAAGCCAGCCGCGCCGGAGTCTTCGCGTCCGATCGACCTCCGCTCGCAGTACAACCGCCCCATCAAGCCTGCTGCCGCATCTGCGTCCCACTTCAGACGCCGTGTCCTCACTGCACCCGAGCGTGTGCTCGATGCACCGGGTCTTGTCGACGACTACTACCTCAACCTCCTCGACTGGTCGTCCGGTAACCAGGTCGCCATCGGCCTCGAGCGCAGCGTCTACGTCTGGTCCGCCGAGTCCGGCTCGGTCAGCAGCCTCATGGAGTGCCCAGCCGACACCTACATCGCCTCTGTCAAGTGGTCCGGCGACGGCGCCTACGTGGCCGCCGGTCTCGGCACCGGCGAGGTCCAGATCTGGGACGTCGAGGACCAGACCAAGCTACGTAGCATGTACGGCCACGAGACCCGCGTCTCCGTCATGGGCTGGAACAAGCACATCCTCTCCACCGGCGCCCGCTCCGGCCTCGTCTACAACCACGACGTCCGCATCGCCCAGCACAAGGTCGCCGAGCTCGTCTCCCACACCTCGGAGGTCTGCGGCCTCGAGTGGCGCGCCGACGGCGCCCAGCTCGCGACCGGCGGCAACGACAACCTGGTCAGCATCTGGGACGCCCGTTCCCTCAACGCCCCCAAGTTCCAGAAGACGAACCACAAGGCCGCCATCAAGGCGCTGGCTTGGTGCCCATGGCAATCCAACCTCCTCGCCACCGGCGGCGGCTCGCACGACAGGAACATCCACTTCTGGAACACCACCTCCGGCGCGCGCGTCAACAGCATCGATACCGGCAGCCAAGTCACCTCGCTGCGCTGGTCCATGGCGTACAAGGAGCTCGTCTCTTCATCCGGCTTCCCGGACAACAGCCTGTCGATCTGGTCCTACCCGACGCTCGTCAAGAACATCGAGATCCCGGCGCACGAGTCCCGCGTTCTGCACAGCGCGCTCAGCCCCGACGGCCAGATGCTCGCCACCGCTGCCGCTGACGAGAGCCTGAAGTTCTGGAAGGTGTTTGAGAAGAAGGCCGGTACTGCCAACTTGGCGGCTGGTGGAAGCGCGACGGTCAAGGCGGGGTTGACGAAGGCTACTACTATCCGGTAGATGGTGCGACGGACAGTCTCTTACTCCCATAGGCTCTGGCTGGGTTTCATACTTGCTGGCATAGACCCGCTTCTCATAAGTTGGTCACTCAGGATGGCAGGAGGGTTCAAGGCACGCATTCAAAGCGGTCGGCGTTACTTTTGCTTTTGCTCCGATTTCGATGTAGTCAGGTAGCTGATTGCAATACGATCCTTCACACAAGTCCTGCCCTTCACTTCCTGGTCTCTCATGGCCCACCAAGCGGCAATACGGCAAAAATTGAGAGTTGTTCGTCAGCTAGACGTCGTCAACACCTAACGCCGTTACTGCCACCTCACCCGCTTTTCCCTCCACCAAGATTGATGAATTAACACAGACTGGAGCTCCGAGCTTACACTTCCTACGAGTAATGTAAACTTCTCACATTAGGCCTCTGCCGACTTCCCGTAATGGCATCCAGTGCGACTGTGCCAGTCGACGTTGGGATGCCTGCCTACCGACGACCTCTCAAGACCGAAGAGCGAACCATGAACCAGCGTCCCTTGAGGCGCTTGGTCCGTCTCGGGTCGCAGACGTTAACACCGCCCTGAGCTCAGCTGGGCATGGGCATATCCTTGCTCCGAGGCGAATGCTCCTTCACTGCAGCGCGTACGCACATCTATCGGTACACGCGCCTCTCAGTAGGACCACGGAGCCACCGTTAGGTCACCGAACTTGTGTTTGTGGCATCGTTTCAAGTTTCCTCCTTTGTACTGCACGTCAGCCAGGATGGCGCGGACGCTCCTCTTCAAGGATGGCACCGCTCTCATCCACTCAGACGACGGCAACTACGTTGAGGCGATCCAGACCGACATCCCAGTACCACGCAACACTTTCTTTTGAGATCGCCAGAGATTTCTCGGCACTTCATGCAACTGAAGTAATCGACTGCACGGTTGAGATCACAAGCACAGGTTTCGTCGACACGCACCAATGCACCATTAAGCCTGGCAGACGTAGCTCAAGGGCCGGCACGCCAACTGGACCTGTGTTCAGTACAAGGTGTCCGGCAATCTCACCGCACAGCTGTACGGTCCGGCGGACATCTTCTGGAGTCAGTTAGGTGGCTGTCTGGAGATGCTTGGGTGCAGGACGATGACCGTCGTGGACTTTGCTAATCTCAACTACTCTGCGGAGCATAGCACTACACTCCAACATGGGGCTACAGAAAGCTCATCGAGGAAAATGCTGTGCAGGCACAGCGTACTGTTACAATGTCATCTATGTGAGACTCGAGGGCTATGCCGCCTCCCCGTGCTTTCCCATCGACTCAATCTGCTCCCAAGACGCCCTCCCGGCCCCTTTTGCCAACGCCACAGCCGTGAGAAAGCCGCTTATCTGATACTAACACCACTTCTATCCGTGAACATCCTCGTGGCAACGTTCATCGCGGCCAGCTCTTGGAACAGGAGCTTAGCAGCGTACGGGATAATGATTTGCGCAATCCTCGTCTTGTTCCGGCACGGCCGGCATTCCACCTGCCCTTCCTTGAGCTTCGCAATCGGCGTCATGAGCCCGCAGATCTCGCAGATGTGCACGCGGAAAGCATCGCTGACGTCCAGCAGGCGCTCCTTCAAGAATGCCGATGCGCCGTGGGAGATCATGCAATCGCGCTCCATCTCTCCGAAGCGCAGGCCACCGTCACGCGCGCGACCTTCCACAGGCTGGCGGGTAAGGATCTGCAGCGGTCCGCGAGCACGCGCGTGGATCTTGTCGTCGACCATGTGCCGCAGACGCTGGTAGTATGTAGGTCCGAGGAAGACTTGCGCGGCCAGCTTCTTGCCCGTGTGGCCGTTGTACATGACTTCGAAGCCGCGCTTCTGGAAGCCGTGTTGCTCGAGGAGAGCGGAGATGGAGGTGATGGTGACTTCAGTGAAAGGTGTCGCGTCGCCTTCTTGTCCCGTGAGGGCGGCGACTTTCGAAAGCAGACACTCGATCAAATGTGCAATAGTCATACGCGACGGGATAGCGTGCGGGTTGATGATGATGTCAGGCACGAGGCCGTCTGCGGTGAAGGGCATGTCTTCCTGCCTGTAGGTGATGCCGATGGTACCCTTCTGACCGTGACGAGAGGCGAATTTGTCACCAATCTGAGGCACCTTTGTCGTCCTCGTGCGCACCTTGACGAACTTCAAGCCTTCGACGTTGGTCGTGAGCAGCACCTGATCGATGATGCCGTTCTCCGTACTCCTTAAAGGCGTAGACACATCGCGCTTGACGTGTAGCTTCGTCCTTTGCCCAAGCTCTTCAGCATCAGGCGCAATCGGCGCAGTCTTGCCGATAATGATGTCCTCTCCAGAAACACGCGCGCCCGGGCTGATGATGCCATCGTCGTCAAGCTTGTCGTAAGTCCCACCCTTCATCTTCAGCGTGTCGCTGCGGACAGGTTTCTCGAATGCCTCGACAACGCTCATACCCACCCTCTTCTCCTGATCCAGGTAGGCACGGAAGAACAGTGACCGGAAGAGGCCACGGTCAATTGATGACTGATTCATGATGACGGAGTCCTCTTGGTTGTACCCACTATAGCAAGCAATCGCCACAATAGCGTTCTGCCCAGCCGGAAGATCTCTGAATTTGAGGAATTCCATACTTCTCGTTGTTGCCAGCGGCTTCTGTGGATAGTAGAGCACGTTGGCCATGGTGTCCATGCGGACATTGTAGTTGGTGAGTGTGACGCCCATAGCCTGCTTACCCATAGCAGACTGGTATGTGTTTCGAGGCGACTGGTTGTGATCTGGGAATGGGATGATACTGGCGCAGATGCCCAGAATCATAGCAGGGTGAATTTCGCAATGAGTCCAGGTCCTCACCGCGGCATTGGGCTTCGCCTTTATGCGCCTGTGCGGGTCATCCTTAGGCTCGACCCACGGTACGCCAGCGCGAACCAGCTTGTGCTCTTCCAAATCATCAGGCGTCATAATGATCATGGCGGTCTCCTCCTCCTCGGCGTCGAGGAACTCAATGACACCAGACTGCACAAGACCATGCCAGCCGAACGTGTTCTCCTGCTTCTGCTCTTCGCTGAGTCCTTGGTTTTGCATTTCAGCGAGAAGGAGCTGGTCTTCCTGCAGCTTCTGAACGTGATCGCGACGTAACGCAAGACTGCCGCGGTTGGGCGAGTGTGGGTCGTTGTCAACCACAAAGAGCGGTCTACAAACCCGGCCAGCGTCTGTGAAGACCTTGATCTCGCGCTCGCGCACGTCACGAATGATCGTTACCTCGAACCCGATCGTGTTCTTCCGCCGTAGCATGCGCAGCGCATCTGTGAGCTGGCCGCCGTTGTTATGTACACCCACCCATGTACCATTAAGGAAGACTTTCGTCGCGTTCGGGTTGAGCACCGCATCATACTCTTCCAGCAACTCCATGCCACGATGTCGCATATACTCGATGAGTGGCGTACCGGGTGTACCGACTGAGACATAGCACATCAGTGCCAAGTTCTTGACCAGGCCACAAGCCTGGCCCTCAGGCGTCTCGGCCGGACAAACCAGACCCCAGTGCGTATTGTGCAGCTGCCGCGGCTTCGCGATCTTGCCATCGCGCCCAATAGGTGTGTTCGTGCGCCGAAGATGTGACAGTGTCGAGGCGTAGGTATACCGGTTGAGCACCTGACTGACACCAGCCTTGGCACTAGCAGCCTTCTTCTGGTCGCCCCAGTTGCCTGTTGCTAAGCAATATCGCAGCCCAGATGTTATGATGTTCGACTTGACAGCCAGTGTGATGTTGAACTCGCGGCCATTCTCCACGCACCTGTGCAAGTACTGCCTGATGTCCTTGACAAGCTGAGCGAACTTGAGACGGAAAACCTGAGCCATGAGCGGACCTGCAAGATCAAGGCGCTTCTTGCCGAAGTGATCTCTGTCGTCCTCTTCGACCCTGCCAAGCTGGACCTGCAGGAGACGGTTCACCATGTAGCCGAGAAAGAATGCCTTGCGCGTTTCGCTACCCTCTTCTTGCGAGATGTGAGGGAGGAATTCCTTCTGCATGATGTCGCGGGCGTACTTTATACGCTTGTCTTTCGTGCCCGCCATTTGCCCTCTTCTGCCAATGAAGTCGAGTGCCTGCTCACGCTCTTGGATGGCGAAGGACTCCTCAAGACATGGCTTGAGCATCTCCAGCATTTGAGTGTCGCTCTTCTTGCAGATGTGGTTGAGGATATCCTCGTCAGACACAATGCCCAGCGCACGGAAGACAGCCACAAGCGGAATGTCGGTCTTGACGTACGGCAGACCAACCTTGATCGTCTTGCCAAGGTTGGCACCGCTATTCCGCTCGTAGAGCTTCACCTGCATTGTGCTGATGAGTCTGCTGCCCTTCTCGATAGCACTACGGATCTCAGCCACGACTGGTGTAATCGAGCCCTTCTTCCTGAAGACCTGCACGATGTTCGCCGCACTCCGCTCTTGCGCAATCAGCACCTTCTCCGACCCGTTGATGATAAAGTAGCCACCCTGGTCGAATGGGCACTCTTGGAAAGCGTACAGCTCTTGCTCGCTCCTGTTGCGCAGGGTGCAGATCTTGGACTTGAGCATGACTGGTAGCTTACCAATGAAGACACGCACTTCTTGGTCATCGCCGTTGTCTTCAGGGTCGCGCTCCCAGAAGGTCTCATACTCTTGCCCGTCCCACTCTTCTGACGGCACCCACTGTTCGCCCTCGAGCGTTGAGCCCACCGGCCTCTCACGAGCAACCATGACGCTTTTCTTCATGCCGAGGTAGATGGGAGATGAGTAGGTCAGGTTCCGTAGACGCGCCTCGTGTGGATACAGCGGTCGTGTGCTGCCGTCGCCTTCGGTCATGGCTGCTTGTGAGATCGTAAGGTGCCCAAACTCTATTTGCCAGCGCTTCTTCACAATTGGCGCGCCCTTGCCATCATCCTCGGGCGACATGTTGCGGTCGACGGAGATGAAGTTGGTCTCGCTCACGATCTCCTGCATCGTCGTGCCTGCGAACTCATCGAAGGAGTCCAGCTGCTGGGACACCAAGCCCTTGGCCTCGAAGAAGGACTGTATGACGTGCCAGCAGTCTTCCGACGTGATCTGGCTCTCATCGTAGTCATCCTCCACACCCGCCATCATCGCGTCGCTCCCGTTCATGTACGCCATCTTTGCGGCTCGATGTCGCGGGTCTCGGCTGCCGCCTGCGTAGTTCTCTTTCGTTCCCGATGCTCTTCTACTGTGCCGTTCGCGCTACCGACGAAGGTGTCGCGGCTGCCAGTGAAGGCTCGGTGGCGCGAGGCGTAGCGCAGACGGCGCGCCTTCGAAGAAATCGCGATCGCTGTGGCGCGCAGGATGCAGTTGCCTCTAGGGAAACGCAACTATGAACGCGTTCGTGCGCGGATTGAGTCTATCGATGGGAGATCAGGGAGTGGCGGTGGTTTGGCGGGAGCTGGGGTTCACAGGAGGCTTTGGCATGCGACTGCTTAAACATCTTCAAAGGTCGCCGCTTCGGCTTGAGCCGCGGAACGCGAGAAATGGAGCTTGATTGGTCATGACTAAGTGTGCGCTAGCGGCAGCTCACTGCAGGATGTGAATGCTGTCCTCCACGCTCCACCTTCCAGTAAAGCTGGGCACTTCGGTCTGCTTCTCGACGACGGGCACTACGAACTCCCTGAAGCTGCCGCGAGACAAAATTTTCTACACCCTCACCTTGGCAGATGCGTGGTAAGTAGTTGATGACAGCCTCAGCCGGGTCATGATCTGCTTCGACCTTATGGCGCAGGTCGCATAGTAGCAGTACAGAGCCCGCATTCATTATCCACACGCCGTACTCCATGGAAATCACCCTACGTGAAAAGAGTCGTCCGTGTCGTTGCGTTGCTGTAGCCGTTTCCAAAGTTACCGGGACGTTTTGCCGAAATCGGCTGCTGCTGCGTTGGGCCCAACCTGAAGGCTGAACCTCACTTCATTGACATCCTAGCCGTCTAGGGCCAACGAAGTTCCATCATTCGTTTTGCACATGCTGCGTGCCAAGCCGTTCGGCCAGAAGCTGTTCAGCAGACACCGTGACTTCAACAGCGCCAACAGCTACAACAGCGTTGTTGGAGCTATAGACAGGTACAACATTCAGCCGAAGCCGCCTCAACGTACTCGATCGCCGCAAGAAACGCCAGTAAAGCTACAACACCATCATGATCCGAGCCACACTGCTCATCCTGCCGCGCGAGATCCGCGACATCATTTCTCCTACCTGATCACGGGCGAGGCTGCCACGCTGCCACAGTAAGATGACCCTGATTCAGTGATCAAGCGTCACTTTGACCTCGCTATCCTGTCAGTTAACAAGCAACTGCATGATGAAGCTAAGGAGTACCTCTTCAAAGCGCACACCTTCATCCTCGTCACTCACAAATGGCTCACTTTCGGCGGTGCTGAAGGGCCACTGCAACATCATAAGCTCCCTGTGATCACCAACGTTTCCAAGACAGCAATGAACTTCAAAAACACTTCACTTCATCTGGACCTTAGCTGTGACTCAGGCGCATGGGCTCCTGATGCCGGCCAGCAGGGTGTGTTGATAGCGCAGCCGGGAGCCTTCATCATCACCGAGACCGAGTTCGGTATGTTTTGTCGAATCCTACAGCGACGCTTCTTCAACATGAGGTCAAAAGCGGTCTACCTTGACTCCAAACCCACCGAAGACGCACTATCACGCCGCCCTGTGGTGTCCTGCAACGACTCGTGGCAAGCTCCGCTTGTGACTACCAACGTCAAGTTCATCACCCCGTCTGCCGTGGAATCGGCCAGGTCCTCCCGGGAAACCTCCATGGCCAGAATTCTCCAGGAGAATCTTCGCGGCGCTTGCCAGGCAGTGCAGCTGGAAGCATATTCACAAGGCAGCATAGCGGCAAAGGCGATGGTCAGAAGCATGTCACCCGACATCATCCGTATCAAGGCCCTTGCATACAGTCTGCTCTTAGTCGTGTCTGAAACCAAGGACACCGCGGACGAGCTTGCCAAACGAGGAAGCTGGCGATCGGCGGTGGCGTTGTACTTCCAGCTCGTACAAGACACCGCCGTCATGTCTGTATTCGCGCCAGCCTTCAAATCTGGCGTTGAAGCTGCCCGTCGGTGTCCAGAATATGCCAATCACATACTTCAGATTGCGACGACAGTATGCGACGCAGCACTGACCGGCGGTTGGATCCTCCTGCGGCAGCATGATATTCCAAGAGCTCGCGCACTCGCCTTTCAGCCCTGGACCATTTACGGCAAGCTTATTGCCGAGATCCGTCAGACATTTACGCCACTCTATGAAGACGACGAGGAACCTAGGAACGAGCGTGCGCTCGCCTATTTCCACACCGTGACCAAAGAGCATGACTGGCACTCGCAGGAGGGACTCCATGCTCTTGGCGAACGTCTGTCGAATATGCTCTCGGAGGCGCCCAACAGCGCCTACGTTGCTCACGACCTCGACTTAGTGCGAGAGTTGCTGCGAACAGCGCAACGGACGACTTTGACGGAGCAGTTGGATAGACCGAGTCTATGCGCGCTGCCGCTGCATTATTTCTCATCGAAGGTGACGAATTCTATTCCGGCTCCGATCTTCACAGACTGGTATCCGGACGACCTCTCGAAAGACGAGCAGAGCGCAGTGCATGCTTTGCAAGGCTCCGAAGGCATGCCTCGTGGTGTTTTTGCCTGAGACTTGGCGTATCGGGCACGAGCATGATGCAACTTACTCTAAAGACAGTCAAATCCTCAGCATTCAACGTTACTCATGGAGAAATTATGAGTGACACGAAGGGAGGTTCGGTAAGCGCAACCAAGCGGACTCGACCGTGGAAACATATGGAAACTCGGAAACACCAGACAGTAAGAGCGCACCTGAGTAATGTAGGAACCGCAGGCACAGGATTACATCTCGAACCCCTTTTCTCCCTTTCCAACAACTGCTCTGACATAAAGCTATCTTCAACACCGCGTATACCAGCACCCACGAGTCACAAGTCACCACGATGGATGACGGCATCAGCACCACGCCGCTCTTCAAGCTATCACCAGAGCTCCGCAACATGATCTGGATATTTGTACTTGTCGAGACCGAGCCCATCCCGTTTTCGTCGCTGCACAATACGAAACATCATGTTGTCGAGCCCGGCATTACACGGACGTGCTCTACCGTACGCAAGGAAGCCCTCGCCATATTCGATACCAACAATGCACTCGAGCGCCGCATTGACGGCCGCAAGCGTCCTGCCGAGGTCCTCAACAGTAAGTTTGAGAAGAGCCTTTCAAAGTATGGGTGCCCGCAGATGCGCCATGTTCCGAAATATCGAAGTCAAGCTCGATTTTGGTACCACTGTTGACTGCACGTTGCTCCTGCAGTGGGCAGAGAGGTTCAGTGGATTGTCAGCACCACAGGCAGGTAGTGTGCGGGCCTGCCATGTGCCGTGCCTAGCACCCCCCATCCGTGGCTTTCTCAGGCGACCCGGACTATCCTGCTGGCAATACCGCGCTGAGACCGAGCAGCCGTGGTACGCCATTTTTGTTCTCGGCCGCGGAGCTCGTTGGACGCCGCTCGATCAGCGAGGAGCCTGTTATCCCACCTATACCGTCACAGCCGCAGAATCGGCTGTTCAGGTACGGCTTCACTCGCACCCGAGCGCTTGAATCTTATGCAATCGGCGCAAGGGACTGTCCACAGACAGCTAATCGACACAACAGGCATCAAGAAGGAATTCTGGAAAGACTTCGACGTGCGCTTTGCCGGAAGCATGAACAAATCGCAGATCAGCTGGGGTGAGGTTGCGACCTGGCTAAGTAGAGTGAGTATAAGCTTGCGACACCGTCCACGTGCCGAGTTAGTGCTTGGCATCTAGAGGAGACAGTATGCTTCCGCTGCTGTACCGCTCCAAATGCTTTGACGGTCACCATCACCCAAACAGTACGCTTGGTCATGCATGATCGTCTGCACCACGTCCTTCCAAGCCACCCAGGAGCTGTTTCCAGCAGGACCGTTGACGTTGCAAACCGGCCAGTCACTTCCAAACATGGTCCTGCTGGGACCAAAGCAGCCGAGCACATGAGTGACCCATGGCCTCATATGCTCCGCTATGTCGCTCGTGGACCTCAGATTCGGAGGGAGCTCGCTAAATGCTCCAGATAGTTTCATATACGTCTTTGAGCACCTCGACATGCATTGGACAGCATTGCACCAGCGGTCGAACTCCGGGCCTCGCTCCGAGAAGTCTGGCTTGCAGAGATGGTTGATGACGAAACGCACTCTTTTCGTCTCCGGGACACCCTCATGCGCCATCTCCATCGCCGTGGCCATTGCCTCAAGCTGCCAAATGCCGCTAGAGTGCTGGTCGACACCTACGTCAAACGAAAAGCCTCGTTTTCCCAGAAGCTTCAGGTTAGCAACAAAGGTGCTGCTGAAAACGAGCTTCTCGAATGTGGCCCGGTCCTCGATAGCCTGAAGCAGGAAACGGAAGCCTTTGACCCGCGGCCAAACTTGAGGGCCAGCCATGTCTTTTGCCAGCAAAAGGTACTCATCCAGGACAGCAGTCGGTTGGTCGATGGGCGCCCATGGTACGAGACCGAGTAGCATGCTGCTGTCCCGTGCTCCGTATCGGCCCTCTACAATGTCGCGCAGGAAGAGGATTTCGTCGAGCGGACCCTTGGCCCAGGTTGCAATGTCGCCGTTTGGCGGGTCGTAGCGTACGTCGGTTTCAATGTATACAACACCCTTCACATCCAGATCTGGGTCTTGTGCCACCCCCCGCTTCGATGCCTGGCAGTAGTCCTCGAGAAGGTGTGGCTTGGCGAGAGGCATTCCAGGAGGCGTCATCCAAGCATGACTCTCCTCATTCGACGTCGCCTCCGGCCATAGATGGATGTGGCTGTCGATGACTTCTTGTGGTGCCATCCTAGCCTCAGTGTGTCTACCTGTCTTGAGTCGATGTCGTTGGCCAAACACCAATAGTGAGTGGGAGATGAGGATCTTGCATGGTATACATACCTTACTAACGAGCGCTTTCCTTTGGCCCACTTCGTCCCGCCCGACGTCGTCGATGGTCGTGGAGACTTTGCAGCCCATCCGCTTCTGCTCTCGGCGTGCATTGCTCCGGAGACCCCACCAGCCCACTTTGTTACGCAAATCTCACGATGATGTTTGGTCTTGCAACATCGAAATGGCAGTTTCTATAGCCAGAAGACCTGCTCTCATATGCCTGCAAGCTCTGAGAAGCATCAAGCCATTCCACACTGCACCACATCGTTACCTCCCTTGACAGCACAAACATGGTGAAGCTACTCGAAGGCAAAGTCGCAGCGATCACAGGCGCAGTGACTGGCATTGGCCGCGCAATAGCACTCGACTATTTGAAGCATGGCGCAAGTGTCGCAGTCAATCACTTCCCAGACGACAGATCAGCGTCACAGTTCGAGGACCTCCAAAAAGAAGCAGGGGAGGGAGCAAACCTCATCGCAGTACCGGGTGATGTCTCGAAGCCGGAAACGGGACAAGAGCTAGTGAAGAAGACGGTAAAAAAGTTTGGGAAGTTGGACATATTCGTGAGCAATGCTGGTGTCTGCCAGTTTGCCGACTTCCTAACGTGGGTGAACGGACACGGCGACTAGGATCGGAATTCAAGAGTGCTAACGCTGGAACAGGATGTCGCATGAACTTGTCAACTTCACCATCACCACCAACCTCAACGGTGCCTTCTTCGCCGTGCAAGCAGCTGCTCAGCAGATGGCCAAGCAAGAGCCATCCGGTGGCAGTATCATTGGCATCTCCTCTATATCTGCGCTCGTTGGTGGCGCAGGCCAGACGCACTACACACCTACCAAGGCTGGTATCCTCTCGCTCATGCAGAGCACGGCGTGCGCGCTGGGCCAGTATGGCATCAGGTGTAACGCGTTGCTGCCGGGCACGATCAGGACGCAGCTGAACGACGAAGACTTGGCGGACCCCGAGAAGAAGAAGTACATGGATGGCCGGATACCGCTCGGTCGTCTCGGGAGGCCACACGATCTTGCTGGGCCAGCGGTGTTCCTGGCGAGTGATCTAAGCGAGTATGTCACTGGCGCACAGCTGCTCGTGGATGGTGGTTTGTTCGTCAACCTGCAATAGCGTGTCGTTCAGTCGAAGCCTCCAAAGTCCGTCTCATCTCCGGCGTCGTTAGCAAGGTCTGCTTGCTGTCTTCGCTGACTGCCCAGAATGGCACTTCGGCGGTTGTTCTCCGATTTGCGGATGAAGCCTGCCTTTGAACTAATCCTAGCGCGACGTGCAGACTTCGGATCGGCCTCCTTGCCGCGCTTCGTCCTGGATTCGATACCGCGTTTCTTCAGCTTCTGCTTCTCCGGCTTGCTCAAGGTGGGAAGGGCGTCAAGGAGCCATTGCTGCATCCCTTCTCCGCTGCTAGTACCCTTCTGCTTCTGCGCCATGGCTACCACAGTCGCCACATGTTTGAGGTATGGTATATCCTCCTTGCTATACAGCGTCACTGCCACCCCACCCTCGCGGCCCGCTCTGCCTGTGCGGCCCACACGATGTACGTAAGCTGCGCTCGATGTTGGAATGTCGTAGTTCACCACGCCGTTGACACCGCGGAAGTCCACGCCTCGTGAGAGCAGGTCGGTGGTGATGAGCACCCAGATATCGCCCTTCCGGAACCGCGTCATAACGCTCTCACGAACAGTGTCAGACAGGTCAGAGTGAAGCACGGCTATACGGCTGATGCCACCTGCTTCTGCCGGGATGTCGTAAAGCAGTTCTGAGTGTAAAGCTATTGCGCGCTCGATTGTTTGCGTGAAGACCAGAAACGGTGGCAAAAGCGGTGCTCCGGTATCCCCAGAGCTGGCAGCAGGGTGAAGCAACTGTCTTAGTCCCATCAGCTTGCCTTGCTCAGTAGCGGCGTAGACAAGTCGATGTTCAACGTTAGGCACCGCAGAGTCTTTGAGGCCAACTACAAGCCTGACAAGGGGCGCCTCTTGTACATCACCACTCCCGGCACCGAGCGCATCCCGGCGTGTATGTATTGTCGAGCGCGCCAGCTCCTCGATGTTACTACCCATGGTGGCGGACCATAAGCTCACTCGCAAATCTGGGTTCGACAAGCTATTCCAAATGGCCAATGTCTGCTCCCGGAACAAAGGGTCCAACAGCACGTCGGCTTCGTCCAGCACAAGATGACGTACGCCCTTCAGGCTCATTTGTTTCAGCTCATCCTCCTCTTCGAGCATGTTATGTAAGAGGCCCGGCGTGCCGACAATGATGTCGGTCTTTACGATAGGCGGGCCAGCTTCGTCACCAGCCTGCTGTGTTCCACCCGACGCCAATCGCATGCCTTTGCGAAGCTGAGTAACCTTAATCTTAGTCCCGCTCGCCAGCTTCCTCCCTTCGTTGACGATCTGACCAGCGAGCTCTTTCGTAGGAGCAAGTACAATGGCCGAGGTCATCCGCGCTAGCGTCTCATCGGTCCGCCTCTCCTGACTGATCTTGTGCACTAATGGGATCATGAAGGCGAGTGTCTTACCACTACCAGTTGGCGCTACCGTCAACAGATCTACACCATCACTGTTATGAGGTGGTACATCAGCAGCACCTGCCGCAGGCTGCAAGTACAGTGAGGGAGAGTCCAGCAGTAACGGAAGTGCGCCCAGCTGCACTTCTGTTGGAGTAGCGTAGCCTTGGTCGTGAATGTTGGCGGCCATCCTTTTGGGTATTGCATATCGCTCTCCTAGCTCGCGAAATGAGCACAAGGGCTGTGGATGCAGCTGCGACTTCTCCGTCTTTGCCTTGCTACCCTCCTTCCCTTTCCGCTTGACCTTCTCCTGTGGCGAGCTGGGATTCAGCCATGTTACCTTCAGCTTGTGCTGCTTCAGGATCGCTCTGATTTCTTCGCTCGATATGGTCTTGGTAGTGAGCGGGGTGTCTCGCGCATCCTCAGCGTGCTGTGACCCAGCAACCTTCTTCGAGCTTTCCGAGTCCGAGATCTGAGCTGGCGCAGAGGCCTTCACCCTCATCCTCGTAGCCCCATGCCCAGCAAAGAAATCCAATCCAGTCAGCTGGTCATCAGATACCGAAGGAACATCCTGTACACGCTTGCGCTTCCTCGAGGCCGTTGTGCGGTTGTCCAGTGGCTGATTCACGATCGGGGGGAGTTGAGGCTGCGCACGCTGTCCAGCAGATGGTGTACTCTGGTTCTGCTTCTTATCCGTTTTCCTCGTCGCCTTCGCCGATCGCGACAAAAGCCTGAGAGGATCCATCGTGTTGCAGCGGAAGCAGTCTCGAGAGGTGTTTAAGCACTATTAGAGAAGTCTCGAATTTGATTTCACCGCCGGCGCAACCTCGGCTCTGCGTGGAGCTCCGGGATGCGGCTCTTTCCGTGCATCTCCAGCCAGCCCCGAGAAAATCCAAGGAGAACAGCAAGCTCCCAGCAGCTGCTGCCATTGCGACCGCATCATCCTCCGCTCCTCTCCGCAACCATGGCTCCCACGATGCTGCCCCGGCTGGCGTTCAGGCAATCCCGATGGGCGCTGCAGAAACGCGCTGCCTCCACCACCGCTGAAGCGGCCCAGAACACGGCATCCTCAGGAGCAAGCAAGGCCAAGGAAGGCGCATCACAAGCCGCTGGCAAGGCACAAGAAGGCCTTTCGAGGGTCACGAGCTCGGCCGGCAGCACCGTGAGCAGCGCCGCGTCCAGAGCCAGCGCCGCCCTCTCCGGCATAGGTGGGCGGACGGGCCAAGCCATCAGCTTTGTCCAGAGTATGTACTGCGCAGCGGACAGATACGTTGAAGGGGAGCAGCTAATGATGTCTAAGCCCTCGTACCGCCTACGATCTACTATGCGCGTGTCGGCGGCGAATTGGCGAAGCTGATGTTCCAGGGCCGGAACATGTACCCACCGTAAGACTGCACCGGCACCCCCCGGACATTGCAAGGATGGCCATTGACCTTCTGCAGAAACATGCAAACTGTACAGTCCTACCTCACGCCGCTCCAGAACGCGCTCCGCAATCCTTCCGCCCTCCTCAACCGGTCCGGTGCCGCTGCGGAGAGCACGGCGCAAACAGCAGTGAACAACCCAGAGAGCTTCTTGACACGGTTACGGAACTTCGACGCCTCGACTATGACGACCGTGGCTATTGTCACCGCGGAAGTCGTTGGCTTCTTCTCCGTTGGCGAGATGATCGGCAGGTTCAAGATTGTCGGGTACCGGGGTGACCCACACAGCGAGCACCACTAGGTGAGAGCAAGGGTGGAGTAACGATGTGGACAAAATATTGTTCTGGGGTGGTGATGCGGCGAAGCAACCCGAGGAAACACCTAACATCTTCAGCTGAGGATATCAACGGTGCGCCAAAGACTCCCTCTGGCGCGTGTACTACATTATTGTGCATACTACTTCTCCTGGCGCTAGATCATGTGCTTTAGAGATGTTGAATTCTTAAGGTACCGGGACGCAACATGCAGTAGGTGCTCGAAGTCCGAAGTGAGCTCCAATCATGGAGTTGGTAAGCTTTCAGGGTCGCGACTGCCACGCGACAGGCCATTGCCACCTCACCTGCTACTTAATCTCTTTGCTTACCTGCCCAAATACCTACTGTCAAGACATGTCGCTAGGTCATTTGTCTCTTGCTACGCGGCTAGCGCCACTGGGTTCACGTCTGACCGATCGTATAGAAAGATCGACCATGACTTAAGGGTCGCACAGGCGGAGAGGCCCGTAAGAACCTATCAACGGAGCCGGACCAGAGGCTGAGAAACGACAGTCAGCAGCACGTGCTTTCACCCATGCCAAAATCGTCCACCCATCAAGATCTCGTCCCAGGTACTTCGGAACTTCTGAAGCCACATTGACCATACTGTCGCAAAACACGTGACCATTCCGCCAGGTCGATCGGAGGCGCTCACTTATGCGCGCCTACCTTTGCCCTCAAGGACAAGGTGGCCACGGAACCATGCGCCGTTTGATGGCGTCTATCGGAATGCTCTTCATGCTCGGTTCGCTCGCCTTAGCCAAGCAGATGCTGAGCAGTCGACATGTGCCGGCGGCAGTTCGCTTGCCAGTCTCAACACAAGACATCGAGCGCATTGGTACCTGCAGAGTGGAGGATCTGCTTTCGATCTTGTGTGACAAGCCACCAACATAGCCGCCTGATGTGGTACGCATGCACGTGCTTGGCGACGACATCTTGTATGGCTTGCGAGCGCGGTCGTCGGATACGAGCTTTGCTGGCGAGTCTCAATCACGCTGTGCAGAAAACGATTCGGAACATGCTGGCTTCGTCATTCGTGGCCTGGGAGGTCCGGCCGTCGACGACAATGACCGTTGCACTACGTGAACAAAAAGATGAAGACGCCACCATTACCCGTCCCCCAGCCGCGGACGCATGTCCCCTGCCGCTCTATACTGCCCGCAGACGGCAGACCACACCTCCACTCCCCCAGCTCGGGCTTGAGATGACAGGAAAAAGAAAGGTCGTGCATGTGTCTACTGTCCGTCCACCAGTAGCACAGTTGTGCTCAGAGCTTAGTGCCAATGACAACTCACCTCGCATCATTAACAGCGCGCATGCGGAATCGCGGATGCAGTGGCAGATGAGCTGCTTGCAAGCGAACGCGCTCGAGCAACATGGTGGGCAGCATTGACGTGCATCGGCACGGGGACGATTCCTCCCACGGGTCGATCAACGCCATCGTCGGTGAACATGTTCAAACCCCAGGTTTTGGAGCTGTACAGCAAACATCGCTAGCAGTAGGTACCTTGTGAAAGCTCTGATTCGGTCATTGTGTCTGCTAGTCTCGCGGAATTTCTTGTGCCGTCCTGCGCGTCGGCGACAGCGAGGACAAAGTGCAACTTGACTTCAAGTGGAACGCTGATGCGACGACCACGAAAGGGCGATCCGCATCGTCGTGCTGCAAATCGCTCGATCAGTGCGCCTGCACACTTCACTGGCCCCGACTGCATTCCCAACAGCGTTACATACACTATATGCACAATATAAGCCCAAGTCCTCGCTTGCTCCACACAGGGTCGACTCTATCCCGTTGCGGATGTTAGTGGAGAAACTCCGCTGCTGAACTTGAAGTGGCAGGTACATAGTACAAGGGCGTATGCTGGGATCACCCACTCCGCAGACGCCCGACAGGCGACAGTAGTAGTGGAGCGCAGCAACAGCGTCGTATAACTAGCTGATATGAAACGACCGATAGACCTGTGTGTGCGTCGCGATGTCAGCTCAATAGATCTCTGCTCACCAACGACTTCGTCCGCCAGTAGTGCTGCGATCTCATGTGTGTACGACTATACGTACCTAAAATGGTGGTGAAGCTTTTTCGTCAGTGCATCCGTTCACCAAACTAGCTTGCACCGCTAGTGAAGTCGTCATTAGCCGTGTGGAAGAACCCGGCCGAGCCTCTCTCTTACCCCAGCTGCCCATCATCGTCGAAAACCTCGACATTTGCGGAATGCGAAGCATGTCTCACCATTACGCTCAACGCCTCGGGACCGTACTTCGCAGGCATGAGCACGGGGCCGGCAGGTATGGTGTCTGGCGTCACTGCAAATGTGCGGCAAGATGAATGTTTTCGCCCTTTGACGCTGACACCAAGCAAGCTGATTCTTTTTGCCGCCGAGCTGAGCCCATGTCTGCTCTTTTAGGCCCTGATATTTCGGATAGCCGCTGACCCCGACCAACCGATGTGGCAATAAATATCCTGGCGATGGCTTTGCAGGCAACCACAGGACACAGGCGCGCCGCACGAGCACGTCCCGCTTGCATATCTTTTAGCTCGTAGTAGGCGAGACCAGCAAGCTAGCAACGCAGCTCGACCCCACTATCAATGACTACAGGCGGGATGGGGGGCGCCAGCCATAGCTTTCTGCAGAAAGCCACGGCCAGCTCCAATTCGAGGGAGTGGACCACTTCTCACGCGCCTGCAAATGTTCCCAGTGATCTCATAAGGGTATGGAGCTCTGCACGCAAGAGCATACTAATAAAACATAGTACCAGCATGGACCGGACCCTAAGCGCTCGCATGACAACCGAGGAAAGCAATGGCTGAAACTTATATTCCCGTGTGTGTCCTCTGATCGTTTCCGTCTACACTCTGCTACAGATGTCCCATGTAGTCGCAGGACTCGCCGCCCTTTCCTCTCGTTTGAAGGCATCAGCATGGTTTCCTGGCTTTACGTTGCCGTCTTTGCATGGTACGCAACAACCTCACGCGCTCATCTTTGCCTGGGCGTTCCAAACCTAATCCGCGAGGAGCACGTGCGCTGACATGGTCGGGCAGGTTGTTTCGATACGCACGCTTGATTGTGAATTGCATTTCGCATTGGACATTTCGGCCTTTACCCATACCCGCAAACCCGACATACACCTCGGCCGATGTTACCATCATCCTCCCCACCATCGCCACCGGTGGTGAGGAGCTGGAGACCACATTGCGAACTTGTTTGCGAGCCGACGTTCACGAGCTGATCCTGGTGACGGTCGACAGCAATGTTGACAACCTGAGCAAGGTTGCCAACGCTGTCAACGCCAAGAAGATCAGGGTCCTGAGCATCAGAGAGGCCAACAAGCGCCGGCAGATGTGCAGGGCCATCCCAGAAGTCTCGACCAGGATCACTGTCTTCGTAGACGACGACGTTGCATGGCCGCCAAAGGTGCTACAATGGATGCTGGCACCTTTCGAGGATCCGAAGATGGGAGGCGTGGGCACTTCGCAGAGGTTGAAGAGGTCGGCGGACATGAGCGTCTGGAGCTTCTTGGGTGCCGCATACCTTGAACGGCGAAACTTTGACTGCTCTGCATGCTTGCATATTGATGGCGGTCTCCCATGTCTCTCAGGACGAACGGTAGCATACCGCAGCAGTATTTTGCAAGACGATGCCTTCACTCTCGGCTTTACCAACGAGGAATGGCGCACGTGCCAACTCAATGCCGACGATGATAACTTCATCACCCGATGGCTGTACTCCCATAACTGGAAAATTGCTATGCAATACCACAAAGAAGCCGAAGTGCAGACTACGCTCGAGGATGGTCCGAAATACCTGAGCCAGTGTCTTCGATGGGTCCGCAGCAATTGGCGTAGCAACCTCACCAGCTTGTTCGTCGAGAGACACTACTGGTACACGCAGCCGTGGAGTACCTACTCTGTGCTGCAGACTACGATCACGGCTTGGGCCCTGCCCTACGACGTTCTGATGTTGTTTGCATGCTACCAAGCTTCCGTTGGATGGGACCACGATCTGCGCAGGGCGCTCTTCGTCTTCCTGGCCACATGGACCTTTCTGTTCAGCAAGACCGTGAAGCTCTGGGGCCACTTCCTTCGCTACCCGGCCGACGTTATGTTTATCCCGGTTTATATCGGCTTTGGGTACTTCCACGGTCTCATCAAGCTCTGGGGTCTCTTCACCTTGAGTGAGGTAAGCTGATAAAGCCCAATTTACAACATGCTGCATATACTGATCCATCACAGACTACATGGGGCAGCAGAGACGGAGCGGATGCAGACAACCGTGTCCGCATGATCCGATTGCCGCGTTATGGCTCGACTAGCCCTGACGGCAGGAAGTCTGCAACATTCGACCACGTACCGCCCCACGAACTGATGGGCGACGACCAACTGCCCGCTTACGATCGGCACGGCAACAACACCAATCTACACTTAATGACGACTTTTCACGACTAACGACTCTCATTCGCGCTCTTCGATACCCAGGCATCTTCTTCGTTCCGCGCGTTGGCGCTGCTTATAAAGGTAGATGAGGCAAGAAAGGCGGCATCATCTGCTACTTGGAAAAGCTCTGCTGGTCAAAACTTCTGGGCCTGGCCTTCTCAGAATCACGGTTTGCGCGGCGCATATGAGTACAAAAGTTGGAGCTTGCTCGGCCACAGAACTCAGGATGGCGGCGGAGATATGGACGGCTTGGAGCTTGCCATCACAGCATCCAACTTGGACTCTGTACTATAATTTTTGCAGCGATGCATAGCGATTGAGCGAACAATCACACCCACATTCTCCCGACAGCTGACGTCTTCCGGCTGACTTGTACCTGCGTCCCATCCGCCGCGTTTTGTTGGTGTCACCCACAGCAACGCACGTGTCCCGCTGTTGTGTGACTTCGCCTACTTGCAGCCGGACGATCAGTCGTGCCATCCGAGACATGAGGCCAGCAAAAGCGGGTTGGCCACACCACGAGACTGATGCCAACAGCTGAACAGAGAGCCTCATTAGCTTGCAGCGACCGATGCCAAGGACAACGCTCAACATTCAACAAGCTGCTGCAGCGTCCTCTTTCGAGCTGCACCCTGATATTGGTGAGAAGGTTGGCGGGCAGGAGAGTTTGCCGGTCTGCTCCAATCAGAGGTGCAGCGAGGCCATGCAAGCCACACCATGCATGATGCAGGCGGCCTGGCTCGAGCATCGAGCCCTGGGAGGGGTACATGCAGTGACCTTTGGACATCTGGTCAGACCTCTTGACGTCAAGCTATCACACCCTCAGCGCGAGAATGACCCACGTCCACGTATTGCATCCGGTACGTACACTGCATCGAGCAAATTTTTCCAGTGCAGTGTGGCAGTAGTGTGTGAGATTCCAGCGCTCGACACATGTCAAGCCCCACGATTCCAGCAAGGATCAAGGGCCGAAGGGTAGGTTTGTGTTTATGCTCGTCATGCTGAACCCGCCACGACTCGGCCCGCTGATTGCGTTGCATGCGAACTCTGACAGTCCCTTGACCCTTCACCTTCTTCTAGCGAGCCGCTATCTAAAAATCCTTCATTCTGAAGACTGCAGTGATCTGCCTTGGGAAACATCTGGTGCGGGCGTGGGGACAAACGGAGAAGGTGCGATCCTCCGACCGCTACAGTGCTATATTACTACATGCAACACCACCCACTGCCTTGTTCCTCTGCCGTGTCTTACCCAAAGGCAACCAACCGCCAAAGCCACGCTGAACATCCAATAAGCCCGCGAATGCCATCCGTCCAACCAAGCGGTGCAGCGTCGGATGCGCGGTCACCGGTGACCGGACTGTTCTTGTCTCAGAAGAAGAAAGCACGCAGTACGCCACGCCGAGGAACCAGCAAAGTTCAGCTGGTCGGCCCCGCCGCTTGCTCCCATCTCCACACTTGTTTGCCCAGACGATCTTCCCGCTCGGGACTCGGGAGAGCAAGGACGGCAAAAATTCGCTGACAGTGACAGCCTGACAGCAGGGTTCAATGTTCATCACGACAAGCGCGGCCGGCCTCACGAGTCACGTGTGAACTTCACCTCCCGATACGAACTAGGTGCCTTCCTCTCTGTACGCATAGTCGCATACGTACCCGAGCGACTAGGGATACAGAACAAACCGTTGTGCCGAGGTGTCCCTTGGCATGACAGCTGACGACCTGACGACCTGACCAACGAACGACGAACCTCCACTACTACCGCTTCGCCGGTTTAGGCAAGTGTGAGATAAGCATGGCTTGGTTTGCTTTCTTCATGCAGGCACACACCTACAGCTGAAGCTCACCATCATCCATGTCGCTACAGACTGCAGTGTGGGTCCAGAATGCTACATCACGCCAGCGGGAAGACGCAGGTATTCCCAGCGAGAAGGGGTGCTGTGAGCACCCTGGTCACCTGGGGGCCGCCGACGGCCGTTGCTTCCATACGGGGTCCATGTGACCATGTCCACTTTCGGACGAGCACACGGAGGACGATGCCGAGCAGGCTTGCAGCCAGACTATCGAGTATTGACAGCTAACAACCGAGACACACCGGCTAGAGGCTAGAGGCTGGAGCATGAAGACAGCCGCCTAAGACGCCAACAACCTCATGCCTCTTTGCCCTCGGACTTGAACTTCTCCTCCAGCTCCTTGAGCCCCTCGAACGTCTCGGCCCACTTGCTCCACTCCTTGTCGCCTTCCTGGAAGCCTCCGGCGAGCGGCAGGCGGCCACCAGTCTTGCTGCCCATGCCCCAGATCCGGGCGATGGCTTCCTTGATGCCGACGACACCCCATGCGGCCACCAGCTTCTCGCCCTCGCAGATGCGGAATTGCAGGTCACGCATCGCCTGCAGATCCGCCTTCGTGGTGCCTTTGGCGGCGCTGTCGTTGAACATGGTGAACAGCCTGACGACCATGCGTGGGAAGATGCCGGCCAGGCCGTCAATCGCGGCCACGCCACCAATCGTCAGCACGGGCAGCAGGTTCTGGCCCAGACCGGTGAAGACGTAGAAGTGCTCGTGGTCGATGCGCGGCGAGGCGGCGATCAGCGTCTGGTCGTCGATGATGCCGTGCGAGAGCTTGGTGCCGACGATGTTCGGGTGCGCGGCCAGCTTCTCGAAGGTGGCGGGCGCGATGTACAGGTTGTTGGTGACGCCGGGGTAGTGGTAGCTGGGCGGCAGTGGTCAGTTGAAGATGCCGAGAGCTTCACACGAACGAGTGCTATCCAAGCTACGGTACTACCCACATCATGACAGGCAGGGCAGACTTGTCCGCCACCGCCTCGAACCACTTCTGGATGCCCTGCTGCCCGGTCGCGGGCGCGAAGTAGCCCGGGCTGAGCACCATGGCGTACTCGGCCCCCGCCGCCTTGCTCTCCTCGATCATCTGCAGCGTATCATCGATCTGCTGCGTCGCCGTGCCCGCAATGATCGGCCTGTCCTTGTAGCCCGCCTCATCCAGCGCCTTCCTTTGGCTCGAGATCAACTGCGTGCGCTCCTTGGTGGTTGTGAAGATGGCTTCGCCCGTGCTGCCTAGTATGACAAGCCCCTTGACGCCGCCTTTTACGAGGAAGAGCGAGTGCTCGGTTTGCGTGTCGAGGTCGAGAGGGGGGGAGACGGGGTCGTAGCTCGCGGTGCCCTCTTTCGCCCAGAAGGTCGGCACGGGCACGTAGATGCCTGCGGGTGGTGGTGACGCCTGGGCGCCGCTGCTGCCACTCGAGCCATTGGTTCGGTCGGGGACTGACATGATGTGTTGTAGGGAGAGAGAGGGTTTGATATGGGGAAGCGTAGTGTGAGAATTGTGGAAATGATCGCGAAGTGAAGTTTGATGATGAAAGGCGAATGTGAAGAGTAACTAATAACAACAACCCTACCTACAAAGATTGCAATATGTACCTCTGACGGCTCAACTCCTCATCGTCAAGCAATTCACTCGGCGCCTGGCCGACCTTCGGCGAGCGGCGAAGGTGGGATGCGCAAGATGCGTGGATGTGGTGGAGTCGGTGGAGCTGTGAGCGAGCTATTCCGAGGCGGCGAAGACGAAGGATAAATGTACGTAGCTGGCTTCGAGTGACCCACCGACGAGCAGAGTGCCCGATATGCACTGCCCCGTGGGACGACAGCTAGATGGGTCAAACAGATCGTTTCGAACTTGCTCTTTATAACCAGTTGTCATTAGCAAAGAGTTATCCTGAGGCCCGAGTACCGGCAGTAATGTTGCCTCGCTTGTCATTACCGTCCACCAGGTAGATATCTATCTCAAAGGCATACGACGTAAAGGTATCATCGCCATAACCACCCCCAGCATCGTCGCCATACCATGCAGATGTCAGCCAGCAAGCCGCCCCCCAAGCGCCACAACGACCCGCTAAATCTACTCGAAATCCAAACAAAAGAAAACCCCCCCAAACCCCAAACAGGAGGGCAAACCCAAATCTCCTCACTCACTCGACCTCCCCACCCCGTCTCCAAGCCGCGCACAACTTTTTACCACCTTCCGCCCACCACAAGTGCCACACCTCCAACACTACTCCCGTATAGTATCCCACCGCCTCCCCAACCCCCCGCCCGCACCCCCACCCCCTCTCCCCGGCACATCCAACCTCGCCCCCGCCAACCTCCCCGCCAGCAAACTCTGCCGCACAATCGCCTCCGCCGCCGCCGCCGCCGCCAACCGCTCCTTCTGCCGACTCCGATCGCGCAGGTACCGCTCCGCCTCGGGCCGCATGCGCAGGATGCGCAGGATCATGTCGTCGTTGGGGTCCGCCTGCGCCTCTTTCCGCTTCGCCTCCTTGGCCTGCCGCATCGTGCCCAGGTTGCGGCTCATCATGATGCTCTTGGAGCGGCGCATGCCGTTGTGCAGCGTGCCCAGCCCCCCCGAGGCGGCGGCGGCGGGTCCCGTGCTGCTGCTGCCCGCCGCCGCCGGCGCGCTAAGCCGGTTGAGCTTCGCGCCCGTCTCCTGCTGCCGCCGCGCCGTCGCCTGCGCGATCCCGTCGCTCGTGCGCACCAAGTTCTCCGTGCTCTCGCTGTAGAAGAAGTTCAGGTTCTGCAGATCGTGATATTTCGGGCTCTTGAGCACGTCCAGCGGCACGCCGTGCGCCGCCTTGTCCTCCTCGTCGTAGGCGTAGAAGAAGTCGAACAGCGTGGCCAGCCAGCGGTACACGATGTCCACCTCCTGCTGGCCCAGCGCCTTCTGCGCCGACGGCTTGTCGGAAAGGGGCGGCACGAGCAGCGACTCGATGGTGACGAGGACTTCCTTCCAGAGGCGCGTCATGACGGTGATCATGGCCGAGTCGGTGAGGGTCTGCTTCATGATGGCGAAGTTGTCGTCGAAGTAGTTGAGCAAGGGCTTGAGCGCGTTGTTGACGTCCTCGCGCGCCGCCCCAGCAGCCCCAGGTGTGATCGCCCCTCCGCCGCCTCCGCCGCCTCCTCCGGATGGCGCCCCAGCGATGACGCTCATCGGCCGGCCCGCAACCTGCTGCGACAACTTGCTGAAGTAGCCCCGCGCACTACTCATCGTCACCCCGGCCAACGCGCCCCCCTGCCCGCCCCACCCCAACAGCGCCCGCAACGTCCGCCGGCTCAAACACTGCTGGATGTACGCCGACAACTTATCCGTCACCTTGCGCGCCATATCCCTCTCCGTCCGCTTCAACGTCCGGAAAGCCTTGCCAAAGTAGAACTGGATATCGTCCCGCTCCCCCTCCATGCCCACCCGCACCAGCACCCTCCCCTGCGTATCCAAATCCAACCAATACTCCCGCGGCACGAAATCGTTGAAATGGCTCGGGTCCAGCTTCAGGCTCGTGCGGCCGAGGCAGTCGTGGTCGCCCAGCAGGTCCCAATCCCACACCGTCGCCACCACGTTCAGGGGCCCCGTGGTCAGGATGTCGACCGTCTCGTCCCAGCGCGGGTTCAGGCTCTGGTACACGGTGCGCGTCTTGGCCAGCCGCTTCTGGTACTCGTCACCCAGCACGACGTACGGGTCGCTCAGCCCATTCACGTCCCCGGCCTTCAGGTCCTCGGCCTCGATGATCTTGATCGTGAACATGAACTTCCGACTCCCCCTCAGGTTCCCATGCCCCGACGGCGGCGCCGGCTCCAGCCGCCCGATGACCTCCGCGCACGCATCGACGTTAATCTCCTTCTCCACCGCGTCCAGCTGCAGCGTCGCGTACTCGACATCGTTGATCTTGACAAAGCTCTCGGGCCAGAACTGGAAGGGCTCGATCTTCTCCCCGCCGGCCCACCCCCCACCGCCTTTCCCACCTGTCGCCCAGACGTCCTTGGCGGCCGCCAGCCACTTCTCCTTCTGCGTCTGCTGCGCCCGCAGCTCCTGCTCCGGCGTCTGCCGATCCATCTCCTTGGCGAACTTGCCCTCCAGCAGCTCGCAGTACCGCGCCACGCCCCTCCCGATCGACTTGGCCACGGCCGTCATGAACTTGGCATATTGCAGGTCGTCATCCCACCCCAGCTGCACTATCTGGTCGATGCTCTGGTTGAAGATCCGGTACACGTCCACCGCGCTCTGGCTATGCCTCTCGGCCTCCGTCGGCGCCACCCCGGCTTCCTTATCCGCAGGATCCTGTCGAATTTGGAATTCGTCGTGCGCGACCGCCCCCTCGACCCAATCAATGAGCTTGGCATCCGTCAGCGCAATCCAGCGCCACACAAACTCCTGCAGCAAGCCCTCGACGTGAAAGCCGAACGACCGGCCCGGCAGCGCCTGCGCATACACGCGGCGGATCTCGACCAGCTCCTTGTACAGCTCGAAGCCATCCTGCACCGGCACCTCCGCCCCCTTCTCCTTCGCCAGCGCCATGATCCGGCCCACCAACTCCCGCGCATCGTCCGCGAACGAGGGTAGGATTTCTTCCACCAACAGCGTGAGCGGGTTGACGCCCATGACCTCCGGGCTCTTGCGATAGCGCTTCTGGATCTTCTCGCACAGCGCCGTCACGGCCTTGCCGAGCTGGATGACGTTGTAGAACTCCCACTCGGCCGCGTTGTCCGAGATATGCTTGGCGAGCATTTCGTGGTACTTGGCGCGCGCGCTCTCCCGCAGCGCGTCGGCGAGGGTGGCGGTGAAGGCGGCCGTGTCGGTTGGGGAGCGGGTGAAGAGTGTGTCGTCGTAGATGTGCGTTTCCAGCACGTACATGACGGATCCTATACTCGGCGGTTTGGCCTCGTAGCAGTGCTGAAACGTCTCGTAGAGCTCTCGCAGCAGAGCATCGTGCAAACTCGACAGTACGCTCTGATTCAATGCGTAATCCGCAATCGTCCACTTACTCCTATCGAAAAGTGCAAGCTGCGTCGCTTGTTGCTGCTGGCTGAGCTTACCCGCCTTCTTCGGCTCGGGAGCAGGCGGCTCCTTGACGAAGAGGAATGCAGCGTCCAGCGTATCCAAAGATATCTCCTGGTGTTGATACTTCTCGCGTATCACATCCAAGAACAGCACCATGCGTGTGAAAGCCGGGATGCGCCAGCGCAGCGCAACCTCGTTCAGCAAGTCGGTCGACTGCCGCGCGAGGAGCTTAACGGCCGGTGCATCCTCCGTCGCATTGCTAGGCGTCGGGTCAGGGTCCGCTAAGTCATGGGTGAGTGCTATCTTCAGCACCTGCCGGTAGTAGGCTCGCGCGGCGGGTGGGATGAAGGTGAAGTTTGCTTGGCTCACGTCAATGGAGGCCGTGCCGGAGTCTCGTGGGCTGCTGTCGTCGATGTTGAGATGGGACATGTCGACCGGTTGATCGAGCGCGTACCCCGTGTCCGTCTCAGCTCCGCCAGACATCTGCCGGCTGATCTCGCCGTACGCCGCGTTCTCACTCTGCGCCCCAGTCGATGATCGAAAACCAGCTGGCAAACTGCTGCCGCCCGAACTGCCCCTCGCGAGCTCCGGGCTGGACTGCACAATGGCCAGCATCATCTGGCTGAGGTCGGAGAACTCGCCCTTGCGCCACGTCTCGAAGGCGTCGTCCAGATCGAAGTCGTCCTTGGACAGCGTGACGCGGGTGTTGAGCATCATGTGGTGCTGGTAGTCCTTCAGGTCCTTCAGCGCCGCCCGCTCCGTCCACTGCTCCTTGTTCGCGTTGATATCGTTCTGCGCCTGCACCGTCGGCTTGGCGAAGATGCTGCACACCCGTATCACGAGCGGCATATCCCGCACCTCGTAGCTTCGCGGGATCTCCACTTCGATGCTCTGTCCGCCCTGGCCACCGTTCCTCTGCGACGTATCGGCCAGATCTTGGTCGTGCTGCAGCAGCTTCGTCTCTAGCGTCTTCAACCGCGAGCTCAACTCCGGCCGGTCGCGCGTCCAGTCGTTATTATGCAGCGTACTGCTGATCAGCCGGACAAACAGCGCCACATGCCGATCCACCATCCACTTCCACGCATCATCGTCGGCGCTCTTGCCCTTCTGCAACTCGCCCGTCGCGCGCGAATAGAAAATCAACAGCAAGTCCTCCACCCGCCGGTCCTTCTCCATCGTCTTGCGGAAGGTCGGGTTCTTGAATTCATTCAAGAAGTTGGCAAAGGTCCGCTTCACCAACGCATCCCCATACTCCTGCCCCTTCTCGCTCCCGATCAGTACGCCGGTGATGCGCTTGTCCAGCGCGGCCATGAAGCCGTGCGGGAAGCGGGTGCTCTTGCTGTCACGGATCAGGTTGAAGTCCTTGACCATGTCGTTGATGCTGGTCGAGCTGCGCTGCAGCGGCTTGCCCGTGTTCGCCACGTGCTGCACCCGCTTCTGCCGCGCCTGCAGCAGGTATGCCAGGTAGGCGGCCCGCAAGGCGTAGGTGTAGGCATCCTGGTCCGTCACTTCTGCTGCACGCTTGCCCGAGTAGGAGATGTTGCGGCGCATGGTGTCTGCGGCGCCGTACGAGTTGGCCCGGCGCGAGCTGATGAGGGAGGAGCGGGCCGACATGCTTCTAGGCCGGTGGGAGTGGGAGTCGGAGTCGGAGTCGGCGTGGCCGTAGCCGAGCAGCTGGGCGGGGAGGTCGTTGCTAGACGACATTCATTGTACGTGTTTGGTCGCAGTGGTGGGCGATCGTGTTTGGGACCTGGGTATCGGGCGGGCGGTGGGATTGCGGTCTGCAGATCGATTGCCTACTTATATCCACCTGCTCCGTCTCGTGCTGTTGTCCTTGCCGACTGCTCTTGCTGCTCTGCCTTGCTAGAAACAGTAGGCACACGCAGGCACAGTTCACGACCTAAGTGACCAAGGAGCCCTGGGGAAGGCGCAGGCTGGAACGACCTGAAACACGCAGCCAGGCCTGCTCCACTACCCTTCTTACTAACGTACCCTGCCACAAATAGCGCCAACGATCTGCCCAAGAACTCGCTGCGTCATTGGTGCCCGGGTCTGGGCGTTTCAGAATGCGGAGCCGCGGCGACTCACCCAAACCTTTACCTCTACCGCCGCGCTGCGATACCACGTTCATAGTCCATACACCACCAGAACGTACTGCTGACGCGTGAACCGACGAGCCCGGGAATTCGGACGGCGAGACTGTGAATTAGCGGACGATGCGGAGGCACTGTGCACTAGAGACCAGACGAACACGAAGACATTTTATCCCGCCTTGAGCCGCGTCGTCCTGCGCAGACCTCATCTTTCGGCGCACGCTCTGTCTGCCTTCTCCCACTCTCCGGTATCGGCCGGACAGCGAGCTCGACGTCAACAGTACGTTGCGCGAGATACACATTCATTCGTCGGTTAGCCCTCGAACTCGCCGTGAAGTTTGCGCCTCGAAGCAGAGCCGCCTCAACCGTTCGTTTCAATTCACTCATATCTCGCTTGCCAACCCGCAACGTGCGCATTCGGAACCGCAAACGGAACACGCCATTCACCACCAAAGTCTGGGGGCAAACGGTGCGCTCCCTCACTCATACATCAAGAGCTAGAGGACCTCGACTCGAGTACTGACTGACCTTCCGCGTCACCAGAACCCGCAACAGCGCATCGAGCGCTACACCTCCACCCGCACCCACCCACCCAACCCTGCCCCACTCGCCCACCATGAACGGCGCCGACAACAAGCCGCGCCTCACCGACCAGCAGAAGAAGCAGAACCACATCGTCAGCGAGCAGAAGCGCCGCGAAGCCATCCGCCGCGGCTTCGACCGCCTGTCGCAGATCGTGCCCGGGATGGAGGGCCAGGGTCGCAGCGAGGCGCTCGTGCTGGCCGCCACGGTCGAGTATCTGAAGCAGCAGGTGGCGAAGAAGGAGGAGCTGAAGGCCAAGGCCAAGGAGCGCGGGATGAGCGAGCGGGAGTTTGAGCGGGCGTATCAGGGGGCTGTGAAGGAGTTGGAGACGGCGGAGAAGGACGATGGGGAGGGGGGGCGGGAGGTGAAGGTTGAGGGGGGCAGTAGTCGGCGGGGTCATGGCGGGAGTGGTGGGCGGTGAGGGGGATGGGTGCTGGTGAGTGGCTGAGACGTGGTTGGTGGTTGCGGTGGGCGAGCTGACGATGTAGACCCCTTCCCACTACCTCGGCCTCGACAGCGAGAGATGAAACTACGAACAGCGCACGGCATACGGCGCAAACAGCGAGCAAATTGTAACGATCGCTCGATCGATCGATCGATCGACTATTCCCGCCCGATCTGCGATCTGTGATCTGCCCAAAGAGCATCGCACATACCGCGAACGCCCTGCATCACGCTCGGCGAAGGGGCCATGCTTGGGCGGCGGGTAGCCTTTCACACGCGCGCATTAGCTGGGAGACCCAGCAGGCTGCTTCTTCAGGGTTGGGCTGTCTTTTCGTTGGAAAGGAAAAACGCGCCTACAGGGCGCACAGTACGTACGTCAAGCATCACCAGTTCCTTTACCTCCACTGCACTTGTTGTCCGTCTGGTGGTATTGCCCGTCTTCCAGTGGCCCGTCTTCAAACGGCAGGCGGATTCAGGAAGGGCTTCGTGAGCGTGATTGCCATTGCGAAGGATTCGTGTGCCTCAGGCATTTATGCAGGTGAGTCACTTCTGGGTCAACGCAGCCCATGGAGACGGATTAGCGCAGGTTAAGCGCAGCAGTCAGTGTGCGCGGAATCGTCGAGCGGGAGTCCATGGTATCGTTGGGAGAAAGCAGTGAAGAACATAGTCCGGCCGGCTGCGTCACAACTGACCAACCCAAGGCAAGCGCCAAGACATCAGGCAACACCACGTGCTGCGCCTCGTTTGCTACTACCAGGTACCAGTATATTTGTTTGCTTCCCCCCCTCTCTCTTTCTTTGCACAAACACCATCAACACCGTCCGGTATACAACCAACACTGCAAACCGATTGCGATTCAACTGCGAATCAACCAATCCCCACACAGCGGCACGAGCAAGATGTCGAACCACATCTGCGGCTGCCACTACACCACGGGCTCCGAATCCTGGAGACTGACGCGCCACTACCTGCCGCAGGTCCAGCTCCAGTCCCACACCACCATCAACCCGCTCTGCTTCACCACGCAGCTGACGCAGACCTTCCACAACCCGAACACGGAGGCGCTGCCGCAGGTGCGCTACACCTTCCCGCTTTACGACGGCGTCGCCGTGAATAGGTACACCATCTCCTACGCCGGCAAGACGCTCAAGGGCCTCGTCAAGCAAAAGGACGTCGCGAAGCAGACCTACCAAGCCGCCGTCGACCGCGGCGAGACGGGGGGGTTGCTGGAGGCGCTGCCGGCGGGCGTCTTTGGCGTCACGCTCGGCAATGTGCCGGCGCAGGCAGATGTGGTGGTGGCGATTACGTACTGCGGGGAGCTGAAGCACGATGCGGCGATTGATGGCTTGCGGTATATGCTGCCGACGTCCATTGCGCCGCGCTTTGGCGAGTATCCTGGGCAACTGCTGAAGAGCAATGCTGTTGCCCAGGGCGGTATCAGCATCACCGTCGATCTCGATATGGCGGGCTCGGCGATCCGGAGGGTGCAGTCGCCCTCCCACCCCATCGCCGTCTCCATGGGCGCTCTGTCGACCGCCGCTGCCGCTGCCGACGGCCCAGCCACCGACGCGCCCTTCATGGCCTCCCAGGCTTCCGCCACCCTCACCCTCGGTACCACCGAGCTGGCCGCCCACTTCATCCTCCAACTCACCATCGACGACATCACCACGCCCCGCGCCCTCCTGGAAACCTACCCCACCCTGCCCAACCACCGCGCCATCATGGCCACCCTAGTGCCCCACTTCACCCTTGCCCCCATCCACCCGGAGATCGTCTTCATCGCCGACCAATCCGGCTCCATGGGCGGCAGCAAGAACGCCGCGCTCGTCTCCGCGCTCAAGGTCTTCATCAAATCCCTGCCGGTCGGCGTGCGCTTCAACATCTGCGCCTTCGGGAACAGGCATAAGTTCTTGTGGCCCAAATCGCAGGCGTACAATGAGGCCAACGTGCAGGCCGCCATTGCGTTCATCGACACCTTCACAGCGGGCTATGGCGGGACGGAGATTTTGAAGCCTATTACAGCGGCTTTTGAGAATCGTCTGGGGGATTTGCCGTTGGAGGTGATGTTGCTGACGGATGGTGAGATCTGGGAGGAGAAAGCAATGTTCGCGTACGTCAACGCGCAGATCAGGGGCGAGGGGAAGGGGAAGAAGGTGGATGCGCGGGTCTTCGCGCTCGGCATTGGGAGTGATGTCAGCCATACGCTGGTCGAGGGCGTGGCGCGGGCGGGCAATGGGTTTGCGCAGTTTGTGACGGAGAATGAGGGGACGGAGCGGAAGGTTGTGCGGATGTTGAAGGGGGCGTTGTATGCGCATACCGAGGGCTACGAGCTGGAGGTGCACTATGCCTCTGCGGATGGGGAGGGCAAGGGCGAGGAGATGAGCGACGCGGAGCAGGAGGAGGACTTTGAGATCGTGGAGAAGGTCAACGAGTGCCTGAAGATCACGGCGGCGGATGATGATGCGAAGACGGCGTCGCAGCCCGCGGCGGCGCAGGCAGCCGTCAAGTCGTTCTTCGACACGGACGCCAAGGTCGACGGGCCCCGTGCCGATGCGATGGGCACCTCTGCGGGCCGCTACGCGCACCTGCCCGCCATCGCGACGCCGAAGCTGCTGCAGGCCCCCGCCAGCATCCCGCCGCTGTTCCCGTTCAACCGCACGACCGTCTACCTGCTCCTCGGCCCCGAGTCCGCGCAGCAGGCCGTCACGGCCGTCACGCTCCGTGCGACTAGCTCCGAGGGACCGCTGGAGCTTACGATTCCGGTCCTGCACGCCACGACGCACGGTGGACCGGCGACGATCCATCAGCTGGCGGCTCGGAAGGCGATCCAGGACTTGGAGGAGGGGAGGGGCTGGCTTCAGGCTGCCACTACCACTTCCACTTCCACTACTGACGGTGTAGCTGGCAGCGAGGAAGTGGTGGTGGAGGTGAAGCAGAAGTACGCCAGCCGCTTCGACGAGCTCGTGGAGCGCGAGGCGGTGCGCTTGGGCGAGACGTTCCAGGTCGCGGGCAAGTGGACGTCGTTTGTCGCTGTGGAGGAGGCGGCGGCGCACGGCCGTGAGCAGCAGCAGCACGAGGGCGCCGAGGTCGAGCAGGCGAGTTCGAGGGTTCGGGAGCATTGTAGGGGTAGTGCGTTCGCAGTCCAGAGTGGTGCGCCCTTTTCCCAGAGTCTGTGCTCGACCGGCGGCGGCGTCTCGTCGTCCATGCAGGCATCCCCGATGCCGAATCGTAGGCTAGCTTCCTCGCAGGCTGCTGGGGCATTTCGCTCGAGCCGCAGCGGCGTCGGCGATGCCGGCGGTGGCGGTGGAGCCGCGCCTTCCCTTTCTGGCGGGGCGACGCAGCGGAGTGCCGCAGCACCCAGCGGCCTCTTCGGCAGCAGCAGCAGCATTGGTGGGGGCGGTCCTGCTGCTGCCGCTGCTGCTGCTACCGCCGGCGGCGCGTTCTTTGGGAACGCGATGCTGCAGATGCAGCAGCAAGGGAGTGCCTTCGCCATGAGCGGTGTGGGCTCACAGCCGCTACTGGCCGGCTCCACGAGCACGCCGCCAACGGATTACCAGGGGCAGCTCATGGCGCTCGAGCAGCAGAACAAGAAGCAGCTGCTGATGAGTCGCTTAGGGGATCGGGCCAGTGCGCCGGGCAGTGCTGCGCAGATGCGCAAGGCAGAGGCAGAGGCAGAGGCGGACGAGGATGAGGATATGGGGTTCGGCGGCTTGCTCGACGACGAAGTGCGTGCGCCGCCGCCGCCGCCGCCGCCACCCGCGCGGTCCAGCAGGACTAGGGTGATGGCTCGGCGGTCGACCGGCGGCAAGGCGCCGCGCCAGCAGCTCGCCGCCAGGGCCGCGAGCTGCTTGCGCGGCGCCTTGCCGCCAGGGCCGCGCAAGGGTCGAATGCATCGACTGCATCTCCTGCCGCCGACGCCGATGCCGATGCCGATGCCGACGCGCACGCCCCGTCGTCCTTTGACCATGTGACGGTGATGCACCAGCTCATCGCGCTGCAAACCTTCTCGGGCGCTTGGCCGTGGAGCCGGGCGCTGACCGAGGCGCTGAAGATTACTTCGCAGCAAGTGCAGTTGCCGGGCTGCGGCGGCCACGGCAGCGACGAGGCGGTGGCTACCGCTCTGGCGATCGCTTACCTGGAGACGAGGGTCGCGGCGCAGAAGGACGTGTGGGAGATGGTGGTGGTGAAGGCTCGGGCGTGGTTGGCGCAGCAGATTGGGGTGGATGAGAAGGGGTTGGAGAGGGTGCTTTTGGAGGCTGTCGCTTATGTTTGAGCGATGGCCTTGCTTGAGACACTCAAGGGTGGACAGGTGTGGGTGAGGCGGGTCTCTTGCGGTAGGATGGTAGGTTGGGAAGATCAGGGTTCGTTGGACTCGGATTGCAGGTGGTTGTGCCTTCACAGGATAGGCTTGCTATAGCTCAACAGTGAATGAAATGAATGAAGTGAATGAAATGAATGACATGAATGAAACGAATGGAACGAATGACTTGCTCGATCTCCATGCGAACTCTACCTACCTACCAACCGACCAAAACACACCCTCCGAAAGACAACACACCCGTACGATCGGAGTCAAACTTTCAGCGGACATAATGGTACCGTGATGGTGACCGAACTACCTCTCCAAAACTATGAACCCCTCAATACAACACGTTCCACTTCCACCCAACCTTCATGACCCTCACCGCAGTGAAAGCCGCTCCGGCGCAGACATAGCACAAGCCCGTCCACGTCGCGACACCCCAGTATGCACCCCCACACGCCGAGATCACGGCGCCAGCGATGGGCACGCCAGTCAACGTGCCAAAGGAGACGATCGTGTAGCAGGTAGCGTAGTATCGGCCGTAGTCTTCGGTATCGCAGAGCATGCCCACACAAACGGGCGTCAGCGATATGTTCGACCCGGATGCGAAGCCCATGAGGACGGCGTAGCCGATCGTCAGACCCAGGACGGTGGTGTTGTTGGCGTCCGGCTCGTTTGACAGGATGGTGGCGGGCACCCATAAGCCGAGCGAGCTGCTCATGCACAAGAAGATTGTGACGATCATGGTGTTGAAGCGGCCGAACTTGTCGGCCAGGTAGCCCGGCGCCCAGCGGCCCAGGCACGACCCGGCGTTGAAGACGGCGATGATCTGGAAGGCGAAGGTCGAGCTCATGGCGCCGGATTGCAGGGAGTAGCTGGCGAGGTAGGTGATGGGGATGAAGAGGCCCCATTCGAGGAAGTAGGTGCCGACCGTGACGAGCATGAAGGCGGGCTGGCGGAAGATGGTGAAGTCGGGCAGGACGCTGCCGCCCGGCTTGGGCGGGAGGCGGGAGCGGATGAGGAGGTTGGCGAAGATCAGGAGGATGATGAAGATGAAGCCTTGGATCCTCGTCGCCCACGCCCAGCCCACTTTCGGGAAGAGCGACTGCAGCATCAGGGGGAAGATGACGCCGCCGACCGAGCCGCCTGCTGCGGCGATGCCGGTTGCGTTGGCGCGGCCTTTGTGGAAGAAGTGCCCGATGGCGGAGACGCATGGTGTGAAGGTCAGCGAGGTGCCGATGCCTCCCAGGATGCTGAAAACCATGATGAAGTGCCAGTACTCTGCTTGAACATTAGTGTCTGGGACATTCGAAAGGCTGAAAAAGGGGGTTGGACTCACTTGTGCACAGGCCCAACAGGAAGATACTCAGTAGCAGGAGGACAGTGCCGACCCTCACGAGCATCTTCGGTCCGTGGGCATCGAAGATCGGGCCGATCTGCAGCCCACAAAAGAAGGCCAGGAAGATGTACAGGCTGAAGATCCATCCGGTCGTGCTTTCGCTGTAATGAGAGAGCTGGTGCTCAGCGAGGTAGGCTTGGTATATGCCTATGGTGTTCATGTAACCAAAGCCGGCGACCATGCCGGAGAAGGAGCCGAGCACGACGAGCCATGCTTGCAGGCCGCCTTCGGGGTAGGTCACCTCGGCCTTCCCCTCTCCATCAGCAGAGACGGAAGAGTCTGGAGTCTCCTCATCTTTGCTGTTGCGTGGTCGGTCGGCCTGGGAGGCGGAGTCCGGTGACTGGCATGCCTGCCATGTCTTCTCCGTCGTAGATGTTTCCGGAGCAGTGGCTGCGTCCGGCGATCTGTCGATGCTGTTGTTGCGTGGTAAGAGTCCTGGCGTGCTGCCTTTGACGAACGTGCTCATCCGCCGCTGAAAGTTTCTAGCTGCTCAATCTTCCACACGCCGGCTTGTGAAGGGCTCAGAGAAAGCATGGACGAGGGATATGGATGCTGAGGGAGAGAGGGAAGTGGAGGTGAGAAGGCTTTACCTTTATACCATCCCCACTGGTGTCCTGCTAGCCCGCGAGCCAGTATGCAGTGAGGAGCCTGGAGGTCGGCACGCCTCTTCACGTCACGTCATTTGTTTGGTACGATTTTGCATTTTGCCGCTGTGCCGTCTTCGGGCCCCAGCGGTGGGCTCTCCGCACGGCTGCGCACGATGGACTGTCCCAACAACTTATACACCGCCACGAGTATCATCGGGGCAGGCTGCAGCCCGTAACAAGTGAAGCACACCATGAATGCCATCTCTCGCAGAAGATGGTATGGGTGCACGGGGTGTTGTGTAGGTGGTAGCCGTTCCCAAACGCCGTTTGCTAGGGGCACACATCGCGTAACGAGCCAATTACTGCATGAAAACAACTTATGATAACTTCTCGTATTCGAAACTCATGATACGCAGTCGTCCGTATCCGAGATGTCGTCCAACTGTACCTCTCGCTAGCAAAGCAAGAGGTAATTACCGGGCTGCGTGTTCTGCGACTCTCGAGAGTCGAGACTGCGAGGCCTTGATCGGGAAGTGGAAGCCGAAGCCGATCATCGGGCCGACCTTCGAACGCGTCTTCCGAACGCGTCTACTCCTCGATCGCCGAACAGTGACATCGCGGGTGTAGGCTGTAGAGACGGCCAGCATGTCGTCGCCACTGTCAGTGAAGCGTCGCAGAATCAACGATGCCACGAACACCCTGTCGAAGCCCTTCGTGTCGCCAATGCGGAGCGCGAAGGTCACGCGCACTCCGCTGAAGGCGAACGGCAGCATTGCCAACCAGCCTTATACCCCCAGTACACTCGCGCACACCATCAAGGCAGTGCACGTGCCGCCAACGCACTCGCTATCGGAACGGCACAATGCTATGAGTGCGGTAAAGGTTACTCCCGTCCGGAAACAGCACGCCTTCACCCCATCGAGGTCACTAAAGCGCACCAATCCCGCCGAGCTGGCCGCGCAGAAGGCGCTTACGTCGCTCGAGCTGCAAATCAAGGCCCTGCGAAACGAGATCGATACTCTCCAACAAGCGGCCCAAATCTCCAGCACCACCACCGACGCGGAGCTCGAAGCACTCGCCTCCAAATGGCAGCTGGCCTCCCAACAAGCCGCCGAAGAGATCTTCGGCACGGTCAAGGAGCGCGTGTGCCGGATGGGCGGCGTAGCGGCTTGGAGGGAAAGCGAAAAGAAGAAGTTCGAGCGCTCGCACGGCTTGGGGGACTTTGCGCCCGAGCCCGAGGTGGAGGATGATGCGGATTGCGAGTTTGATAGTCAGGGAGAGGAGTTGCCGGAGGAGGAGCAGGAGTTCCGGAAGAAGGAGAAGAGGCGGGTGAGACGGGAGGCGATGGATGCGGCGGATGTGGGGGATGCGAGGGAGGAGGTGGGCGCGGCGGGCGGCGGTGATGGGAAGGCGAAGGTGTGGCAGGAGGGTGGTGGGGATGATGATGTGAGTATTACTCTTATGCGGTACTCCTTGCGTGTGCTGATCATGACTCCAGGCTTTCACGATGGATATGATGCTACGGTCTCTCAACATTGAGCTCAAGGTGATCGGGTATGACAAGATCGCCCAGAGATGGATTTCCGGATGATTGCGAGGACTGGGAAGCACGAGACGAGGCATCCCATGTGTGCTCACACTTGCTGAGCGACGACGCACTTTATCGAAGTCCATGTTGCTATGTGTTCACGCTATAGATACCCATATTGCGCGCATGAATGATGATTGGCTTTCCATTTGCCAAGCCTAGCTTTACACCTCACTTACAGCTTCCGCTCTCAGTGAGGTTCCCCTCCCCAGCCTTGTGTCCTGATCGTGACGTTGCTCCCTTACTTGGACATTTGGCATGTGAATCGCACCTGCTGTACTTCGATCAAAGCCAGATAGTAGGTATCTTGTCATAGTATCATGCTACCATAGGCCCTCAAATCAATCGAACCCAACAATGAACTCCAACGAGGCATCCGGAGGCTTCATCCTCTCCCCTCCACCCTCATCAGTGACCTCTACATCCACCAGCGCCACGTCCATATTGCCGCACCCGCGCGGCACCCCTCTCCGCGCAGGCGGTAGCAAGGAATCCGCCTTCATCCGCCACGTCGACCAACAGATCCTGCACATCCAACGCCGCTTCGCCAAGCGCACCTCCCCAAATACAGCTACCACGAACGGCGTACCGTCCATCTCACACGACAACACCAAAGCAGATGCCTGGGGCGACGTCAAAGGCTACAGCAGCATGCGCCAAGCCTGCAAAGACATCGAGGAGCTAGTCGGCGTGGTGTGGGTGAGCGGCACACCGAGCCTGCAGATACCCTATCTGTTATCGCTGGGGTTGCTGGTGGGCACTGTAGTGGCGGATATGCCGCCCAGTCGCAAGGGGTTGTTCCGGGTCGTTGGGAAGCTGGATCATGCTTTTGCTAGTTTGATACAGGGGAGGGATGTCGATACGGGCGAGAGATTGCCTGGGTTCGAGGGCAGGAGGGGCGTTAGCGGGACGGAGAAGGTGAGGATCCGGAGTTTGGTGGAGCGGACGAGGGTGGGTGTTGTGGAGGCGTTCAAGAGGGGTGAGTTTGAGGAGGAGCCGGTGGATGTGGATGAGATGGACGTGGGTACGGATGTGGATATGGAGATGGAGGGCGAGCTAGTGCTAGAGGGCGACGATTTGGAGGGCGCGGAGGAGGAAGAGGAGAGCTACGATATGCAGCTGGCGCGGGTCTATGATCGGACGATACAGGAGCTTGGGGATAGCTTGGAGGCGCCTAGTATTGGCATCATCACGGAGAAACGGGGCTGAGGGTGGAGCACTTCACAACATGGTCGATGACAGGAGCACGAACGGGCCGGGGTGGAAGGACGATTACCCGATGCATGGCGCATAAGGACCAACCGTATGCCATGATGGCGGAGTCCCGTCTGCCGCTGCGGGCTAGGTCCTTCTCGACACTAAAAATGGCTGGGTAGGTGCGCAATGCTTGATGTTCCCAACTTCCGTACGTCTACCTCCGCAACCCTGCTGGTCCACCCATGGCTGACGCAAACGCACAGGAACATGACCCTGTGCAGTTCCATCGTTGCCTAGCAACCCAGTTTCGTCACCTGCGTTTTGAAGCGTATAACGAGATCCTGCGATATTGCTGGGCAGCACGCCTGCTGAGATGGCCGCCGTCGCTCGTGCGACGAGGTAGATTGAAAGACTCCAGCATGCTTAATACCCAGTGCGCGCGCCTTTGGTGAGAGCCGTCAAGTTTGACGCTCCTGCCTTCTCCGGACAATCGATGCACCCCGGATGACGAGCCGAAACTCAATGTCTTAGCGTTGTGCTACACCCACCGCACCCCTCGGCGCAACCCGGTCAACCACGTGCACAAACAACAGCATCTGCGCGAAGGTGCTCGCTCGGTCTGTACCGACAAAGCACATCTACACCATCGCTATTGGCATTCCTTGGTCCCAGCCGCAGCGTTATATCATTGCGCAATCCTTCTGCGCGTCCGGTCCTTCCCGACCATGCCGACCTACTACGCTCTTGGTATCTCAGCAACACTGTCTGTCGCCAACCTGCAGGCCTCACTGTCCAATGTCGTCGACTCGAAGCAGGGAGCCGAACAGCGCATTGACGCGCAGCGTATCAGCGATGTCTTTAAGAATGCACGAAACTTGCCCGAGCGGCCCATTGGAGAAGATGGTGGCGAACAGGGAGTGCAACAGTTCCTGGGTGAGCGGGAGGACATGCCCTTCTTCATGGTGGAGGCCGGCGAAGGTGTACGTCGCAAAGGCATCGCGCTGATGAGGGACGGCACGGCAGAGTCTAACATGCCGGTGGACGACGATGCTGACACGGACTCGCCACTGACTTCGCTGGACGCAACACCGAGCAGTGGCGCCGCACCTTACAGTTGTGCACACCCTCCGCCAATTCCAATGGCACTGGATCTCAGTCACCCGCTACGCGCACGCCAACGTGAACCGTCTACTCCTGCGCCGCCTTCGCGTCCGTTTATCGGCTTCGAGCGAGCACGTGGTTACCTCGATCAGGCAAGCGGTCCGCAAGCCATGTGTCTCACGATCGAGACTTGCAACAGATCCTTCCTCCTCGCAAAGCCCGATGCTCCCAACAGAGCCAGCGGCAAGGACTCGAAGATCGAGGTCTTCGTCAACGGTCAGCTCGCGGGCATTAGCTTCATCAATAGACGTGGTGCGGCGATTGAGCTCATGGACAACAAGGTGCGCTTCCAGGGTATGAGAATTCATCGCCAGGTAGAGAAGCCATGGATCTACGACGTGGAAGTCGAGGCGCATGGCACCCATAAGGCATCGGCGGACCAGCGCTGGCACACCATCACGGCGGCACTCAAGCAGGAAGCCAACGCGAGAGGCCGCAACAAGTGGGGCGATCCATCGCCTTCTGCTGAGCTGCTGCACGCCCTGGCGGACGTGGCGATGCCCGAGAGGATTCGCGGTAGGCGCAATACCGCAATCGTCGACGTGGTTATTACAGCGGGCATTGGTAGGAAGCATGGACCCGAGACGGGCTACGTGGTAGCGCCCACCCGCATGGTCGACGATGAGTATAGCACATACAATGCCGCTGCCGACCCTTTCTCCGACGATGCCATGCTGCTCGACAAGGCTGCGGAAGATGCTAGCCCGCTGCGCCACATTGGAGCTACGGCCCTGGCAGCCTTGGCTAGTTCACCGGACGTGCCCCTGATCAGGCAGCGTTCGGCTGCAGCCTTACCGGAGACGCCTACCAAGAAGCAGAAGACCATCGATCTTACTTCGGAATTGGACCTGAACAACGTCAATCTCAAGAAGCAGGCACAGCCGTTCGAGAACTCCCACGGCAAGACTGGCCAGCGCGGACGCACTTTGAAACAGCGCATTGGTGACATCCGTAAGATGAACGACGAAAACCAGCAGAAGCAGCTTGCTGTGTTGCGGGAGGAGCTTGGCGAGAATGCGCTTCGTGCGCTCAAAAAGGAAGTGGCCGAGGACGACGAGATGCAGCCTTCTCCGTCCAAGAAGATGAAACTCGATGCGAGCTGTGACTTTGGCCTCAGCTTGCTCGCTGATGCAGCTCTTGCGGGCCCAGACACCATCGATCCGACGAAGCTTTGGCGCACAACCCCTCCACCTCCGCCACTGCCAGACAGTGCAGATCCGGAGGCCATGTTGACGCAGGATCGCATCGATATGGCGCTGGAAGCAGGCGCCGGCTTCGGTGGCCCACTGCTCCGTCGCATCGCTTCGAGCTCACCGCAGCGCACCCCGACCAAGAAGACACGCGCGTCCGCCTTGGCGAACTCGCCTTGCGCAGTGCCGGTCAAGGAGCAGCCGGGCGGCAAAGCCGACAACAAGACCCCGACACCGCAGCACCGGAGCACGACTACGTACTTCCACAACGGCTCGCCCATTCCGATCGATCCGGCGTTGACTGCCACGCCATCCGCTGCGGCTTCTGCGACGAGGCGCTCTGGGCGTGGCGCGAATAGGACCAGAGCGGCGTGGGACCCGAGGGAGAAGACGGCGCAAGATGCGATGAAGGCTTTCAAAGTGCCCGAGTTGTGTAAGGGGAGCGTGGTGACGTATGGGGAGGAGGGTGGGATGCAGAGGCAGATCGGGAAGGCGAGGAATGGAGACTTCAGGGAGGAGACGCTTGTTGTCGGGATGAGGTTCGTTGTGGTCTGACGGCGCACTGGTCTGACGGCGCACTGGGATCTCAGGGAGCTTGAGCGTTGAGCGAGTGCAGAGCGTGATGCCTAGCTTCCTGTCGAAGATGCGAAGATGCACATTGACGAGCGCGCTGGAGGCAAAGCTGCGAGGGTATCGATGGCGCACACGCCCTGGTTGTCGATCCATGGCGTTCCGTAAACCCAAGGGTGTTCTTGAGTTACCACATCGCCTGCTTGTGCATTGGGGATATCGAGAAAGACCGCGCAAAGTCTGCCGACGCCGGCTTTCCTACATCACAGTCACCGCTTTGCACTGCCCTATACCCTTGTCTCACAGATCTCAAACTTTACGACTGCTCCAGCCTCGTAGGTACTGATGGAATCCCAGAGTGCGAAGAAGTCCGCAATCGCGAATTGCTGCGGAGAATGACCTTGAAGCGACCAAGCCTCTATGTCACTCATGGGCCGTGAAGCTTTGTCCCTCTGTCGCTGCTGTTTGCTACTGTACCTATAATTTGGACGTTGGCGGACGTCGCATGTAGTCCTACTGGGTCTACAGTTGCGAGCAGCCAGTAGCCACACCGTCATCCTTCGAAGATGGCGCACAAGTAATTCGACAGCAACCCAAACGGGATCGGACTCGCAGGAGAGTTCCAAGGCAAGCCTGAAGCGGAAGGCCGTTCAGGTTTGTGGACTTGCCAAGGGATCTGAGGGTATGCGTCTACGATTTCATGTTGAGACCCGAGGACATGTATGTCCGCTGGGATCATTGGGCAGCACATAGGGACGTGCACTTCCAAGCCATCTCCGACGGCGAGCAAGAACGACCCGCGAAGGCACAGACGCAGCTTTTCCTGGTGTCCAAAGCGCTGAATGATGAAGGCCGCGATCACTACCTTCCGAACAACAGATTTCACATAGGGGCACACATCTCGGAGTGCCGTATGTGGTGCGGCCGACCCACCCATCCGCATCCCCATCTGCCTGCACTGCACTGCAACACTCACGAGACTGAGTATAGCTCTCGACAGGAAAGCTCTCGACATCGAAGCATCCGTGGACCACTCCTTGGACTACGGTGACAGCCTCCGGGAGGGGAATCCACTTCAATCGCCAGAAGAGTGGCATGGGCTGCTTCACGATGAGCTGGAGGAGGATCTTCTGGATCGTGGTATCTCATTGACGGAATCCACGATCTCAAACTCTAGTACCTTGAGATCAACTTGCAGCACTGCTTCTGTCCATGCGGTTGTCGAAGCCTCATAAAAGAGGTTTTGCGCAGGCAGTGGGACCTTTGGCCGTACGACGCGGTGCCACAGACGATCAAATTCTTGTGGACGAGAGGGCCGGATGAGCGCAGGCTGTGCAAGCTGTGGGTGGACGAGGTGGTGGACATCGGAGGACGGCCGGAAGTCCTTTTCGCTGGAGTCTTCTTAGATGATCATGAGAAGTTCCACTCAGCGATGTGGAGTGCAGTAAACGATCTGCACGTCGACGCCGAGGACGAGCTCGGTTTGATGGAAGCTTCGGCCTAGGGCGTCGGTGAAGAGGTCATACATGCAGTACATCGCAAATTGACACTGATCCAAAGTGCACAGCCAGCGGTGGCCAGTATCACATGCAAGAACCTTTCTATGCGTCGGGTGCCTGGATTTTGTTTAACTTTGTTTGTGCATGACAGTCGCGATTGCCGGATTGCCGCTGCAGGCTGCATTCATCTGTTGAGCTGCAGGTCCGCTACAATACTGGTCTCAATCTCTCATATTGACGCCGGCGGACGTCTTGCGTCCCAGCCTCCTCTTCCTTGATATCGGATTGACGGGCTGGATGGAGTTCTTCACTGGAAGGCGCTCAAAATATGCAACGGCGTTACTAGATGCTACTTCTGTCGCGGCATGGCACCCGTACTCTGCAGGTACGAACATTGTGAATGTCACAGCGGAGCGTGCTACGGGACCCACCACAACAAAACGTCCCTTCCTTGCGGTTGCTGGGGACCGTCGTGTCAGCATGTCAACCATGCATCATTCCCCTGGGCCGTATGTTGTCCAGAGCCTTTGGCGATTGAGCATTGAAGAGCTCAGCCTCTGCTCAGGAACAGCCGATCACCGCGACAGCCCCAGATGGGCCAGATTATGCAGGCGCAAGGCTTTCTTGTTCCTGATAAAAGTAATGTACCATTTACTAGGTTCCCCTCGCCTTAACGCATCGCATGCATATTATCACGATTGTGCGACCGGATCAGGCTAAAGACGGCTGCTGCCAATCAATATGTCAGCCTTTCGTGAACGCCGACGACTGTGTCTTCTTTGAAGTTCTTTCACCTCGGCGAGGACAGTCTTATTAGCCGCTCACCGGAGGCGCAGTCAAGCCTGTCGAGGTGAGTACGATCACGAGCATCGCGATCGAAGCTTCACGAGCGAACCATACGGAGTTGAGTCTTCGGCAGGCGCTGAGGTGAACTTGAGACTTTGTGCGACGTAACTGATTTTGACTCGAGCAATACTCTCGACGACCGACAAGGTGAGTGGCTGCCTGTCGAGTTTCGATAGTTCCACCAGCGATGTGCCCTCGTGATGTTCGTTGAAGTCTGGGGGGCTGGCCAATGCGCAGCGGATGCGACCCCCCATCCCGGAATAGCACCACAGCAGACTAGGTAAGGTTGGGTTAGGCTCGAGCGGCAACTCCGCTTAGGAAAAGGCTTTGGTGCTGACTGCCTGCCTTTCTCCACCCATACGACCTCACCGTATTAACGAGAGAGCCTCTTCTGCGACTTTGCCAGCCTTTTCGGGCCATTGCCACGCTGACGAGCAGAGTCTTCTTTGTACTGCTGCGCCGCCGACGATGCCAAGCTGGTCCACGAGGTACCGTAGGATGATTACATCCCTCGGCCAGGAGCTAAAGACAGGCCTCTCCGATCAAGGTGTGCCAAATGCAGGAACAACAGGCCATCAGCGGTAGCGACACTGCGACTGCCGCATATCCCGGACAGGCCATGCATCGTCCCCACAGACTAGTTCGCTTCGTGTTCTGCATATGCATTTAGCACGCGGTGTTGTGCTTGGGACCTTGGGTACTGGCAATGACACTCTGTAGTGTTCCCTCGTACCACGATTAGAAACGTGAGTGTGGCTTTACGCTATCACCTTCGAAGATGGTGGAGACCGTTAGACTCGTGACGGGAATGTATAACAGCGTCTGGTCTGCACGGTAAGGTCTTTTCTCTCTACTTCATTATAATACGTTGTACATACGACAACCAGCATCTTCGCCTTTCCTTTGCATCTGCAGCTTTGAGATCGCCACTCGCTACGATCTGAAGCCGACCATCGTTTCTTTCGCCTTTTCTTCTATACCGCAACAATACCACTCGTTAAAGGACCAGGAAACCACTCGACGAACGCAATGATGTACTCCACGATTTCATTGCTCGCGCTCTTAGGCGCGGTGTCCGCCCTGCCACAGGCTCCGGCTGGATATGGGTCGAGCAGCTCATCCACATCGTCGTCTTCATCTTCCGCGCCGACGCCCTCAAGCTATCAGTCCTCGAGCAGCAGCAGCATAACAACTCCGCCATCATCCAGTGCGCCCATCACAACGAGCTCCGCTAGCGAAACAAGCTACACAACCTTCACCAGCTTGTGCACGACGAACGGATCGACGGTTATACACACGCACTCGGCGCCAATATCTGGCTCTACTAGCTCGACCAGTGTGAGCCTTACCAGCTCTTCGCCGGCAAGCTCTTCGTCATCGAAGAGTGCATCGGTGGGCCCAACAGGCTCATACTCGCAAAGCAGCAGCGTAACAACTCCGCCATCATCCAGTGCGCCCATCACGACGAGCTCCGCTAGCGAAACAAGCTTCACAACCTTTACCAGCTTGTGCACGACCAACGGATCCACGGTCATACACACGCACTCGGCGCCAATTTCTGGCTCAACTAGCTCCACTAGTGTAAGCCTCACCAGCTCTTCGTCGGCAAGCTCCTCGTCAACGAAGAGTGCCTCGGGGTACCCAACAAGCAGCACCTCGTCGTCGAAGACCAGCTCTGTGTACTCAACAGGAGGCTCCTCTTCGCAAAGCAGCAGCTCCTCATCGAAGAGCATCCCTGCATACCCAATAAGCTCTTCATCAACGAAGAGTGCCTCGGCAGGCCCAACAGGAGGCTCCTCTTCGCAAAGCAGCAGCACCTCGCACAGCAGCAGCTCCTCGCACAGCAGCAGCTCCTCGCACAGCAGCAGCTCCTCGCACAGCAGCAGCTCCTCATCGAAGAGCATTCCTTCGTACCCAATAAGCTCTTCTTTAACAAAGAGTGCCTCGGCGGGCCCAACAGGAGGCTCCTCATCGAAGAGCATTCCTGCATATCCAAACTCATCGACAAAGAGTGCCTCCGGCTATCCGACCAGCTCCCACTCGCAATCTAGCAGCTCCTCGTCGACAAAGAGTGCACCAGCTTCCCCGACAGGACCGTCCTCGCAGGGCTCCAGCTCTTCCTCTGCTTACCCAAATCACTCTCACACCGCCGGAGGCTACAGTGGCAGCACGACACAGACCATCACTTCGACTATCTCTAAGACGGAAACACACCCGGTGACCAGGACCAAGACTCACTCTGTACCCCACAGCTACCCAGTTGGACCAAGCTCGGAGAGCAAATACTCAACCACGTGGTCGACAACTCACATCACGACAACCTACTTGACCACGGTAACGACGGCATACACTACTTGCGAGACCTCGACCTACGGTGTCCCGAGCTCTTCGTCCTCTTCTTCAACGTCCACTGAAACAGGCACATCACCTGGCGCGCCGTACTCTTCTCCTACCCCTACCGAGACCGGCACTGTACCTAGCGCTCCGACTACCTCTCCGGTCGGCCCAGTGTCCACAAGCACACAAGCCACTTGCCCGCCGGCCGAGACAGTCACGATGAAAGTGCCAGCGGGCTCCACGTGCGAGTGCCCAACACAGGCCGCATTGACGGTGACCGAGACGGTGTATTATAGCAGCATGCCTCCTCCATACCCAACGTCCACAGGCGCTCTGCCCAGCTCCTATGGACATGCCAGTGGCAGCCTCCACTCGGTAAAATCCAGTGCGAGCTCCAGCTCGGCGCCGACCGTCGGTGCATACCGGGCGTAGACGTGAGATAATGAGGGAGATACAAAGAAGGAGCGATAGAAATGGGAGGCAAAACACTTGTACCGGTCGTTAGTGAGTTCAGCATCTGGCGGTTTAAGGCTGTTTGTAATGACACTAGACAGTATGAGGTTGTATGGACGTGCATTTACTTGATGGACTTTCACAAGCCTGCTATAAATATGGTGTCGTGATCTTCGTATACAATGACTTCTTCAGGGCTACTGGAGGCGAATACGCTGCCTGATGCCCGGATTTTGGTGCGGAGAGATACCACGTTCGACTATGCCTAGACTGGTGAGGGTGTAAAAGTTCAAGGTTGCTTCCCAAAGGAATTTCAGGCTACCGGAGGTGAATACACTGCCTGAGGGTCGGGTTTGACGCGGAGATGCACCACGTTCCTTATTCGATTCAGAGCTTTGGGGTACGGTGCTTGGTATACTATGCGCTCACCTAATGCAGGCAACACCATTTCGGCATGCCGATTGATCGGCATCAACACGCAACTAGAAAGCTGTTTGCCGCTCCGCGGCGGAGTCGGCCAGTCTTAGACGTACAGAGGTCGCCTCGAGCTCAAGACTCGAGACTCGGGAGTCGAGAGTCGAGAGGCTAGAGTCTTGAACTTCTTCCGCGCTTTCTTTGCGAGTTTTCTGATTGGACGCTGTGTTCTTTTCCTTATTGAGTGACATGCAAGAACTTTGTCTGTCTTTGGCAGGCGAGTCGCCGAGGTGCGGCAAATCCATGGCTCGCAATGGAAGCAGCTGCTACAAAAGCAGTTCACCGTGTCCTGACATCTCTAAGAAAGATGAGAGTGTACTCGAGTCACTGCTCCTTCCTCCCGCGGATACCGAACGGCACTGCATCGGTTTTGCATCGCAGGAATGCCACGCGATCGTAGACGAACGTCTTCTGTCCTCGGCGCCTTTAGCACTCCGCACACCTTCGTCCCAGCCTCGCCACCAAATCCTCGATAACGGTGTCAGTTGAGAGCCAACTTAATCCTGTTCTACTACTGGATGGCATACTCTCGGCATACCGATCGTTCGGACCGATCGATTGCGGCAGCTTCATTTCTTCCTATCTTTCGGCTTCGAATCCGGCAAGTCCTAGACGTCGCGCACCGGAAGGCAGTGCCAGGCAATGCACGACCTCGATTTCTCGACTGGTTCCTCTCCTTCTCTCGAACCCTATACAAGCTTCTTCAACATATCCAACTCTATCTCCGCGAACATCTGCATCACGTACTCCTAGGCCTAGCACGATCACCATCATTGTCACCAACATGTCGGGCGACGGCAACAAACCTCTGCTATCACGGCCCACCATGAGCTCCTCCGATTACATTACAACTCTTCTCCGCCCTCCGCCAGACGGCAGCTATGGCACTATACCGCTCCACCATGCAAACACAACCAGGAGCCCGGCCAAGATGCGTCGCCTGGAAGAGTCAGCCAGCAACCCAGAGGAGGAATCCACTGTTTTTGACGAGGAAGTGCCCATGAAACGCGACGCTTTCTGCAAGCTCATCGGTCAGTGGGAAGGGTATAAACCATCTCTGAGACATAAGCTGACTTATATCCATCGGTACGGGTAGGCATCCGACTGCACGCCGATTACGGCTCCACTCCATCCGAGCTTGAATCAGCGACCGGACTGTACCATGACATCCGCCTATCGTACGACACAGCGCAGCGGCTGTATTTCTGGTTCGAAATGGGTGTCTACGCCGCATTGCTCCTTCAGGTGCTACTCTCAGCCACCTTCATCATCCTCGGTGCGATGCGTGGAGAGTACGTCTTACTGTCCCATCCCGCACCTTCATAGACTGATCTTGCATGATGTAGCCATCACGTCCCCATCGCGGTACTCGGCGCTTTCAGCGTTGGCATCGCGGGCTGCCTCGCCCTTGTCAAAGGGCAAGGTCTGCCTATGAGGTTTCGCATAGTAAGCCAGCAGTATCGACTAGTTCGGAGCAGGACTGCGCTGACATTTGCAGGAGCGTGACGCCCTATGGGAGGTTCAGCTCGGGGCCGAGGAACTACACGGGCAGATGGCAGCCGGCAAGCCCGTCATGTTCGGCGACGTCAAGCGCATATGGGAGAGGTTCGTCGAGGTCAAGAAAGACGCGTCGCTCAACCATCCGGATACGTGGAACACGAGCGCCAACGCTGCTGTTCAATCCGTCGGCGTGCCCAGTAAGCTCGTGTCAGGTGTCCCAGTGGTGGCGACGACGGCTGCAGGGCCGACCACTGCTGTTAATGGGGCATTGGACTCGAATGCAGTTCATCAAGTTGAAGGAACAGTCGAGGCACCTGATACGGTCTAAGCTTTGCAGGATCCGCAGGGAAGGCAATGGGTTGAGTGTTTGATATGGAGGGCCAGTTTGTCGCGCCAGCTCGCACTCCAGCGGTATGGTCTATGTTATTACTCGCAGCCAGCGACGTGAGTCGAGGGAATTAGATCGCGGAGTATCTGTCGTAGGAGGTACCGTAGAGCACGGTGGTTTTCCTGATAATCGGCTTCGGAACGGAGATGATTAAGGTATGGTTTAGGCTTTTAGCCCTACGAGGCTTGGCTACTCTTGGCATAGCTGACGACAACTTCGCTTTTGCGTTACCCGCAGCGATAGCCATCATGGGGTTTCACGGGTTTCGGCAGACAGGCGCGTACGTACGCCTCTGTTGTTCACTCACGGGGGTAAGTATTCTGCGTTTTCTCCTCCTTTATTCCACCCGATTCAGCTTCACATGCATATGAGATGAGGCCGCCAGCAGTGCATGTACCAGTAAGTCGCTGGTAGGAATGGCGGCAAACGTACCTACAGCAGCTTCAGGACAAACATGGCTAGACACTGGATGCGCGTTGGCAGCATCGCTGCAGTCTTAGTGGTGTGCCTCTTAGTGCTCGCCAGCATCAATCTGCTGCGCCCGGATGGGACGATCTCCAAGCCCTTCGGCGTAGCTGTCCCGGAGGAATCACATGAACACGAGCAAACGAACCGACCCCAGGATAAACAGCAAGATGAAGCACAGCAGGAGACGCCTGCAACCGACAAACTGCCAAATCTAGATCAGCTCCTCGACGAACAGACTAAGACGTCGACGCCGGAATCAACTGCAGGTCCCACCAGCGGACTTGCTGCAGAAGCCTCTCCAACCACCTTGAGCAAAGCCATAGTCATGGGGAAGCTCACGAGAGAGGAGACTGACTGGGTTGGCGAAGCGCTGCCGGAATGGCAGAACGCAATCTACGTCGTCGACTTGCCCACCAACGCCACTTCGCCCACGGGTCTCCGCACCAAGATCAACAAGAGTAAAGAAGCGATGCCCTACTTAACCTACATCATCGACAACTACCCAGCCAACTTCCCAGATCTCATGGTCTTTCTCCACTCCCATCGCAAAGGGTACCCGCAAGCCTGGCACAACGACGCCAAGGACTACGACGCTGTCAACATGCTGCACGATCTGCGACTCGACACGGTGATGGAGCGGGGCTACGTCAATCTCCGCTGTGTCGAGAACCCAGGCTGTCCGGATGAAATCCGACCCTGGCGCGACCCGCCCAATCCGGAGAAGTTACCGGAGCAGATCTACCCGTACGTATACGCCGACTTCTTCAACCTCCCTCTCAGCGAAGTGCGGAAGCAGGTCGAGGTCGTCGCTACGCCCTGCTGCGCCCAGTTTGCCGTCTCGCGGGCTCAGATCCTGAAACGGCCGAAGGAGGAGTATGAGCGCTACCGAACCTACTTGGAGGAGACGACGTACGATGACGATACGATTGGGAGGGTGCTCGAGTACATGTGGCACATCATCTTTGGACGGGAGGCGGTGCACTGCGAGCGAGCGTCGACATGTCATTGTGAGGTTTTTGGGCGGTGCAGTTCGAGGAGTTCGAACCATGGGTTGAGGAAGGGGAGCGGCGGAGGGTGAGCCGGGCGGTATGGACGTGACAAGTCAGTCCTCACTTCGTCTTTATGAGCGAGGCGTCTGGGGTGTAGGTATTGGACAGACTTGGATAGAGTTGTTTGGGCTAGAGATAGATTTGGCGCCCGTCGTGGTCCGCATAGATGTCAAAGAGAGGGTTGATACCCGCCAGGCGCCGCCGATATTGGCCGTTCCCTTGCCTTCAACCGACTCAGCCCTCTGTGCTTGCCATTTGGAGGCCTCCGGTATCATCCCGAATGTCCGGTGCAAAGTGTGACATGTGAACAGCTTGGTATGGTTCTCCCGGTGCCGGAACCTTCCATATGGTTAGCATCCAACCCGTCTCGCTCCGGCCACCGCTCTCTTCGCTCGTATTCCCGCCGCTGTGACTGTTTTGCAAAGGCATTTAGTGAACAACACGACCCTCATTGAGCAACGGCATACATACCGATAATGCCGATCTGTCGGGCCGTGTCGAGCCTAGACCTGCACCTCTGACGTCGCTACTACTGAACGCGGACACATGCACCAGCCTGCAAGGTAGCGTCCACTCAGTTCACGAAGACCATTGTTCACAACGTGAGGCAGACAATTGCTCTGCCCAAACAAGGCAGCGCTTCGCTGGTAGGGTTCCGATAATCTACTCTAGGTCTTTTCTCTTGACACGCCTCGGGTGCTGGAGTCATAGTATTGAAACCCTTAGCGACATGACGTGAGCCCTTAGCACCTTCCCTACCTACTCCCACCACCATGGCTCCCCCAAAGCGACCAAACGGGCCGGCCGAGCTGCAGGACAATGCTGCGGCGACGTTGATGGTTCAGCAAGCCGAGGCAGCGGCTCTCAACAAGAATGACACCGCCTCCACTACTGCCGCCGAGCGGAAGCATATGGGCCACGACGTCCCGACGACCGAAGAATCAAGCGCCGACGCGAAACATTTCGAGGACGATGTGCCCCCTCCCGCATACGGTGAGCACTATGGCGCGATCCACAATGAGCAAGACGGATTCGGCACCAATGCCAGTGTGGGTGAGGACGGGCGAGTCAACATCCGCATCAAGCAGAGCAACAAGAAGCTATCGAGCTTGCTTGTCCCTGCGCTGCGACACCAGCAGGCCGTGACGGAAACCGAACATGCGCCGCCGCCCGCATATATCCCGCCCTCACTGGGCGGCGATGAGACCCTGCCGTCCCCGCCGCCGATGAATGTGGTCATACAGGTGGTGGGCTCGCGAGGAGATGTGCAGCCGTTTGTGGCGTTGGGCAAGGTGCTGAAGGATACGTACAAGCATAGGGTGAGGCTGGCGACACATCCCGTGTTCAGGGACTTCGTAACGGAGAACGGGCTAGAGTTCTTCAGCATTGGCGGAGACCCGGCGCAACTAATGGCCTTCATGGTCAAGAACCCAGGACTGATGCCTGGCTTCGACACCCTCCGTAGCGGAGACGTGGGCAAACGCAGGAAAGAAGTGGGCGAATACATCAAAGGGTGTTGGCGGTCTTGCTACGAAGCTGGAGACGGCCGTGGGCCCGAGGCTACGGACGAGACGATCGAAGACTGGGCTGCGCACAATCCGGCCACAGGCGATGACAGTAACAAGCCTTTCGTGGCAGATTGCATCATTGCTAATCCGCCCAGCTTCGCACATATCCACTGCGCCGAGAAGCTGGGTATACCGCTGCACATCATGTTCACCATGCCTTACTCTCCCACCCAAGCCTTCCCTCACCCACTGGCGAACATTCAGTCCTCCAACGCCGACCCTCATTTGACAAACTACATGTCATACGCTCTCATCGACATGCTCACCTGGCAAGGTCTCGGCGACGTCATCAACAGATTCCGGCAGAAGAGCCTGGGCCTCGAGCCCATCAGTCTGGTCTGGGCACCAGGTATGCTGCAGCGACTCAAGATACCGCATACGTACTGTTGGTCGCCTGCACTTATTCCAAAGCCCAAAGACTGGGGACAGCACATCTCGATCTCCGGCTTCTACTTCCTGAACCTGGCGTCGAACTACACGCCAGCACCGAACTTGCAAGCTTTTTTGAACGCTGGACCGCCGCCGGTTTACATCGGTTTTGGCTCTATCGTGCTTGACGACCCGAACGGCATGACGAAGCTTATATTCGAAGCCGTGGAGCGTACTGGCCAAAGAGCACTCGTCTCGAAGGGATGGGGAGGTGTTGGAGCAGATGAGCTAGGCATTCCAGAGAGCGTCTTTATGCTCGGCAACGTCCCGCACGACTGGCTCTTCAAGCACGTCTCCTGCGTCGTTCACCACGGCGGCGCTGGCACAACAGCAGCCGGTATCACCGCTGGCCGACCTACTCTCGTCGTGCCTTTCTTTGGCGACCAGCAGTTTTGGGGTGCCATGGTTGCTCGCGCGGGCGCTGGACCGGAGCCGATTCCGCATAAACAGCTGACGGCAGAGAAGCTGGCCGAAGGCATTGAGACCTGCCTGAGGCCCGAAAGCCTTGAGAGGGCGCATGAGCTGGCTGACAAAATCGCCTCGGAGCGTGGGAGTGACGTGGGTGCGCAGTGCTTCCATCAAATGCTTGATGTGGATAAGCTGCGCTGTAACCTCACGCCTACCAGAGCTGCGGCGTGGCGGCTGAAGAGGACGCAGGTGAGGTTGTCAGCGATGGCGGCATGCACGCTTGCTAATGAGGGACTGCTCGATTTCAACGAGCTCAAGCTCTTCCGGCCCCGTGAGTACGAGACAGACGATGGACCGTGGGATCCTATCACGGGCGGCGCGACTGCAATTGTCGGGACTATGACGAGCATGATGATGGGCGTAGCCGACTTCCCAACTGAGACGCTCAAAGCGCTACATATTCACCCGGACAGTGTCAAGAAGAAGAAAACCTTGGCAGAAGGCGACGCTATCAGCTCACCTGAATCCGAAAGTGTTGGCCAAGTGTCTGAAGATAAGAGCTCCTATCAACCCGGGAGAAGCTTGTCGACCACAGATACGGCGGTGAGCAGCGGCGCTAGTACGCCAGCGACCAGCCGGTCGAACTCGACCTTCAATCTGCAGGAGTCGCTTGCGAGGATCCAGACACCGACGAGCCCACTAAGCAAGGATCGTGGTCTCTCACCCACCGGTCACGGCAGCATCCCACAATCAATGGCCGATGCGTTAAAAGGTCAACTGCAAGGGACAAGACCACGCTCGCAATCAGGTAGTCGACCGCGCTCCCAATCCGGCGCTGGCAGTGCCGAGAACATGATGGAGACTGCCATGGATACAGGTAAAGGCGTGCGCAAGATCATCGGTGCCGGCTTCTCGTCGCCGATGGACTTCACGATGGGCCTAGCGAAGGGCTTTCATAATGCGCCGAAGCTTTACGGCGATGATACGGTGCGGAAGTCGGAGCAGGTCACGGACTTCAGATCTGGCATCAGGGCTGCGACGAAGGAATTTGGGTACGGGATGTACGATGGCATCACGGGTCTCGTGACGCAGCCGATGCGCGGTGCTGCGAAGGAAGGACCAGCGGGCTTCTTCAAGGGCATTGGAAAAGGCATTGGTGGGATTGCGCTCAAGCCTGGCGCGGCTATCTTCGGCATTCCAGGATATGCGATGAAGGGCGTCTACAAGGAGATGCAGAAGCAATTCGGCTCTTCTGTGCAGAACTACATCATCGCAGCGCGTACTGCGCAGGGGTTTGACGATTGGCAGTCCAGCTCGGTCGAGGAGCGCACAGATGTGGTGAGGAGGTGGAAGGAACTGCAGAAGGATTTGAAGAAGAAGCGGAATCCGGATGAGATGGTACGCGATATCCTCGAGGAGCAGCGGAAGAAGAAGTTAGAACTCATGGAGCGGTGGAAGGCGGAGGGTATGGGTGGGATTGGTGCGGTTGGGAAGAGGATGAGTCGTGGCCGGGCGGCGAGTACTAGTCAATTTAATAGGAGTGCGGGAAGTCCCGGCTTTCACGATGCCCAGAGTGCTACGCTCGCGACGGAGGGCTCGCAGGAAGGCGGCTTGGAGCATGCGCGCACATTCGCGGGTCCAGAGGGTGATGACGACGATCTATTGGAGGCCATCAAGCTATCGGTGCAGGAGACGTCTAGAGGCGACCCGGAGGAGGACGCCGCGATTGAGCGAGCTATTCAGGCTAGCATGGCTGAGCTGCAGAAGGATCGCTCTGAGCGTGGCGGGAGACGTGGGGGTGACGATGAAGATGAGCACATGCGGCAAGCTTTGATGGCCAGTCAGGCCGAAGCCGATGGCCACGGTCACCCGGACGCTACGCATGACAAGGAGCTTGAGCGGGTGCTGGCGCAGAGTCTGAAGGAGCAGCGACGTCAGCGCAGTGGCGATGGCGAGTGGGACTCTGAGCCAGAGACTGGGGATGATCGTGGCCATGTGGCAGGCACGACGAAGGCGGAGTTTGAGCGGCAGCAAACCCAGCAGGTGGGTGGGGAGAAAGCTCAGCGGGAAAAGACGGAGGAAGAGGTTGTGATGGAGTATATCAAGAAGCAAAGTCTGCTGGAGCAAGAGCATCAGCAGAAGAGCGCGGGTAAGCGCAAAGCGCCGCAGGAGGATCATGGTCCTGTTGACGATAGTGAAGACGAGGAGCTTCAGAGAGCGATGACGATTAGCATGCAGGACAACTCTGGGTCGTAGAATCGGCGGGACCCGGCTCGGTTGGGGTATGTGCTGTTTCTGCGTGCTTGCTTGTCTTGGTTTGTGATATACCCATATAGAGCGTTGACACCTTGGAAGGAAGCATTTGTACCTGAGAGCATGCGGTGGATCCTCTACCGGTCTGCTGATCGATAACAAACATTCCCGTATCAAACGTAGGTGCTCACAGGGAGAGGTACCCAGATTCCGATACGAATATGCGCGCTCGAAAGCCTCGGCCTTGTTATGCTTGTTACCTGTATGCTTCTTCATTCGTGAGTTAGACGCAGACATCCGCTAACCTAGACCGGTCCTTTACAGTGAAGCTAAACTTCAGGTTCACGGGCTCGACGTAGTCTTCTGGTCAGTGGCTGCAAAGTAGACATGAGCGTTGATGTCCAGAAATTCCCGACGGTTTTCCCGGGGCCAGAACTGCGCGGAATGCTCGGACTGGCAAGTCCTGACGAGGACTGTTCGAAGCTTCGAAGTTGAGTTCGAACTTCGAAGGCGTTATGATCGTGGTTAGATCCGCATGCGCCACGCTGCCTAAGCTGGCAAGTGCCCGCTTCCTGTGTGCATCATCCGCGAAGCGAGGCTGGTGGCTTGCTGAATCCTTCCGTCCGGCTATGGCGTGGGACAGAAGCCCAGCTCAATGACGGTGAATGACCGTGAGATTCCTGAGCATCCATGTATCATAGTGAATATAATACTCCTCGTCCGCTGAGGAATTATACTTTATGGACTGATACACTTTGGGCCAGGATCCTGGCATCCCGCGCGATTGGCCATCCACTATACCGGAAGCCGGGCGTCAGCGCATCGGCTCGTTACGTGCTGTCCGCGCCTGGAATCCTGACAAAGAAACATGCGGTCCGGATTGGGATACACCACGCCGCAGTCTCGGATGGCTGCGTCTTTGTGCTTCAGGAACGACCGAGTCTGTCCCCGATCCGGCAAAGGCTTTATGTTCACAGATTTCAGTGTGAATCATCGTGTGATGTTGTGCGAGGAGTCCTGTGGAGTGTGTCCTAGCCAGACTCAGGGTAAGTTCATCGGGCCAACCGGTAGCGTGTAGCGGGCGGCCTGCTGGGATCCCAGGCTTGTAACTTTAATAGACGGCTCCACTGGGTATGCACCTCGAAGTGAGGGTCATGTCTCCCACTTCCGTTCTTTGTTCCATGTTCCACCTCCACCCTCACTTGTCCTCGGTGCTGACCTGCCTTTGAGACGGTCACGATGTCGTTGTGCTTGCGGCTTTGACCTCCATGAACCCTGACGAGTAGGATATAGCAAACATTCCTGGACCTTGGTCAGTCAAGCCCCAGCCCACGTCATGCTGCCTCGCTCGATGCTCATTGTTGCAGTCAGCTTGTAGGATACGTCAGAGCAAGCATATGGCTTCTTTGACAAGTGTACGGACGTTTCGCTGGAGCAGCATCCCTTAGCATTGCAAGCATATACGACGATGGCGGGTTCCAGCATGCACACGGGCGACATCACGCTGCACGGGGTGCACGACACGGAGGATGGCAAGCCAGGCTCGGCTCCAGGTGTGTTGCTCAAGCTCAGCGACGGCTTGTTGCAGGATATCAAGAGGGCTTCCCACGCCAAGGAAGGGCTGCAGTTCGTCACCGGAAGTGCTCCGGTAAGGCCTCCATATCCAGTCTATGGTGTTTGCAGGCGCTAAACTGTGCCTTAGAAGCTGCGCATTGGTGGTAGAACGATCGACATGAACCTATCGGCCGAAGCCTTCCGAACAGAGCTGTATGCGTCCACCGCTGCAGGGTCGCTCACCGACCTTACACTCTCCGGGGTGGTCAGTCATCGAGCCGAGTTGAGGCAGCTGGAGCGGAGGTCAGGAGAGGATACAGCCGGCTCTGAAGCTGCACTGGCGGCGTTGCAGAGTAGTCTGGCGTCTTATGAGCAGGACAAGCAAGCCAAGCAGTCGAACATCGTCAACTCAGTGCTGCCGACTGCGAAGAGCCGATTTGTTACCGGCAAGCAGAAACGGTCACTTCTCGGACCCCAACAGCACGCCACCTCTTCACCTGGGTCCTCCTTGACTCCACAACACGGATCAACACTGCCCAGCGCCTCGAACAGTGACGCTGCAGTGAGACTGCAGGCCCTCAAGATCCCAATCATACACCTCCTAGCACTGAAGCCGGCCTCAGGTGAGAGCATCACGTCTAAGACACATATACCGAAGGGAGATCTTGAGAACATACTTCAGAAGATAGCGAAGCAAGAGGACGGCAAATGGAAACTGGGCGATAGAGCGTACAGAGAGTTGGATGCGTGGAAGTTTGGCTACACTTCGAAAGGAGATCGACAATTGGCCATTGACAATGCCATCAGAGCTTATGACAGGTTGAGGGTCGGTAAGGAAGAGAAGATCTGGCAGCTGCTGCTCCCGAAAGAAGACAGAGGGAAGGGTATCATACTCTCGCGGCTGCAGACTGGCGGCGGCCAAGTGGATCGAGGTCTAACACCCAACTACGCGCCGAGCCCTCTGCCGCACGTTGAAGGAGTGAACGAGAGCAAGCCAGTGAGTGCCGCAACTACTCCGCGCGTAGGAGCATCTACGCCCAAGCCTGCGACCGCCAAATCCGACGTACTGAAGCGACTACTCGCAAAAGACCCGAAGAAAGCACGTGCGATGGAGGAGGCGAAGGAGAAGAAGCGAAAGGAGCGGGACGCGGCTCGGGAAGTTGCAGCTTCGGACCGGGAAGGCGCGAAGCCCGCCAAGAGACAAACGGCGAAACCGTCGAACCCCAAGGTCAAGTCTGCGCCAACCGTGCATAGCTCCGACGACGAGAGCGGCGAAGAAGGTGAAGTCAAAGACGAGATCACGCGTGTCGACTCGAAGACAAGCCCGGAGAAGTCCAAGCCCGCAGTGAAGTCCAAAGCGAGTTTGGTGCCATCACAATCTCCGGACGGTGGCGACGCCCTTGTGAAGTCGAAGACCCCGTCCGACAAGGCAACAACCAAACACAAGGCTGCAGCTGACCCCGCGAAGTCAATCGCATCGTTGGCAAACAAGGTCTCCACCCCTACAGGAGCCGGAAAGAGCACGCCTCGCAACAACACCAACCTCGCGGCACCAACCTCGCAGCACAAGAGTCAACGCAGTCCGCAGAAACCCGACAGCAAACCGAACGTGCCATCTCCGCTGGGCGCGGCAAGACCACGTGTTGCCTCGGACGTCTCAGATCGAAACGCAGTAGGCATTCAACGCGCAAGGCAGGGTGCAGGGACTCCGCAGAGTCTGGGCGTGACGAACGGCCTCCGGAAGCGACAAGACACTGTGACCAGCATTGAATCGACTGCATTGTCCAGCTCGGACAAGAAACGTACGGAGAACGTGTCTTCGCAGAAGCCGCACAAGGTCGCAGCCAACGGCACGAGCACGCCAAAGATCCCGCCTGCGAACGGCGCCGCGCACAAAGCTGAGACCGGCGTGAAGCGCAAAGCAGAGGACATGCCAGCCCAAGAGGACGAGCGCGCGCCAGTTGCCAAGCATCGCAAGACAGACTCCACTTCCTCCCAGTCTCAGAATTCGCACGCAAGTTCGATGGCCGCCACCCAGAGCACGGCGCGCACTTCGCCAGACGCAGCGCTTGACAGCGGCAGCAGCGACAGTGCGGGATCTGTGCTGGACACCATCACCTACGCGCAAGGCCTTAATATGGCGGAGAAGTTCCGCGACGTCTACTATCCGGCGTATGCCCAGATGTATGATGGGCAGGTTGCGAAGGAGGCCAAGGGCGAGACGGTGACCAAGGACGAGCGGGAGAGGCTGTGGGCGATGCATCGGAGACTCGAGCAGATGAAGCGGGAGATACAGATTGCTTCGGAGCGTGAGCATCGGGAGGATTGAAGTCTTGAAGGGCTCTTTAGCTGCGAGCTTCTGAGTGAGGGAGGCCGTACTGCTAACATGCCGATACCGGCGATCACCCCGCTGGAGGAGCTCGCTCGCTCGCTTCGTCCATCAACCAACTCACAATGCTATAGTCAACCCCTTCCTTTGCCATCAAGCTACGTGTTCTCAGTCTCATACTTCTAGTGTCAGAAGCGGTAGTCTACCGTGCTGCTGAAGCCTGGCTGTCACCGCAGACCTTGCTGTCTCGCTGCCTCGCTAGCTTCATGATTGTGAATGCTTGCGGCAACGAGGTTGACTGACATCAGCCATCACATCACGAGGCAGTCCGCATCAGCCATGACGAGCCACGCGAGCAAGTCGCTGGCCATACTCGACGACTACGTTGGCATCGCCGCCAAGCACTTCGGCCACATCGAAAGCCTCAAAGTGGATTCTTTCCCCGAGACGCTCAACCCAGCAAAGCACGATGACTTCGAGGCACTGGTCAAACGTCTGGAGCCATACGAGATCATCTCAAGCATGCGGGAACGAACACCTTTCCCGGCGGAGCTGCAGAAGCGGTTGCCGAATCTGAAGCTCTTACTCAACTCCAATGTACGCAATGCGTCTATTGACATGCGATATGCAGCAGAGCGCGGCATTGTCGTGGCTGGCACTAAGGGCGACAGGCCGAAGGACAAGAAGGCTTTGGAGGCTCTAGACGAGCTGCCGCCGCCCGCTGGACACAGCACGGTGATACAGCTGGCGTGGGCGCAGCTCCTCGCGTTGTGTAGTAGGATTGCCCCGGATGATTATGCGCTCAAGCATGATCCGACGGCGTGGCAGAGCGCGTTGATGGTGCCCATCGCGGGCAAGACACTGGCAATTTTGGGTCTGGGCAAGCTGGGGATTGGGATGGCGAAGGTCGGGGCGCTTGCGTTTGGGATGGAAGTCATTGCATGGAGTGAGAATCTTACCCAGGAGAAGGCCGATGCGGCGGCGGAAGGTGCTGGGTTGGCGAAAGGTGCTTTCAAGGCCGTGAGCAAGGAGGAGCTGTTCCGGCAGGCGGATGTGCTGAGCGTGCACTATGTCCTGTCGCCACGTAGTCGCGGCATCGTCGGCGCCCAGGAGCTGGGCTGGATGAAGAAGAGCGCCATCCTTGGCAATACCTCTCGCGGTCCGTTGGTCGACGAGGCTGCGCTCATTGACGCGCTGAGGGAAGGGCGCATCAAGGGTGCCTGTCTCGACGTCTTCTGGGAGGAGCCGCTGCCTGAAGACAGCCCGTGGCGCTCAACGAACAGCTGGTCGAAGGGCGAAGTCGTGCTGAGTCCGCATATGGGTTACGCGAACGAGGGGACGATGAACAGGTGGTATCAGGAGCAAGCCGAGAACGTCGAGCGGTGGATGCGAGGCGAGGAGGTCCTCAATATCATGAGCTAAGAATCTGCCCATCAATGCCTACGATCATCACCCGTCGCCTCCGTCCCCTTCATCTCCTACCTCTTCCACACCCCCTCGAACGGAGGCGGCGGAGGCCCCAGTAGAATGCTCGGCACATCCAGCCCTGGGTCCCCCTTCGCCATCGCCCGCTGATACGCCTCCCGCCCACCCACCCGCTGCAGGTAAGCCAGAATCGCCTCGTACTCACTCAAGTCGATCGCGAAGAACTTGCGCATCGTCGTCAAGCTGAACACGACCATGATGTCCGCCGCCGTGAACTCGTCGCCCGCCAGCCACGCTTTCGTGGCGCCGAGGCGCTGGTTGAGAAACTGCAGCATTTGCCCTTGCTTGCTGTCGACGCGCACACGCATGCTGTTGTCGTCGGGCAGGCCGGTGAATTTCAATACCATGGCGCGCGAGACGGCGGGCTGCAGCGTGCCGTTGCCGAAATGGAGCCAGTAGAGGTAGTCGGCATAGTGCTTCGCTCCCGGTTGTACGGTGAGCTTGCCGGCGCCGTGGATGTGGATGATGTACTCCAGACAGGCGCCGGATTCCGCGAGCGTGAGGTCGCCGTCTTGGATCACTGGGGCTGCGCCCAGAGGGTGGAGGGCCAGGTATTCGGGTGGGGAGAGCACGGGGGAGCGTTGGTACAGCTTGAGATCGTAGTCGAGGCCCAGTTCTTCGCAGAGCCAGACGATGCGCTCGCTCTGCGAGATGCCCAGGTGGTGGACTGTGAGGACCATGATGGGCTGTTGTTCCGGGTGGGGCAGGTTGTAGCGATTTAGATCAGATAGAGTCAGAGTTGACGAGGTGAGGTGGAGCTGAGTGAACGAGAGGCGTGCCTGATATTACACCTGCTGTACAGCTTTCCGTCAAGACAAGCCGTTTGGTGGGTTGCCGTTGTAGTTTGGCTCGCCCGAGGTCGCTGCTCGGGACACGGGTACAGAGCTATCCGAGGTGTCATTAAAGCAAAGAGGTATGGTGCTTCTAACGACACCTCGGATATGCTCCACCCAAGCTCGTGCGACGTCAATTCCAGGCTAGCTGATTGCATGTGATACTGCTTAGACCGCCGAACAGAGCGACAACAACACCGTGCGTGGGCATCGGGCGCCGGTATCCCCAACGCCACCTAAGAGTAGCTAAAGTATACAAAGAGCGCGTCGCTCCGTCCGCTACTATAAGCACGGCTCTGCACGCCCACCCGCCAACGCCTCGCTATACCCACACGCGCAAAGCAAAACAACCCATGCTCGATTTACAACGCAGAAGGCATACAACCCCTCACAACTCCATCCCCAAATCCACCCCCAAATCCACACTCTTCACCGTCCGCGTCGCAGCCATCACCGCCGCCCCCGCCGCCCCCGCCGCACCACCCTTCTCCCCGCGCCCCGCCGCCAGCAGAGCGAAGCGCAGAAACACCTCCGTGACCGTCACCAGGATGCTCAGCACAATCAGGATAATCACGATCCACGTGATGCGCGTCATCTTCGTGTCGGCCACCGAGTCGCTGAGGATCTCGGCGAGGTCGAGGAAGACGCGGCAGCGCTCGTTCAGGACTTGGATGCGCGGCTTGATCTCCAGGTATTCGCGCACGCCTTGGTATAAGGGGTGCAGCGTGGGCTCGGAGTCCCAGAAGAAGTTGGGCGTGTCGAGCATGTTTGAAGCTGCGCGAGTTGTAAGGTTAGCAAAGAGATGGTGTGCTGTTGAGCTGGATGATTTGTGAGGTTGTAGTACTCACAAAGATTTACATCCACCCTCCCCTCAAACAGCCTGCCCACCAAACTCACCACCTCCTTGCGACTCATGCCCAGCCGGCCCTCCAGCGCCAGCCGGCGCGGCACGTACTGCGCCTCGCTCATGGTGCGCTGCATGCGCTCCTCGAAGAAGCTGAGCTTGGTGCTCTGCGCGATGGCGTGCGCCATGGCCAGCTTGATCATGTGGTCGCTGGTGCGCAGCGTGATCATGTCGTTGTAGATGCGCGGCTTGTCGATGTGCCCGTCGTACTGGAAGTGGAACTCCTCGGTCTCGAAGTCGTCTTCGTCCAGCGGGCGCGTCATGAGGGGGAGGAGTGCGTGAGCCGGCGGTGATGGTGCTGCGAGGGCGGAGGGTTTGAGCGAGAGGATTTTGCTGTTGTTGTTGTTGTTGTTGTTGTTACCGCTGGGATTGCCGGCTTGCGGCGTGTTGGAGGTCGAGGAGAAGGTCAGGTCGGCCAGCAGGTCTTTCTCCTGATTGCCCGTGAAGTTCCACAGCACGGCGACGCCGTAGGAGAAGATGAAGAGCTCGGCGACGGTGTGCGCGTCCGGGCTGATCTGCGGCTGCGGCGAGTGGAAGCTGAAGGCGGAGGAAGCGGAGTTGTTGGACTCGCGCCTGTCGCCTTCCTGCTCGCCTCGCCAGCCATTGGTGCGCTGCTCGCTGTTCATCTGCGCGGGCGCTTCGTGCTCGCGCGCATGGTCCGTCTCGGGCGGTGGGGTAATGTACGGCGAGTGTTCCTCGCTGTGGCGGACGGAGTACTCGTCGCTCTCCTCATGCCAGCCCTCCCTGTACTCGCGGCGCTCGTTCGCCTCGATCTGCTCGTCCAGCACGCTCCTTCCACCCGGGTTCTTCACCACCGGGCTGCTTCTCACTCTATACCCGTCACTGCCTCCCAGCAACGGCAATTGGTAGACGCAGTACAGACAGTCGTCGTACAGCTTCGTCTTCGCCCCGTGCTGATCGCGCACAAACTGCGCCGTACTCCGCAACTTGTAGCTCTGCGCCGTGCAGTACGCCGTGACCCTCGCCAGCTGCGGGTCCGCAAACCGCTGCGACTTGGGTAGGCGCTCCGCGTCGCTCTTGCCCGCGCGCCCCGTCTGTTTCCGCCGACTCAACGCCTCGTCCGAAGGCGGCGCGCTCTCATCCTCCTCCGCGAACCCGTCCTTCTCCGCATGCTCCTCCTCCGTCGTCTCCGGCAACAGCACCAGCTTCTCGCTCGTCTTACTCGTCCGCGCCGGCAGATGTGCGCCCGTGACGCTCAGCGGCACGCCGACGCCTCGCAGCTTCGGGTCCAGCGGATGTCTGCCCGACGGCGTGCGCGTGTGGAACGCCGGTCGGATGCCAGGCGGCAGGCGGCGCTGTGCTGAAGGGATCTCCGAAGCGTATTGGAGCACATTGTCGACGGAGATGACGCGGGTGCCTTGCCGTGTGGCTTTGGGGCGGGATGCTGTAGGCTGGACTTCGCGCGAGTCGGTTACCTGTAGCAGCGTCAACAACCATATCGCAATCCACCATGTCGCCCAAGTGGGTGCCATACCAGGACTGTAGGCCCGCGTTTCGGCCCACGCGGCGGAGCGATTGACATCGTCCCAACTTGTGATCACAGTCGTAGGAAATCAGGTCGACCAGGCGGTCAGCATGGTCGGCTTAGGTCTTATAGGGTATTATTGCGCAACGGTATCGTAGGAAGACAACGTACTGAGTGAATCTCCAGGCGTTCATGCAGGTTCCAGGCTCAAGCTCACCTCGAAAACTCGAAGCTTGGGCCGCCGAAACGTCACCCCACAGAGAGATGGAGCGACTATAGTGAGCAGTGACCACTAACCACACGCGCTATCAAAACACCGAGCATCGTACACATTACACAGCCGCTTACGAAAGGTTATGAATGCGGGCTTCTGTCCCATGCTGAAGATGATCATCATGTAGATCATGCGAGCAAGCCACAAGCCTGAGCAGAACGACGTCCGTTCGGAGAGGCTGTCAAGGCAGCGAGGCTGAGCGTGGCGTATGCGGACCATGCACCCTCGAAACGTCTGGCAGCAGGTATTTGTAGCCTTATCCCCATCTCCTGCCTCTCCTTTCTTCCCTCTCCTCCCTCTGCTCCCTCTCATCTTTGGCACAAGTCGTCTCCCGACAGACACCATGCGACTCCTCAACACCACAGACCTGACCTTCCAAGACTTCTACGAAACCGCCCTCGAACCATACGCGGCACTGTCTCACTGCTGGACCACAGAACCTGGACAACACGAGGTCACATACCAGCAGCTCCTAGCCGACCATCAAGAGCTCCTGGCAGGCTACCAGTTCTACAAGCCTTCGGCCGAGCACAATCCTGAGGCACCGTACGGTTGGCGCAAGATCTGGGACTGTTGTCGTCTCGCGCGGGATCGTGGGCTACAATGGGTCTGGATAGATACCTGTTGCATCGACAAGAGCAGCAGCGCCGAGCTCTCTGAGACGATCAACTCCATGTACAGGTGGTACGAGTCGGCCACGGAGTGCTACGTCTTCCTCGATGACGTCCATATCACTACTCGAGTCGATACCGTCGCAAGCCAGGCGGACACAAGCCCCTTTTCCGGTGACACCGAGAAGTTCTGCGCGAGCCGCTGGTTCACTCGCGGATGGACTCTCCAGGAGCTCCTGGCTCCGACTGGACCTGTGCTGTTCTACGATGACGTGAGGGAATACTTTGGCACTCTGACAGCGTTGGCGGCGACGATTTCACAAGCCACCGGCATTCCCCTCGCCTACCTCACAAAGCGCACTGCGATTGGAAAAGCCTGTGTAGCACAACGTATGTGCTGGGCCTCACGACGGACCACCACGAGGCTGGAGGATATGGCCTACTCACTGCTTGGCATCTTCGACATCAACATGCCGCTGCTGTATGGAGAAGGTGCAAAGGCCTTCCAGCGACTCCAACTTGCGATCATTGAACAGTCAAACGATGAGACCATCTTCGTGTGGGGCCTCGACCCAGGAGGTGAATGTCCGAGTACATCGGATGAATCAACTGCCACCGGAAAGGGCATGCTTGCTGCCAGCCCAGCCAGCTTCATCAACTCAGGAACGGTCCGGCCCAGACCGAGACCGGCCTGGCTGCTGCGATCGATTGAGCGGCCGCCCCATCACCTCACCAACAGAGGCATCTCGTTTCATTACGTAGGCGGCCTCACGGATTTCTGGAACGAAGGCGTGGAGACCGTAATGGGACTGAAAAGCTCGACGCTGTACATACCTCTGGCCTGCCAGCCACCCCTCCTGGTTGTCGTCGGACGTCGTGGCACTGAGGTCTCAACATACTTTCGCCTCGGCCTGCACGCAAGCCGACAACGCGTACTCCCGTCAGGTCTCTCCTTCGGGCCGCTGGTACATGTCCATCTCGCACCTCACACGGGATTCAGCGTTATGGCAGACACGAGATTTGCAAGTTCTGAAATCCTTCAGCGGCATCTTAGATTCAACTTGGCGCTCTTCTCTCTTTTGGTACTTGGTGACATAGTGGCTGCAGTGATGGTACTTAGCCGCGGCTCCAGGGAAGTTGTTCTATTGGTGCTTAAACTATTGTTGGCCAGAGATTTGGCGGCTAGGGCCGGTCGGTTCTGGCTCACTGTACTCCTTACGATTGCAGTGGCAGCAAGCTTGCGTACTAAGATATTCAGCTAGGAGACCTCACCAGGCTACCTACACTTCTTAGGTATGTATTTGGATGAGACGTCCCCGAACATCTCACGCATAGAGCAGGCTGAGCAGCTGATGAGACACGGGCCGACCAACGGATGGTGACGCAGCGCAAAGAGCAGGCCTCGGCATCCCTGGGCACTGCAGTGTGGCGTATTGATGGGCTTCCAATGCATAACGGTCCACTCTCACATCGGAGCTTACAAGCTGGATACACGGCCTGTCCAACGGATCGCCATACGAAGAGGGCGCGACGTTCGCCTCATTCAAATCGCGGATCCCATATGGCGTAGTCTCGATGCGCGGCTCAACCTACCTCCCAAGTCAGACCGCTTGGTGAAGACAGGTCGCCGTCGCAGCGTGAGCTTCGCTTATCTCTTACCAGCAGGTGACCTCCTCCAGCATCCGTGCCTGAGAAGGAGGTAGAGCTTACCTTCCCATATCTGTCACGACCGAAGCACCTCATTCCCCCTGCCGATTCGTCGTCTCAAACCCCTCCGCCTCCAAATAACTCCACTCAGGCACCTCCCGAATCTTCTTCCACATCTCGCGCTCCAACTTATTCGCCGCTTTCGCATACGGCGTCGTCTCGGCATTATAGCGCTTACAGTTCCGCACCAACAACAGCACATCCTTGACAAAGTCCTCGACGGAGTCGTACTGGTCCTTGTCGAGCTTGGACTCCATGGTGGAGAGGTCCATGGGCGCCTTGATGACGTCGTAGTAGTCGTGCACCTCCTCGCCGTTGACGGGTTGCAGGAAGGGCCAGGCGGAGGAGGAGGTCTGCAGCGCGGAGAGCAGGTGCACGAGCAGGGAGTGCGAGGGGTTGCGCCGCGGTTGGCGCGCCAGGGCGTCCATGTCGGCGGACCAGCCGGTGGCGCGGATGGCTGCGATGCTCAGGGGGTCGATTTCGAGCAGCGGCTGGCCGGCTTTCAACTTCCGCCATTGTGGGGGCGGTTCATGGACATCGTAGCTCTTGCTCACGGCGCGGATCTTGGCGTGCACGGCGGCCTTTTGCTTGAGCAGCAGGCGGCCGGACTCGAGGTAGCGGATCGTGGGCAGCATGGAGCACTGCATGATGGTGCCGCCCTCGTAGTCCTTGATGTAGCCCATCCACTTGGGCTTGTCGAGCGTGATGTCCTTGGTGAAGCCCTGCTTCTTGAAGTAGCCGATGGCGTAGTTGTCGGCGTAGGTGAGGAAGTGCATGACGTCGCTCGTCGCCTTGACGTAGTCTTTGAGGTGGCTCATCAGGTGCGCGCCGTAGCCTTTGACCTGCTGGTCGCTGCTGATGGCGCAGAAGACGATCTCGGCGAACTGCCGGCCTTTGAAGGGGCGGTAGGTGATGCCGCCCACGACTTCACCGGGCATGCTTGATGTGTCGGCGAAGCTTCCAGTGGGTGGTCGCTTGACGATCGCTATGCTCAGGTGTGTTCGATCGTATACCAGTCTTGCTATGTAATCTTTCGGCATCTTAGGCAACTGTTTCTGGAAGATGCATTTCAAGCCTGTGAGGATGATCATGGAGCGTGGCTTGCTATCGTTGTTAACCACTTGGAACGATATGTCTCCCGTACGCTCCTCAACGACCGCCGGTTTCTCGGGGAAGGGCACGACGGATCTGGGTGGTACTGATGCTTCGGCTGACTTGGTGCCGTTGCGAGAGGGTGTGTCTTCGGGTTGGGGCGAGACGGAAGGCTTGAAGCGTTTTGCATCGTGGCCGTTGGCATCGCCGTTGAGCGCGGCGTCTGCTTTGCGTTTGGGCACTGCAATGAAGTCCATCAGCAAGGGTCATGTAGCAATGTATGTGAATAGTGCTTGTATATCACAGCCTTCTCGTTGGGAACGATGCGCTGGAGCTGGCTGCCGCACTTGTTGACATGCCTGATACGAGGTTGCGACGAGCGGACAACAGCAGGACCACAGGGCTCGGCGACCCTCGTGTGGCGTATGGCTGCTGCGTCTGCCTGTGTACCGCAGCCCGTTGCGCCGGGTGGTATGCTCCTCGACCCTTGACCTCATCGACACCAGCATCGCTCATTGGCCTGTTCACACGACATTCGCGCTCGGTGTAGCCGCTCGACCAACGTCAGTCATCTTCTCGGTCGACAGGGCGTAGTCGCATCATGGCTCCATATATGTCCGCAGGTAATGGTATGAGATGTGTTGCGCTTACCTTCCTCTTTGACCATGCCTTGCGCCATGCTTGCCACTACTAGGCTTGTCGCCACTCCCCGTAAAGGTATATACGCAACAGTATTCACGCTTCCAACAGCAGACGCAGTGCAGCGTGTCGTCCGTTTGCGGCTGTCGCGAGGATGATCGGAGGAGAGCTTGGCCGGGCGCACGGTTTCCAGCGCCTGCGCTCAGTAATCGCGTGACTCTGAATGGCAGCTATCAAGTGTATGGAGTCTTCAGTGACAGTGACACCATTCACCGCGCCAAACATGCAACTAGCTGAGAGGCTCGCGTGTCGCAAGAGACGATGATCGAAGGCAAGAGCATCCCGCGCATATGCGGAGGTGGAGCCGCGGGCCGGATACTAGCGGCCGCTGCATGTGAATCTTGGCAGTTGCGGCTCTGCTCGAGCTCTCTAGTCTCTACAGCTGTTCACATTGACATTGCCCGACTCCCTCATCCGTCATCGCTCTTCACGCCGCCTTCCACGCCATCCACACCCAACGTCACGCGCTCCCACCTCACTCCATGTCTGCAGCACCGCTCCACGATATCTGGGACGCTTCGGCGAGCCAGCCCTTCCAGCCGACCATTGGCAAGAACACGCAGCTCACCCTCGGCTTCACCCTCCTTTGCACCGCAGTGCTCCTGACCGGACTCTTCGGCCTCAGTATGCCTCACCAGGACACCACGTGCACGGACAATTGCTAACACCATACCAGACAACTCCCTGAAGAACCTGCCACTGTATGGCATCCCCGCTTCTCTGGCATTCGGGTATGTGGATTCGAACAGCTCAGTCACGGCAATGGCTAACCGCAGCATAGCTTCGGTGCAGTCTACATGATCTGTGCCGTCGGCGTCTACGTATGATCAACCGTCGCCACCTCCGGTCCACGCCGGCACTCACCGCGGCCAGAGGCAGAGACAACGAGCAGCAGCGCCGCCCTGTAAAGGGCACACTCAAGAGACCAGGATACCGTGAATATCACCCCGTCACCTCCACTCTCGTCATACTCAGCGGCGGCACCGCTGCCTTCTTCATCGTCTTCTACGTGGTCCGCGAATTCTGCCACTATCTACAGATATAGCCGCCTCAAGTCTTTCCAATGGCGAGCAACAGGCCAGTCTTCTCCGCCGTCTCATCTTCCGCTCGCCAGTTGCTCATGCTGTTACGATGCATCTCTTTCGCCAAGAAAGCGCATGTCCGCATCTCCGCCGAAGGTATACGATTCAGCACCGAAGAAGGCAGCGTGGTGGAAGCCTTCATCTTCCTTGAGAAAGCCCTCTTCAGTTCGTACGCGTACCACCCGCCTCCACCACCTTCATCCCAAGACAATCCACCCGACCCACCAACCTTCGAAATCAACCTCACGTCTCTACTCGAAACCCTGAACATCTTCAGCCTCTCAGACCCAAACGCCACCAAGCGGCCAGGCGACTACGACAATTTCGCCTCGCACCGCCTCAACCGCCACGCAGGCATCAACGCCTTCTCCAACCACGCGCTCGGCATGACCGGCGTCTGCACTTTCAACTACGACGGCGAAGGCAGCCCGCTCAGCATCCACATGTCCGAATCCGGCGTCACCACCACCTGCGACCTCACGACCTACGAAGCCGACAGCGCCGAAGAGATCCCCTTCGCCCGCGACTCCCTCGCCATCAAAACCATCATGCGCTCCACCTACCTGCTCGACGCCGTCACCGAACTAAGCTCCCTGACCCCGGCCCACCTCACCCTCGTCGCGTCCCCGACATCCCGCCCGGGCGCAGACATGTCGCTCTCCGCCGCCGGCGCGCTGGGCTCAGCCACGGTGGATTTCACAGCGGATACGTCGTCCGAGACCCCGATCCTCGAGACGTTCTATTGTCCTAATAAGGTGAGTGCGAGCTTCAAGTTCGGCCTGTTCAAGCATGCGCAGCGCGCCATGGCCGTCGCGACCAAAGTCTCCTTGCGCTTGGACGAGGACGGCGTCCTGAGCTTGCAGTTTCTCGTCGAAGTCGGCGCGTCGTCAGGTGGTGGTGGTGGCGAAGGTGGCGAAGGGTGCGCGTTTGTGGATTTCCGCATGGTGCCGCTGGTGGAAGGCGAGGGGGAACTGGACGGTGCTGATGCTGGCGGCGAGGGTACCGATAGCGATTAGCCGTGCGCCTGCACATAAGCTCCTTTGACACAAGATGCTGCCGACACTTCCTTGACTCCCTCCCTTGTTCTCTCGCGTTGGACATGTACAAGCATGCTTGGTTTTCTTGCTTGCTATCGATACTCGTTGACTGCATTACGTACTACGTCCCCCTGTTCCATCGAATGCAAAAGTACCCGTACAAAGCCTCTGGTGGTATCTCGCTAATAGCACAAGTGTGGAAAAAACCGAAAGGGCTGGGCGTGGAAAGCACAGCTTGCAAGCCAAATCCCGCAACGCCTCATGCTGGCCAGCGTCAGCGCCCCTGGCCCCTTTGGCTCGGCGAGCTGACCAAAGCAGAGACAAGTATCAGCAGCAGCAGCAGCAGCAGCCTTTCTACTGACCCAGGTGAGTAACACGATAAAGCAAGGCGAGCGTCATCCATCCCCTCCCACGGCCGCAAATCCTTCTGCGCCAACAATAACCCTTGCGGATCCCTCTACGCAAACAAATGTGGCTGCCAAGGCCGGTTGAGGCTGGCCGGCTTCCCTTTTCTTTGTTGATGTTTGCCGTAAGTGATGGGTGGGTCTATCTAAGCTACTGACGGTCCACTGGCAACCGTAAAGCAAAATGTTCAGGGGTGGTGGTGCCAGTAAGATTACAGACGGAACGCTGCAAGTACCGAACGCTGTCAACGGTCTCTTTCTTCCCAGGGAAAGCAGAGGTGGTCGAAACTGAAGATCCTCTTCTCGTAGGGGCCCGCCATCCCGGAGGGAGTTGAGCCATCAGTTCTTGACGGTGGTGGACTGAAGGCATTACGCCGCTCGGAGACGTGGGAGCTGGAGCAAGTCTCTCGTTGGGTGGGCTTTTGTCATCAAGGTTTTCGAGGGGCTGTGAGGAAGTCTTATTGGGCGGCAGTGCCTGGTGACTGCGCCGCAATGTGGAGGTGGCCCGGCTGTTTCGGATAGCTTGCGGACCGCAGTATGGGCATGGAGCCGCGGCTCAATAGCGAGCATTGAGATTCGAAACGGACATGCGATGCGCCGTCGCCGCACGCTGCTGATCGAATGACGACTGCCGTCTCAATGCCTCCACGCTGGCGGCATGTTGCGGCTGAGGTTGGCGGAGCGGGACGTAGTTGTGCCCGCCCGATACGGTGCTGCTGCTCGCGTGGTCGCTGCCGGAAGTCACTGGGCGCTCCCCGGTGTCGGTGCTGAAGCTGTACAGACTAGCTGCCATGCCTTCACGGCTTGAGGAGGACGAGGTCATTGGGCGGTCGTCTGTATTGAGGGCTGGCAGTGCTTGGGCGTAGCGGAAGTTGGCGGATGGTGGTGGCATGGACACGGTGGATGAGGTGCTCGAGGCTGTGGAGGAGAAGCTCTCGGGCGCGGGGCCGGAGGCGGGTGAGATGTCGGGGGAGCCGGAGGTGGGAAGGAACTGGTAGCCGAGGACTGGCTCGGAGACGGGTGTGGGTACATGTGGGTGGTGCAGTCGCTGTGTCGAAGGGCCCGGTATGCCGGTTATGGGCGCCATGCTGTTGCCTGCCGACATTGTGCGTGAGCCTGTTGAGGAGTCTTCGGATGACCAGGGCATGGCAGTGCGGCTGTGGATGCCGTTGATGTGGACCCGCGGCTCGTTGAAGGACCCCAGCGGCCTGATCTCTGGTACTGGCAATTGCTCTGCCGTCGGGTAAGATGTCTGCGAATAGTGCACGGTGTACGGTGCAGGCAGCGTCCTCTCCTGCGCCGTCTGAATCGGCAGCGAAGAGTGCAATGAGCCCATGTTGAGCGAGGAGAAGGAGTCGGCCGTCACGCTGGGCAGACGGTTGTTCGATGGCTGCGGGAACGATGGCGCCTGGAGGTTCCCAAAGCTGTATGCTGGCTGCTGCTCGTAATAACCGGTGGTGACGGGAGCGGACATGGGCGCGCTTGATGTACTCCATGAGCGGTAGTTCTCGACAGAACCTGAGCCATAGGAGCTGGCGAAGGAGTCTTGCCGCGGGATGGTCGCCGAGGCATAAGTGTACGAGTCAACTGGAGAATTCTCGTACTGGTCGTAGCCGTCAATGAACGATGAACGCGTGTGCAGCGTTGGCAGCGAAGTTCGCGTTTGAGGGTGATGGTGTGCGCCGAGCCACCCTGGTGCAGGAGGGGTGTCCGTTGCATATCCTCCGGTCTGCGATGCTCCATTACCGCTGCTGGCTTGAGGATAGACTTCCACTGCCCCTCCGCCAGGGGGCATGAGGGTACCGACCTACGCAGACCATTAGCTCATTGCTTTCCTTTCGTCGGTGGATTTGGCCCGCCTACTCTGATGAAGTTGCAGGCATGCGTGTCAGCACCTGATGCTCTGCAGGCTTGACAGCCACTGCCGTCGCCAGGGTCACCGCTGCACTTGATCTTGCGCCTTCGGCAGCGAGAGCACTAGGTCAACGTCAGCTTGTCATTTCGAATAAGCGCTGATTGAATCACCCACCGCCACAGCGATCCGTCGGCGAGAACTGCCAGTCCCGATGTCAGGCTCGGGCTCCTGGATCATCGCTCGTGTGACTGGGCGCCCTCCATACTCCGACCGGAGCTCCTGGCGCGGTTGCTCATAGTAGCCATACGCTGTCGGACGCTCGTAGTATGCTCCATTCGACATCGACCGGTGCGACGTCCTGTTGAAGTGATCGTACTCTCCCGACCCGTAGTATGACTGCGTCGTCATCATGGTGCGAGTCAGTCAAAGCACATCTCTGCAGACGCATGGAAAAAGCCACCAAGCAACGCGAAGGGAGGAAAAGACGGCAGAAGGCGGATGGGCGAAGGGCAGACGGGTTGCGGTGGGTAAGCAAGCAAGCAACTCTGCAAGAGGCTAGAAGGAGCAGACCGAAGGGCTAGTAGGATGTTGATCGAGAGTCAAACGGGCGGAGATGAGCAACGGCCGCCAAGTAGCCCTAGTCGGAGTCGGCTGGGCTCCAGCAAACAACGTAATCAGGAATCGGTGCAGCGATGTTGTTTGTGTTTCACAAGGCCACTTACTTTCAGGTGACGGCATCAAGGCCATCGTGGAGTACGTCTTGACCGGCTGTCAAGATCTGACGGATCTCATTGGCCGTGCATCTCAGGGAGACACATGCTTGGCCAGTGCGGTAGGCCCGGACGATCTGGCTGATGCGGACTCGTTCGAGTTGCGGTCAGGTTTGACGGCTGACGGATAGCAGCATGGCGCCCGTGGGAACTTGCAGAAGCTCGATCGCAACCAGGTTATGTGGAGCACCGCAGAGGTCATCCTTCCATGATGGTGCGTGAAGCACCTGCCGTTCCTGCCTTGTCGTCGTTGCACACACCGCTGTCGCATGTTGTGTGAGCTGATAGGTAGTGCCGGTCGAGAAGCGCAGGCCAGCAAGACAAGCAAGCTGCAGGACGAGCATAGATCGATGTGACAGGTAGTGTTCCAACGATCTAGGGATATAAAGTCGAACACTGGAGGTAGTGCGATGGCAGGCGCCTATAACATTCATGTTTGCAGGGGTGCATGCTCGGAAGCTGCGCAACCTGTCATCTCGTTCATCGGCCCGTATCATCATTGCGAGCTGCCGTAGTCTGTCTTCTAGCTCCGAATCGGCACGTGTCACAAGCCTCTGGAAAGCTTTTCGGCATCTGCGCCCAGGGGCTAGGGATGAGAAGTGATGAGACATTGCTCCAGAGCCCAGACAGGTTTGGAAACCTTTCTGGACAAGCTGCGCCTTTCGATTCGGCTCGTTTGTGGAGGGTCGATGGCGTCTTCCACGTACCACATAGATTTACATCCCTGACCAAGGTAAGTCAGAGTGTCTGTTAAGAGACAGGTCACACTGCGCATTAGGCCGTCTTCCCAGCTACTGCGACGAGAGTTGTTTAGCTCTGGCCCGCGTCTGCGATGTTAGATGAATTACTTCTGGCTGATTGGGTTGCGCCATGAGCAACCGGTCAACTGCAGCATGTTGTAACCCAAAGCAGGGACGCGTCGAGCTTTGATGACTTGCCGCGCTCGAGCAGCAATGCGTCGATGCGTTGCAGCGGAGCGGGAGCTGGCATGATCCGGAGTGCCACAGCAACGAACTTCCTCAGCGGTCAGTTTGGCAGGTGTGCACCGCAAGAAGATCTCTTGATCTTGAACTCACATAAAAAGCTCGAGAAGACAGGAAGCAACAGCGGGAACCCTTAGCCTGCAGTCATGACCCAATCGCAAGCATCGAACAACCGTGCAGAGACCGACCGCTGCAGCTGGTAAGGCGAATTAGTGCCTGGGCTCCAGGAATTCTGCAGTCTTTGTGCAAGCGAGCTGGTACTATGGGTCGACCAACCGCGGAGAATAACGCAGTGTCAAGGGACAGCGGAAGGTGTCTCGGTAGGACATGCTGGGACCTCTTTCTGTTGTTTGGCAAAGGTAGATACGTGGTCGTACCGTATCTTACTCTCTCACTGAGAGCATCCAGTAACCAGCTGCCTACCTTCTACCGTGAGCAGGGCGACCAGGAGCAGAAGATGATGCCAATGAGGCTGAAGAGACACCCGGGCCTTCTACATGTAGGCGTTTTTCCCCCATGGCGCTGGGTTTCAAGGGTTCTATGCGGGAGACGAATTATGGAAGACAACCCATGCCATGGACATCGTTGTAGTGGCCATGCGCACACCGCTCGTGTCAACCACCCGCAATGGTAATGACAGTATCCTCTGCACATACCATAGTGCTGCCAAGCTTCACAGATGCCACCCATGTACATGTACACTGTATAGGTATCTTTCCTCATGATTTCGTCGCTGCTGAGAAGTTAAGGCGTCCAATGTCTGCTCTCTGGAAGTGGCGCTTCTTCGGCAGTGACGCTAGACCATACGTAATGTGGGGCAAAGCCGTTTTGCCGCTCACGGCCCGTCCGCTTGCTCCGCTGGTTGGTCGTGCAGCCGTTGTGTCACTTAGGGCTTGTCTCGTCTCGTGAACGGCGAACGTTTTGCGCCCGATGAGAGCGGCCTGCACATAACTTCCTAGAAACGACCGACCGACGATCGCGTAATCGGCACAATGTCAGTCCTGCTTGAGACATCCGCAGGTGACATCACGATCGACCTCTTCGTGAAAGAGGCGCCAAAGTGCTGCGAAAAGTGAGTCCCCCTGCCTACGACGCTACAGTGTAGCTGGTCCATATCTACTGTGGAAAGGCTGATCAGGATGCTAAGACTTGGGCACGTGCCCGCAGCTTCCTGAAGCTCTGCAAGATCAAGTATTACAACTACTCGCCCATCTACAACGTCCAGCCCAACTTCTCCTTCCAGACCGGTGATCCGATCGGACCAGAGTCGAAAGACAGCGATGGTGGCTCATCAATATGGGGCATGCCAGAAGGCGCGACGAAGCGCACCACGCTGCCTGAGAAGAAGGCGTTCATACCGGAGTTCTCGAAGAAGAGAAAGCACGGTGATCGAGGGACGGTGAGCATGGCGACAACCTCCTCGAAAGTCAATCCGGACGAACGACTTGCGGGCAGTCAGTTCATTGTCACCCTCGGCGACAACATTGAGCAACTGGATGGCAAAGCGGCAATCTTTGGCGAGGTAGTGGAGGGCTTTGATGCGCTCGAGAAGATCAACACCGCCTTCGTCGACCAGCGCGGCCGGCCGTTGCAGGACATAAGGGTGTTGCACACAGTCGTGCTGGATGACCCTTACGATGATCCATCAGGTCTCCTGGAGCCGCCATCAAGCCCTATGCCTTCTGCCGAGCAACGTGCCACTGTGCGCATAGCCTACGACGAAGTGCTCGAAGAGAAGAACGACGCAGAGCAGATGGAGATCCTACGCCGTGAGCGCGAAGCACGGGCCCAGGCGCTTACCCTCGAGCTCATAGGTGATCTGCCATTTGCCGATGTCACGCCACCGGAGCAGATCCTGTTCGTCTGCAAGCTGAACCCGGTGACGAGAGACGAGGATTTGGAGCTCATCTTCTCACGCTTCGGCAAAATATTGTCCTGCGAGGTCATAAGAGATCGCAAGACGGGCGACAGTCTGCAGTATGCATTCATTGAATTTGGCAGCAAGGAGGACTGTGAGCGCGCGTACTTCAAGATGCAAGGCGTGCTAATCGACGACCACCGCATCCACGTCGACTTCTCGCAGAGTGTTTCGAAGCTGTCCAATGACTGGCGGAGTACGACAAACTCAAAGACTGCGAGGTCGAAGGGCGGCTTTGGCGGCATCGACAGTCTGGAGAAGAGGAGACAGTACCGAGGAGCAGAGGGCGGCAGGGACAGAGGCGACAACTACGACTACGTCTTCGACAAGGAGGAGCGACGCCGAAGAGGTGAACGCGATGATCGCGACCTTGACCGCGAAAGCGAGGTCAACAAAGCCCGGAGTCGCAGCCCGAAACGACGAGACCTTCACGAGACAGACAGAGATCGCCACGATGGGAGGACTGAGCGGCATCAGGACGAAAGTAGACGGCGCAGGAGTCGGGAGAGGTACAGCGATGACCGCGGCCATCGGTCGCGGCGGTAGCGCTGGCCCAGCCATGGTAGCTTTGCGCCTAACGCGCGAGTCTTCTATTTCAAAGCAAAGGATGTGAACGCCGTCACGTGACGTGCACGGTGATTCCGATGACTTGACCACAGGCACGCCACGCACTGTATATGTATATGAGGTATCCAATGATTCAGAGCAAGCAGCACATGCCGTGTTCTACTCCGTCCGACCTATCATCTGCACCTCTTCCATCGACGGTTCAGTGCGTGGAGTACCAAGGCTCAAGGGTTGAGAATAGAGTTGATGGCCGATGATCTGAACTCGACTGACACGTCTGAAATTGGCTACTACGATCACGACGTCATTGAAATAGCCAGCTGGCTCCGAGATGGCGGTTTTCGAGGTTAACCAGTAGGCTATGGATGGAGGTATAGCGAATGGGTCAGCAGCCTGGGCGACGCTTCGCCGACGGCCAACGTCAATATCTAGGCGCCAACGTCAATATCTACGAACCAACGTCAATATCTCATGCCAATGTAACGCCATACAGTACCATCTGATTTGCTCCATGGCCCGGAGGTGGTTGGTCATTGAACAAACTTCGTGATCGGAGGGAGTCCAGCGCAATACCGAAGCTTGAACTCGGGACTTAGGCTTAGGCACGCTTGCGCTGGTTTCCTCCGGTCACATTCGGGCTTGAACGCTGTTGCCCTGTCCGAGCGCTCGATAACCCTCTGTTCGTGGCGACAAACTGGATTGCGGCTGGCCACGAAAGGAGCTCTCGAGCCTGGAGCATCCGTGGAGCAGGAGCACCCGGCCTCAAGGTGATCGAGCCTCCCACGCACATGTGGCGCGTAGAGTCCACGTGAATGTTTGGTGAAGTGAGCAAACACTATGCGCAAGACTTCTTTGTTTCCATAAGCATTCTCAATCCGGCGTCCGTTTCTACATGTTCCGACTCTTTGTCAAGTACTCGAACATACAGCCCGACCGCCGTCCTCCGGTAACGTACCAGCAAAACTCGACATGGCTAAGAACGACAAAGTACTCGTGTACCATTACCGTCACAACGGCCAACCGGCGGTCAAGGATGGGCTCGCCGTCATCAGCCGACAGCAGTTGCAGGATATCTTGAAAAACAGTAAGCGTGAGCCTACTGCAGCATGGTAATCAATGTACCAGCTAACACTTTGTAGACCCTGGTCTCCAATCCGGCTCGAAGGCGATCCCTCGCGGTGCGATGTCCGTTGAAATATATCAGCGGGACCTCATCACCCCGTCGCCGACCACCGTAGACGAGCAACACCCGAATTACGATGCGAACATTGCCGGCATCAAGTTGCCACTGAGTGTCTGGCTCGGTAGCGCACTCACTGGTGCGTACTCGGAGCTTGTGATCTTGAGTAAGAAGTTGTAGACATGAGGCCAGGCGAGACTGGAAAGACGGGCACATTTGGGCTGCGACGGCAGCAGGAGAGGACAGAGATAGATCTTTCAAAAGTGCACCAGTCTATTCAAGGAAGGTGCCGCTGTAAGAAACGACTGAATGTGCCGCTGAATGATCGCTGAGCTTTTCACACCTCGCTAGTAGAAATCACTCCCATATCCTGACTGCAACCGTGCTGGGCCCCCGGATTGTTGTGCTGCCACCGTTGTGTATGCGCCGAATGACCCCCACTGCTGCGGCTCAGTTGAGGCACCCATTCCACCGCTATCGTCGCGCTAAATGACAGGATCGTGGTACTCGAAGACCTCATCGCCTGTAACCCCCGGGGCCTTCCATGTGCTGATGCCCGAAGCCCTATCGTAGGTCTCGAAACTGTTCGCGAGCCTCTTTCCGCCGCCGCCCGGCAAGTCGACAATGAAAGATGGCGTCATGAAACCTGCAATGGTTCCCCGGATGTGCTTCTCAAGCTCGAGAATTTTCCACAGCGGGCTTCGCATGTCCTCCACGCCGCGCACCATGTCGGCTTGGTAGACGTAGTATGGCTGAATGTTGAGGTCGGCGAGCCTGCGGATGAGCGTCGACATGGTCTCGAGGTCGTCGTTTACGCCCCTCAGCAGCACGGTCTGGTTGCGGACGGTCACACCATGCTCGAATAGACGTCTCGCAGCAAGCTCGGTGACCCACGTGATCTCCTTTGGATGGTTGAAGTGGGTGTGCATGGCAACTTGCTTGCCCATTGAGCGCCCCTTGTTGCTGAGCTCCACAAACGCCTCTGTCCATCCATCCGAGTGGTCAAGGATGCGCATCGGGCACACAGCCAGGCCTTTGGTGGCGAAGCGGAATCGTTTGACGTTTGGCATCGCAAGCAAGCGCTCACCGATCAGTCGGAGGTGGTCAGCATGCAGCATGTACGAGTCTCCGCCTGACACTACGATGTCCTGTACCACCGGCGTTTTCTCGATGTACTCAAACATTGCCTCCCACCGTTTCCTCCCCGGTCGCGTGGGGGTCTTATTGACGGACTCGGTGGGGCCGCCAACAGCATAGGAACGGGTGCAGAAGCGACAGTACACAGGACACACTGAGGTTGCTTCGTCGAAGTCAGTGTTACGAGCCCGGTGACTTCAAAGAATTCAGTATCGGACTTACCGAGGAAGAGGACCTTCTCTGGATAGCGGTGAACAAGACCTGGTACCGGGGAGTCGTGCGTCTCATACAGCGAGTCTAGGGCGAGTCTTGGAAGATCGCGTACCAGAGTTGATTTGAGTGGGATGAACTGACGACGAATAGGATCGACGATAGGATTTGTCCAGTCCACGACACTGAGCATGTGTGGTGTCAATCGAATCGACATTGGAGCAAGTCTCATGCCATCGAGCACATCAGCAAGAAAGTCATCCCTCTTCATGGTCTGCGGTGACACCAAGTCTCCGTTTGCAGGCTGTGGTAATACTTCTGGCAAGACTTTCTCGAGGAAGTGTAAGAGCTTGTCTTGTCTCTCGATAGTGTTCGCGCCCTAGAACCGGTTAGGAATCCAGCACGAGGTCACGAACGAGTATATTCTCCACATACCTGCCACCTATAGCTCAGGAAGTCCTCCTTCGTAACATTCTCCCAAATCTTGACCTTCTGCCAGTACTTGTCGGTGTCCCTTGGCGAAGTCACAGGCTCCTTCAGCCCGGGAGACGGCGGGACCTGCACAGCATAATGCCTCGGCAGCGTACCCGAGATGTTGAAGGTGATGGAGTTTCGTGCGGCTGGTTCGTGATTCGTCAAGCTCGTGGGCGTAAAACCTGCCTTGAGTCTAAGCAGCGACGGTCTTCGAAAGAAAGACGAGGCCATGACTGGTGTCGGTTGCGGAAACTGGCTTTAGCATGTACGATGCGCGATATATCAAGCGGTTCGTAGTTTAGCAAACTTATAGTAATCAAGAAAGCTCGTGCCGTGTTGCAGGTTGCATGTGATCGACAGGATTTTCCTTCTTTTGAACGTGAACTGAGCGTCTGAGACTTACAACAACGACACCAGAGTGGAAGCCGTCAAGTTGGAATAGGGAACTCCAGGTTCACACGACCGCAGGTAGAAGACTGTGGTGAATGTTAGGATTCACTGTTGTGTCGACTCCACTGCTGCTGGAAGTCTTGATCCTCGCACAAAGCGTCTAGAGTCTTCCCCAATGACAAGGGCTACGCAGGAACGGGTAAAGAAGCTGGTATGCAAAAAGAGGAGAAGGGACAGTAGACGAGCCGCCGTCGCGCATTCCTGCAATGTCGAGAAAATTGCGTTGATCATCATGGACGCCATGTCGTTTCGAGCACCGCCATCGAGTACCTTCATGGCATCAGTTTTTAGCCGGATGTAATGTACTCCTTGCCGATGGCGATACGCCCTTCTCGCCGCCGTGGCACATGCTCAGTGGGGCTTACGGTGGGCTCTGCCGAAACTTGTAGCTCGCTCCAGGCGGATATTCGCAAACTGTTCATTCGACAATCCCCTGCCAGGTGAGTCACTCGGCCTGATACATTGATGGTGGTCCGTACCGGTGCACGTACTAGCGAAGCACATCAGTGATGCAGCTACTAACGCTGCCATCACGACAAGTAGAGTCTACTGCTGAGTCGGTAGGCTACTGCACGGGCGGTAAGCTGTAACGACCACCGCCACTCCTTGGACCTTGGCCAATACCCGGGCTCACCGATATGCTCAGTCGGGGGGGGCGCAAGCCTGCCGAAGCCCTTACCGGCCCGTCTATGCCTATTGAGGCAATGTCCTGGCGCCGTAAGCGGTCTCGGAACTAGGCGACTGCGAAGTATTTGCATAAAACCTTCAGCGCTGGAGGAACGGCGAGTCCCTGGAAAAGCGCCGGATTGACGTGAGCCAAGTCGAAGCATTATGGAGCCGAGAGGAAAGGCGGCCCAATGGAAAGGCGAGTCCAGGAGCTTGCCTGGACTGGTGGCTTGGTTGTTCAGGTCCACCCGAGGGAGCGAATGTATCTGGGTCCACAAAGCCATACTAATGGACCCAGCATTCGGCCTTTCTTCGAGTCGGGCAGTTGAGAGTGCAGTGGGTGATTACTCGACCCATATGCTTTCCGTTACGGCACGGTACATCAACTTGTGAACAATCCCTTCAGGGGCACCAACCGACTGACCTCCTAAACTGGAGATGTAGGGTAGGAGATGTAAGATACGATGGACGGGTGAAAGTGGCCCTCCCGTTCGGTGTCCGGGGTGCTAAGAACGGTCAATGTCGATCTAAAAAGGTGCTTCTCATGGCACACACATTCCTTACGGGTACCACCATCTGCAGCCTGATCCGTGAACCAGAGTCAGAGTCAGCGAGGCGGCGCCGGTGTTGGAGGCTCGAGCGCAAGCTTATGGGTGGCGTAGCACGTGGAAGGGAACAGCGCCAGCGCCTGTCGACATCATCATGCTTTGCGCAGTCTGGCGATGCTCATGATGACAGTGAACACACTTCAAGACAGGGTAGCCTCATCAAAACCCAGCGCATTGGTACTCGTAACCGTGCGACAATTCATCGGACTCGGCCCTTGCCGCCTACCGAGATCAAGAACCTGCTATTCTGCTTTTGCACTGTACAGATTAGGCTGATCAGCATGACCACCTTCGCTCACAGACATCAATATATTGTGGCAAGTCGGCAGCGAGGAGTTATGAGGTACAGAGCAGTGATGGTCGTGTGTCCTGTACTACTATTGGTTAAGGCTTCCAAGCTCCTGTGCAGTCACGAGCAACGTCTCTGTGCGGTTTTCTATTCCGGACACTACAGGCGACTCAACTAAAGCTATCCATCCAGGATCCTACCCAGTTCGTATTCGCTCGCCAAATCCGATCAATGAAAGCCACACCCACTTCCCAAGCGCCATTATGAAGCACGACAGCGATTGTGGAGCATGGATGATAGATACAATTCGAGGCTGCCTGACTCCTGAGGATCCGCTGCTACGACCGTACGACGTATCTGCAGGTTCACCGATTTCAAGCGCATATATAGCATGCAGCAGCACTCGTTGAAGCGGTTATGACTCGATGCGCGCGCAAGGATGATGGTCTCCTAACCCTCAGGTTTAGCTTAGCCCATCAATAGCAGACGGACACTGTTCTTGGGCCCACCAAGACTTCCTCGTAAGCAGATCTTCAGAAGCATGAGGCTGTCATTGTCGGCAGCGGCCTGTCGCGAAAAGCTTGGCCGACGGACGCCTTGATTCCCAGAGTCCGCGACGATGTATGCTGAGGAATTGGACGACATGGTAACATCTGCTCGAATTGAACCAGTGCGTGAAAGAAAGTTCACGAGGCTATGTATTACGCAAACACCACCGTGTTACCATTGAAGATGCTGACATGCAAACGGGCCTTACAACATTGCGCCGATAGCTCGTACGCGAGCGAGGCTTTCATGGAACATCGAACTGTCCGTACCCACGCAATCTTTGTCTATCCGCAGACCGTTCTCCGAGAAGCGCAACGCCTCCTCCTTCACGCCGGCTTTTGCGGCAAGGTCGGCGGCAGTCAGGTAGAGTGTTGACAGCTCCCTGCCAGAGATGCCCTCGGCCTCATACAGCTGGATCAGCTCACGCATCACCACGAGCTCGGCCTCCACATTCGGATGCTCACGCTCAGCAGCTTCCTCGGCAAATGCATGGAGCTTCATCTGCATCTGTCGGCGCCTCTGCTCGCCGTCCTTGCCTCGTTTGCTGGTAATATCGCAGGCCGGACAGTCGCAGAGGAAGCCGTAGTGCTCTCGGAGGCGACTCTGGCGGGACTCCCTCAGCGCACCATGCTCGACCAGGTAACTAAGCGTGATCTCTTCATCGGCGTCAATAGGCTGGATGGCGTGTATCGTGAAGCATCCAATCGTGGTGTTGAAGTTGCCTTGCGCTTTTGGCACGCAAGCGTGGTTGTGCCGACAGATCTGGTCGAAGACGGCTTGCCTGCCATTGCCGATATCGAAATTGTTGTTCCGGAATATGCTGAGTATGGTTGGATACTCTGCAATGGTCTTCAGATCTGGGAGTCTGGCCACAGCTTTTCCATCTCGTTGGGACACATTGAAGACGTCGGACAGCGCCTGTCGCGTAGAATGCCAAGCCGCTTCGGTCCAGCTCAGGACTGATGAGCGCCTCACGGGACTAATAGAGAGCTGCATCAACCGCTTCTTGTCGGCGTCTGAAAGCGCTCTGCTTGCAGCGAAAACCTGGCCCTCAGAGGCAACTGCCAATGTAGCTTTCTCCGCCATGATTCGCGTTCCGGTTGGTATGCATTTGGTCGCGAAGACGCCAAGTCCTTTGGCTCCAGCATGGCGGATCTCGTACATGCGTTGTCGTCGGTATCGCTGCTGTCGCGTGCTCTGTTTCCTGACCTGGTAACGCCGGCGAGGTCGGTTTTCATCGTGATCCCCCTGCATACGAAGCGTGATCAGATGTCGACACGACGGTACTGATCGAACACAGCAAAGCCACTTCGGGGACGTCGTCCTCGAAGGCGAAACCTGCCGACAGAGTATGAAAGAGACTATTAGTACAGAGTTGCTGCAGACCCAGGCGTTATCCATACATCATAGCAAGCATCCCGTAAGCATAAGCGTGAAACAATTAGCAAAGCGCCTCCGGGTGTTCAACGTCACTTTGCCAACCGCCACAACAACCTTGGCTGTTACTGTCCGCAGGGCTGCATGCTCATGATGGTCCTGTAGAGATCTTGTTCGAGCGACCAACGCACTCGGCGGATGCGCCAAGATCATAGCTGCGCCAAATGGTAGATATGTCACCCTCTCAATTGCGAGCGCCAAATCCGAAGCCGCCAGCGAGGCGCAGCAGCATGTCAATGCTCTTCTGTGTCATCTCGCAGGAGATCTGAGCGCTCCTTGCGGCGTGGTTCGCAGTCTCGGCGCTAATCTGAGCCTCACGAGCACTGATCAAAGAATCGTTGAGAATCTGTGAGAGGTATGTCAGCACCGGCAAAGCACACCTATCGAGTAGGGATGGACTGACCTTTGCGAAGGTGAGAATGCGCTCCTTACGGGCCGCATCCGGCTGGCGATTTGCCTTGTTGATGAGGGAAGCTGACCAGTTCTGGAGTGCCTGATTGTCGTCGTCCGCCGTGACGCTGTCCACCGGAGTCTCCACACTTGTGTCACTCGTATTCCGAGGAGTGCTGCGGAATGCAGGATGGGTAGACAGAGATAGCGTGGGCATCTTTGCCCCTGGTGGACCCCTCGTAGCCTTCAGTAAAGGACTACCGTTGGCGGCGATGCCAAGACTATCTGCGCCAAAGTTTTCGTCGATGGAAGGGACTGGTGGAGCTGGCGAGTACTTCTTCTCGCGCTTGCCGGAGAACAGTCCATTGATCTTCTCTAGGACATAGCGGCTTTTGGAGCGAGATCTTGGGGTCTGGTGATATGTTAGCCTGCAAGCCCCGTACGAAAACGCGCAAGGAATGCTCACCTTTGGGACCGTTGCGCCGTCTGACTTGGATTTTGGTTTGTGCGCCGACGACACTCGACCGCGCTGGCCGCCATCAGCAACGCTGTAACCTTTCGTATTCGGGGTTGGCATCTTCAGCATCTTCTTCGACTCTGCAGAAGCCGTGGTGCGAGCAAAGCCACCTCTGACTTGGTCAAGCGTCTCGCGTGCAGTCCGTACAGATCCTGGCTTGCGTTTGCCCAACGTCGGTGAAGATGTGCGACGTATAGGCGCAGGAGGCGTGGCAGCGCCATAGTTACCACTCCTCAGCAGAGCGTTGGCATTCGAAGGGACCCGAGTTGGGTAGCCGATCGACTGAGGTGGCTTCGGTGGTGCCCGACTAGGCGGTTGCGGCTGACTCGACTTCGTCGCTGGGTAGCGATCTTGTGGCGACATCCCAGTCCGAGACAAGTCTTTGTCAGACGTTGTACTGTCTGACCATTTGCTTGCCACGGCTTCGAGTGGCGGGAGGTGATCGTTTGCCCCATCTGGCGTAGGACGCTGTTTGCCGGAGCTGCTGCTGATGTCCTCGTCGCACTTGCCTTGGGAAGACAACCCGATGGGCGCAAGAGTCTGCGGATGCGCATTGCTGTTCAGCTGCTGGGCCGCAAACCTATGTGCCGCGGCTGCGTTCCCCACAACAGATGCCGTCCTGGGCGCCTTTTCGAGGCCACGCTTCAAATGTCCGAACATCTGCAAAAGAGTCTCATTATCGACATCTGTCTTTGGGGGACTGCCGTTGCCTTCTAGCAGAGACAGTGTGCGCGTGATGTTCATCCTGGTCTCGCCATCGAGAATTGTATATCCCTCCCTGCTGAGCCGGATGTCTTCCTGCTCGTACTCGCTGAGTATATCCATGAGGGAATACCTCGTGCTCTCTGGCACAGCTGCACGTTCGCCAATGTAGCTGGCAGTGTGATCGGCATGGGCTGCGTGCAGATCCGAAAATCGCTTTATCATGGTTGTCAAGACGGCCGAATTCTTCTGATGCGCCGGGACAGGCGGGCCAGGACCTTCCGTATGAAATGGAAGTATAGCTTGGCTCGGGATGGACTGCAGCGGTCCAGTGAACGGACTGGTTGATGGGGGAGGTCTGCCGAGCGCTGATACAGCACCGTCGAAGAGCTTCACCGCAGCATCATGATAGTAGCTGTGGGACTGCTGTGAGTAGTCAAGCTTGAGGCCGTGACCAGCGAAGCCAGCAGACTTATCGATTGGAGTGGTCACTTCTTCTTCGTCGGACGAGCTAGGCCCGCAGGTACCTTCAGGCGAGCTGCACCTACTCTCATCGAGCGTTGGCGTAGTGGCGTGATAGGGCGCCCTCGTACTGCAGGTCGTATTTGTCGTGGTGCTTCCATTGGTGTCCGTCCGTTTGAGCTGGGTGAGTTGCCGCCGCTTGATGCCTTGATCAAGTATTCTCAGAGTATCAGGGGCATCTAGCCTACGAGTTCCAAAGGTCGGACCACGCTCAGACATCGGAGTAGAGGCACCTGAAGAGCGTCGGCTTTTGATATCGACAAGTGTGGCTTTCTTGATGTCTGGTATTGGTATGCGTGAAGCAGTCTTCTGCGCTCTTGCGGCTTTTTCAGCCGTCGGGGTTGGAGTGACGATGGTCGGTGACGGCGAAGGCAGGGTTCGAGCGTGGTTCGAGCTGCCTGGCCTTGGCCTGGAAAAGCTTGCAGGCGAGGGTGAGTGCGGTCTCGAGTCCTCTGTGTAGTTGCCGCTACTCTTAGTGAAGTCGGTTAACGTCGTGAGCTTGCTCTTGGATCCGAATGTCGAAGATGCGATGCTACCACTGCTGATACGCTGCCTAAGTGAAGCCTGGCGTGCCGGGTAACTGTCATTACTGTGGCCTGCGACGAGATTGTATATGCCTGTTGGGGTCGCACAGTCGTGCATGCTCGCGTTGGCATTGTGAAGAGATGTCGATGATGAAGATTGCATCGAGTCAGCCAAGACTTCAGCTTCCATCGCAGACACTGATGGCTTGCCAACGATGACGTTGGTAAATCCAGCAGCTGCCGTCTTCACCGAAGATGCCGTGAGTTGGCGAGGCTTCTCACTCTTGATGTCATTAAGCATTTGTGAAGCGGGAGCGCTCGTGGAGCGGGGTGTGAGAGTCGGCCAGTCGTGTTCGTTGCCGGCAACAGAGATGGTGAGGGGCTTTTCGCTTGCGTCCAGGAGGGAGCGGCTGTGCTTGGATGGGCTCAATGTATTGATGAAGGAAGCCACCGGACGTGATGGCAGTGGCTTCTCTGCGGGAAGTGGCTTGTCTATCAGTGATGTACGGGGCTCCTGCGAAGTCTGAGGGTCAGTGACAGCGCATTAAGCATAGCAAGGGCGGACTCACTGTCTGATACGGGCTGATGGCGCCCGTCTCTGTTCTCTGCCTGGACAGCTCGTCTCCCTCCATGGCCACCTTCTCGGCAGATGCAACGCGTTCGGCGACACGCGTACTCCACCTCGCGGTTGGCGCTACAGTGGCGGGAGTAGGTGCACGGCGAGGTAGCTTGGAGTGAGATTGAGGAGTGCTCTGGCCAGTCGCACGTGGTGGACCGGAAACCTTGGCAGCGGAAGCTTTCGTTGGAGCAAGCAGGCGCTGAGAAGGCGGGGTGGCCTTGGTGCTGGCAGCGCGCAGTGAAGGAGAATTCTCGTCCTTCAAGCGTGCATAGGTCAGTTCTCGTTGTATGGAGTGGCGTTTGTTGCGGGGTACGTCGCGCTGGGTATTGACGTCGCGTTCCGTCAGTGGCATCGTGGGAGTTGCTGCCAGATCCTGCAGTGAAACCGGTTCTTGAGCATGCAGAGGGGCGACGAGCTTTTACAACAGTCGATGAGAGAGACTCGGCTGGAAGAAGTCACGCAGTTGCTGACCGCCAACGGCTCGAGTCCAGGGGTCTTTGCAGACTCGAGCGCGTCTCGTCGTTTGCAGTGGGGCTCAGGCAGTGCTTGTCCGCGCGATCAGCCTGTCGGGAAAGCTGTCAATGTACGCAGAACCATTTGTTTATCTGAGTCTGAAGTCCAAAGAATAAGGTCCGTCACCCGATCGGATGTGAGCATATCGAGATGGCACGAGACATGGGCGAAGCTGTTGTGCTTCCTGAGCGGGCCGCGTCCGCGTTTGCATCTGCATCTACCAAACGCGGAAGGAGCATTGGCATCAGAATCAGCGGGAAGCTGCAACCCACTGCCGGCATATGTTACCCAACCTACGGATTGATCGCTTTTTCACATGAGTTATGAACGTATGTGGGACCTGAAGCTCGACATTCCCGGGATACTGGGAGGGAAAGGTAGGTAAGGAGTGGAAGGGGGCTAAGGTGGTCATCGTAGTCCAGCGCCACCGTTTCGGATCCGATCCGAGCTCCACCGTTCGTGCGTCCTTACACTTGCACATGCATATCCCCATACCCTCTCTCCAAGCCCAACAGCGAGGGACGTTGCAAAAGCCAAGTCGCCATCTGGCGGGCTCGACAAGCTTCTCTGGCACCTTGGACCTGGCACGTTGGCCCGTCGTTGAACTAGCATCCCGTCAGGACAACTGCCTGCTGTCGGCTCAGAGACAGATGGTCTCGGGCACCTGCAGCGGTATATCGCGCAAAGGGAGATTATTGTTACACGTCGCAAACAGGATGAAGTTGAGGCGCGGAAGTCGGCAGCTACGGCTCGACGGCTGAATTGCGGCTTCCTAGCAACACGCAACAGCTTTTCTTGCGCGACTTGCCCAATCAATTCCAAGCCTCCTGTCAGTCTCCGACTCTGTGACCGGATCCAAACAGAAGAACGAGAGAACATGACGCCTGAGTACAAGGCAGAGAAGGAGGCTTCGGTCTCGTTCCTCGGAGGTGGCGGCATTTGGGAGATCAATGCGGTTACTTTCATCGCTCCTGTACGCGACACGTGCCTTCACCCGCCAGCCTGCATACTGTACTGACGATCATTGACCAGGCCGCTGCTTTCCTCTGGGCTGTCTTGCAAACTCGGCAGAGTTTCTTCAAGCCTTACACGCTAGCAGCATGCCTAACGGACTTCCTCCTCCACTGCGGAGCGATCCTCTTCGCGACAACAGTCTACTCTGGAAGTCCCCAGATCCTCCTCGGCCTTATGTTCCTGCCGGCCATCGCTACCTCCTTGCAACCACCCTCCAAGACTACGCCTCAGACGGCTCCTTCAGCAAAGCCTGAAGCCAATGGCAAGGCGACGGGCTCCGAAGATGAAGCATCTGACACAGCTCTGGACCCTTTACCCATCAAGCCCTTCATCACTGCCTACCGTGGAGCCATGATGATCATCAGCTGCATCAGCATCCTCGCTGTCGACTTCAATGTCTTCCCACGAAGGTTCGCCAAGACGGAGGCGTTTGGTACTTCGCTCATGGACCTGGGAGTTGGCTCGTTCGTCTTCGCAGCAGGCATCGTCGCGGCTCGTCAGCAGCTGAAGGAAGATCAGTCGCAAGCCCGTTCATTCGTGAACCGTATGAGGACGGCTATGCGCCACTCCACTCCGCTCCTGGCGCTTGGTTTTATCCGTCTCTGGACTGTCAAAGGCCTGGACTATGCGGAGCACGTCAGCGAGTATGGTGTGCACTGGAACTTCTTCTTCACCCTCGCGCTTCTTCCGCCGGCCATCGCCTTCTTGCAGCCCCTGCTTCGGTGGATCCCGTCGTACGGTATTTTCGCATTTTTGTTCACTGTGTGCTACGAGTGCATGCTCTGGTTCACGCCTGACCTTAAGGCGTACATCATCCTGTCCGAGCGGAAAGAAGGCGACTTTCTCTCGCAAAACCGAGAAGGCGTCTTCTCCTTCATTGGCTACCTTGCCATCTTCATTGCGGGCATGGGTGTCGGCTTGTGCATTTTGCCACGAGACCCAGAGGAGGAAGAGGCTTGGAAGCCTGGACAGACCCGCAAGCACAAGGTTTCCGACAAGGACGTTCTCGATGAAGATGCGGACTGGCTCGACTCAGTCATAGGCTCTGGCGTCGAGAACGTTGCAGAGGCCTTTCCGGAGCCTCCCCAGTTCAAGCCGGAGTTCCCGCAGACCACCATCTGGCTACTCGTCAAGTGGACTGGTCTCTGGTTCGTCTTCGCCGTGTGGATGATGTGGATCTACGGCCCGCGGCTGTTCGTCTCGCGCAGAATGGCCAACCTGGCCTACGTTTGCTGGGTCTGCTCCTTCAACACTGCGCAATTGCTGCTCTTTGCCGGCATCGAACAGCTGATGTTTCCAAACCTGTACAACGCGAAAGACAGGCAGACCGAGCGCCAGCGCACCCAGTTTGCCACGAGCAGGGTCATGCAGGCTTTCAACAGGAACGGTCTAGCTTTGTTTCTGCTGGCCAACTTGCTGACTGGCTTGACCAACATGGCGGTGCCTACGCTGCATCTGGGTGATGTTGAGGCTATGGCCATTCTAGTGACTTACATTGCGACCATTTGTGGCGTGGCGCTTGCGTTGGACCATTACGATGTATCCATCAAGCTGTAGAATAAAGATACTTGTACCTTCCAAACGCTGATCAATGAGAGCCGATTAATCTTACGTTCCAGTCGGACCAATGCGGGCATTGTCACCAGCTTTTTCTTTTCTATCTTCTGCGGGTGTACGTGGACGCCATTCGTGTTCCCGGTCTGGCACCTTGCCGCACCTCGCTCAAGCGCGAAGATGTCGCAACAAGAATGGCGAGCATACCTCAGCTACTACCAGCGTGCTCATCGGTACTCGGCACGGCGCATTGGCAAAGACTGGAGGGCTCTTGGGGATCGCAACGAGAAGTCCAGGGTGGCGCAGCTGGTACGGCCTTTGCTCGCTCGACTACCGGGCCCAGGTGCTCCTGGCCCTTTGCTACCACCTCCGCTATGGAACGCAGGAGCAGGAAACATAGCCGTACCGACAGCCGCACCGCCAACCGCAGCACCACAAAACTCTCTCCTCCTCCTCGTCCTCGTCCTCCTTTCGTCCAGCTCGAACACTAGCTCCAACCTCGCCGTTTTGTCTTCCGTCGCGTTACGGATCCAAGCCTCCACCACCTCGTACTAGAGCGCGCTAGTATTCTTGATAATAATATCCCTCGACCCTATATTGTACTTGAAGTGTCCATCCTCCTTCTTAAACTTAGGAGCTATATACTCCTATAGCTTATCGATGCTAAGTTCCTCCGCGCCGAAGTCCCTATTTCTACTATACGTAGTATTAGATAGCCTATTACACTTCAACCGAACTGCTATTACCGATTTCTCGAAGCTTCCGTCCGTTAACTATAGTATATAAGTTACTAACTTTCTCTTTCGCTTCGCCTTCTTCTTCGGAGAAGTCGACAACTCGTACCTATCTCTTAGCGTAAGAGCCTTTAAGCTAGAGAACAAAGGGTGTTATATACCTTGCGCCGGAACCGGTAGATAGTACGGAGAACTGGCTTAAGGTAGGGATAGCGGAGCGTAGTCGTTGGCGCTCGCGCTCGTCTATCGTAGCTTGAAAGGAGCGGTACGCGTCTTTGAAGAACTACCTAACACCTAGTTAGTACGGAATACGGCCTGGCTAGCAGCGGTATTGGTGAAGCGCGTACTCTTCGCTGATAGTATGCAGCACAGCTGTTATCTAGCGCTATAGCGCCGCATTCTTGCTTCGCTGTCCGCGGTCATAGTGTTGTAGGTGTTGCAGTGGTGGAAGTGAATCATCAGTCGCGTGCGTGCGTGGGTAAGAGTAAGTGAGTGAGAAGTGACCGAGTAACCGTGTTTGGTATCGGTGTGACAATGATCACTTCCATGGATCTCGAATTCTTCCAAGCTGGAGACTAAAATTTCCGTGATCCGGAGCAGCGAGAGCCGTATATTGGTGACGAGGCTGCGAAAGACTTCTATAGCACAAAGCTGCAAGGTTTGGTGGCACAATGCGTTCGCTTCCAGCCATTGAAGCGGATCGATCTGGATACGTTGCGGAATGAGATACTGTCTTGCACGCAGGGGCCGGGGTCGCTGTCGAACAACATGCGTTCCTCGCAAGGCCCAAGGCCGCCGGACCCACGGTGGAAGGTGGATAGGACCACAGACATCTATGCGCTTGGTCTTTCGATATAGGAACTCCCGCCGCTGGGGCACAAGAGAGTTGGGAAGCGATCCGACGACGCGGAAGGTGGCCACAATGAGGTTGGTGGCGAAGGAGAAGCGCCTGATGTCGGTGTAGAGGACGGCGACCATTTGCGTGACCATGATCCGGGCGCGGGAGACAGCGATGATGGTGATGATGATGACGACGAGACCATGCCGCCTCCCGGTGGTCAGCCCGGAGGACCTCGAGCGCCTAGGGGAGAGGGGAATGGCAATGCGATGGGTCTTAGAGGGTTCGGTTTGGATTTCAGCGGCTCATAGGGCTCTGCTGTCGGCAATAGCCGTCAATGCAGGCAAGACGACGAAAGAAGAGACGAGAGGTTGAGGATGGAGAACAAAAGAGGCCACCCTTGGCTTTGGTGATCGATCGAAACCCACGGGCAGAGAGGTGTGTGAATCTCACTAATAATGCCAGCTCGGATACTCACCCAGAAGGGACCTCACCAGGCGACGAAAGCAACGCCATGTCCAAGAGTAAGACGGCTGCCTTGCATTAGGCTCCACAGTCCATCACCCCATAACCGGTAGTAAGCTGACCGCACTCAGCAAAACACCAACTACCACCCTCAAGCCTTCAGCGTAGCAGTATTCGCCCTCAAACTCTCCTCCAACGGCGTCCACCCATGCCCATAATGCTTCTGCAGCAACGCCTCAGCATCCTCATTCGGAATTTGACAAAGGTCCTCCCCTTCGCCCTCCTTATCCTCCAAAAACTGCCGGTCCGGATTCTGCTTCCGCAGAATGGCCAGTAGCTTGTTCCAGCTATAGGGCTCCGCGAAGGCGAAGATACGCTGTCCATTGGCGCTCGGGTCGATCAGCGCCGCCACATGCAGTTTCGCGGTGTCGCGCACATCGACGAACCATTGGGGCGGGAAGTCGAGGATGGAGGCATCGCCGTTCCACAACTTGACGACCCAGGAGCCGGTGCTGGATGAATTTTCGCCGCCGGGTTGGAGGATGGTGCCGAAATTGGCATTCGGCAGGACGGTGGCGACTTGGAATGGCGGCTTGGTCTCCTTGAAGGCTTTCCAGACGGCGCGCTCGGCTTCGGTCTTGCTTGCTCCGTAGACGGTGAAGGCGTCCGGGTTAGGCTGGTAGGCCGCCTCCACGGCCGCGTCATCCCATGTATCCTTCGTGACCTTGATCTCCTTGTTCGGCTGTGGGAGGAGCGCAGCGGTGGAGCTGGAAGTGTAGACGACACTCTTGACGCTCGGCTCCTTGCTCGCCGACGTCAGGATGTTCAGCGTGCCCTTGACCGTCGGCGGAATGACCTCGTCCGGGTTGCTACTGAAGCTCAAGACGGAAGCCAAGTGACAGATCCCACTCACGCCTTTGACCGCTTCGTCGAAAGCGCCTTCGTGCACCATATCGGCCACTTCGACGCATTCGAACTTGCCCTTGCCGTAGGTTTTGTCGAAGCGCTCGTAGAGCCAGTCCGCTTTCGCCATCGAGCGCGCAGTCCCTCTGACATCGTAACCCGCGGCAAGAAACTCGTCGGCGACGTGGGAGGCAATGAAGCCGTTGACGCCGGTGATCAGGACGGTCGAGCCTTTCGGAATGGTAGACATGATGATTGAGTTTGGTTCTTCCATCTCGGGGGTCAATGTTGAAAGAGATGTTTCTGTTATGTATGTGTTTTGGTTAGTCAGATGACTGTAGATGACGTTGATTATCAATCAAAACGCTGCACTGTGGGTTCAGGTCCGCAGGTCCCATTCGTTCAAGCGGCAAACCGGTGCCTAGTCCATGTCACCTTTTGCCTAATAGTCAGGTTCAGAGAATGGGTGCTGCTATCAAAGCTTGGCTGCTTGAGGTGGCTCGTGTTGAAGTGAAGGTGGCTTCGCTTTACAGACATTGAGACGCCACAAGTGCCGAAAGCACAGGATATATTGCACATCTTGAACGCCAAGGGCAGAGCGTCAGACATAGTCTGTCACCATATGGCACCAGGACTGGCTGCAGTATCTAGATACCATATCAGATCCCGGGGCGACGAGAAAAGCGCGGACAATCCGGATTATTCCACTATAGGCCTCCACATCTTCCGCCCAACAAACTTCTCCACCCCTTCATCCCTCATCACTTCGTCCGCGCTCCTCCCCGTGACAAGGCTCCGCTCTACATCCCGCCCCTTGACGAAGAACGGCTCGCCCCACCCACCCACCCACCGTCCCTCATCTGGTCCACTGCGAGCCTTACGGAAGCCAGAGAGCTTCCGGTCGAGCGTCAGGAACCAGTGGCGCTGGTGCACGGAGCCGATAGCGTTGGTGGCGCCTGTGTAAGCGTTGTTGGCACGGATGGTGGCGTCTTCGTCCTCATCTTCGGAAGCTAAGGCTGCATCGACGTCGGCTGGGTAGACAGCTGCTGTCTCCGATTGTGTTTCGTCCAGCTCGTCGTCTTCCGTCTCGCTATCTGCGGGTGCAGATCGCTGCTTCCTCAGCCTTGCGGCTCTGATAGGATCCATCCTGCGGCGCTTCGTCTTGGGCTTGCGAGGCGGGCCTTTGAGGCTATCACTAGCCGAGATTCGCATCGCTATGGTGTAACCAGGCGGTAAGCGTGTCCCATTGAGCCGGAGGTGGATGTGTCGGCTTTGAAAGGCAGCGAATAGCCTCTCACTATGCGACCGAGCGTCATCTTCGCCCGAGTCTGATAGCTCGTCGTCGGTCGTGCGTGTCTTCTTCTGCGGGCGTGGCAAGACTTCGTACTCGCCAGTGTCCCAGATCAGCAGCGAGCCTGTGGCGTGCGAGGCGGATTCTATGAGGTTGTTCTGCTGGAGTCAGTCATCATGAGATTGGCAGAAGACAAGCTGGATGAGTGAGATGGGAAGCATCACGAAGGCAATCATATACGAGATATGCCGCGCGCGTGACCTACCCATAGATTGTGCACTCTGGTCTCAATCGCCATCCGGTTGGGCCGAAGGGAGTTCGGATGCCCCGGCAGCCCGTACGGTATAGCGAAACTGATAGTACTTGACTCGGAGAACTGCAGCCTGAGGTCGTAGTGCACGCCTTACCTTGCGTCAGTCTACGTGTACGCGCTGGCGGCTGGCTTGTAGTCACGATACCGGAGATTGGGTGGTCATGCTGATGCACCACGAAATGGCGGCCGTGGGCGTGCTGGTTACGTTTGTACAGCTTTGAGAAGTCGCTGATGGTTAGGGTTGGGCCTGGGCAAGGTCGCGTCACGCTGCTGAGAAGCTTCACGAAGTACTCCAGGTGGTCCCGTATCCGAGCCTGACCAGCTTCGACGGCCGCCAATGTGGGCTCGGCATCGAGCAGCTCCACATGTTCTCTGTCAACACGATCGCCTGTTCCAGGTGCTCCGTTGGTGTGTGCAAGCTCGGGAGTCTGGATCTGTGCGCTTGAGGCCTTGCGTGTTGGTGGCGGCGAGATATCTCGCGTCAGTGATATTGGCTGTGCCATCCTACCATTCATATACGGTGGAGTGACGCCCTTGTCGATAGTAGCAAGCATCGAAGTAAAGTGCTCACTGTCAATCACGACGTCGGCAAAATGAGAAGATGGTTGGAAGTCTAGTTGAAGTGTGAGAGAGCTGGAGGCGGTCCGAGCTCCTCAAAGCTGCGGTCCCTTTCGAGATGTGAGCACGAGACAAGACAACGCCCAAGATTCACTCTCCGTCTCCAGCAGCTTCCAGTCCCCGACATCAACGAACGAGGCCACCCAGCAAAGAACACGCGATACCGCACTCATCACCCCAGCAAACATGTCCTTCCTCTTCGGCGGCGGCGGGCGCCCGCAGCCCAGCTCGGCGGAGAAGATCGCAGCGGCAGAGGCCGAGATCGAGATGGTCTCCAACATGTTCAACCAGTACACCACCACACGTCCCCGATCCCAATCGATGGCAGCCCACTAATCTCCGGTGAACCCAGACTCGTCGACACGTGCACCAAGAAGTGCATCCCCAACCTATACCGCGAGGCCGACCTTAACAAGGGCGAGTCCGTGTGCCTCGACCGCTGCGTGGCCAAGTTCTTCGAGGTTAACGTCAAGGTGTCGGAGAAGATGCAAGGCGAGGCGGCGCAGAGGCAGGGGGGCGCCATGGGTGGTGGTGGGGGTGGGAGCATGTTCGGTTAGGGATGGGACGCCTGACCACCTGTCGGGAGACCTCTCTATGCATCACAGGGAGTAGGTTGCGCAGGGAATTGAGCAGCGAGGGCGGCGAAAAAAGCGACATTGGGCTGGGCTGTTGGGCAATAGCAGCATTGCTCAGCAAGCCAAAACAACTGCGGAGACTAGGTATGTGGCCTACAGAGCTGAAAGCGCCGTGGCTAGGATCTGCTGGTGTTGTACGATAGGGGGCTACGCTGCGGGACTGCCCTCGAGCGATGAAGCCTGCGGCGCACAAGGGACGCTGGATTGCTGGTACACAATGTACATATACCTCATGATACCCATCTCCTCAACCCGCCCCATAGCCCAGCCAACCATCCATTCATGCCTTGGTATCCCTGCTCCATCCGTACCACAAAACGCCAAGAACACTACCTCAAAAGTGCTCCTTCCAAAACTTAAACTTGACCTCATCAATCGTCGCCTCCTTGCACGCCTTCCGGATATCCCGCGCCGCAACATTCGGCCCGCAGAAGTACACGCCCACCTCCGCCTTCCGCTTCGCGCCCCGCGCCAACCCAGGGATATAGCTCTGGTTCAGAATGCCCTCCCGCATGCCCACCAGCAAGCGCTTGAAATCCGGCCGACCGAAATTCGTCCGGCTCGAGAGCTCGGTCAGCGGATCCTTGTCCGTGCCGACGGAGTTGAGCACGATGTTCTGCGCCGTGTCGATGTCCATGCGTTGCGTCAGGTACGTGTGGATGCGCAGGAACTCCGTCTCGGCGCCGGGGCCGGTCATGCTGAGCGACTGGGCTTCGAGAGAGGAGAGGAGCGCCTGGAACCATTCAAAGGACGTCGTGTCCTTGCACACCCAGATGAACTCCACCCTCCGCAGTCGTTTAGGTGGGTTCGGGCTCAGCCGCATATGCCAGATATTCTTTAGGATGGCCGCCCAGGGCGTCACGCCTATGCCCGTCCCAATCAACACGGCCACCTCGTTCTCAAACACATCCTCTGCCGGCGCGCCATACGGCCCGTCGATGCGGAGGCGTGGCATCTCCTGCCCGTTCTGCAGCGCGACTTCGTACATGCCCATAGGGTCGAGCTCGTCGTAGAGTTTCTGCTGCTCGGGCCCGGCGCCGAGGGCGGAGGCAAGGGAGCGCGTGAAGTCGCCGACTTGGCGCACGTGCACGGAGATGTAGGGGTCGAAGGGGCAGGAGGTGATGGTGAAAGGGTGCCATTGCGTGGTGCTGACTGAGGGCAGGTTGAGAAAGAGCCACTGGCCGGCTTTGTAGTGCATCGAGGGCTTGCGAAATTGGATCTCGACGGCGTCTGTAATGCGTAGTAGGTTAGTCAGGAGGCCCTTGAGGTATCATGCGGGCGGAGTGAGTGTATGTCTTACCATAAGGATGCCGCACGACCTTGATGATCTCCGTCTGCCGCCGACTCCGGATCTCGCGATAGACCCTCTCGCACAGATACAGTCCGCCGCCAATTAGCTCCCACCGCCAGCCCTCATATCCTATGCAATGACTCCAAAATGGCTTGCCCGCAAACGGACTATACGCATCCGTGCTATCCCGCACAAAGCACCCCGTCGCATGCGTGTACATGGCCAACAAGAACGGGATAAAGAGGTGGTGCGTATACCAAAACGTCTCGAAGCTCTGCTGTCGGATCTTGGCATGAGCCGTGGTGAACATGAGCAGCATGCACAACAGCATGACATGCCCCGTGACGCCGCCGGCTTGCGAGTAGTGGATCTGCACGGCGGCTTCGGGCCGGACCTGCGAGCGCTCGACGTTGAAGAAGTTGACGTAGTGCGCGCTGACGTGCACGCAGGTCCACATCAGCATGCTGTACGCCACCTGCCTATGGAACCACTGGCTCTCATCCAGCGGCAGCCATCTGATCTTCGGACGGATGATCTTGAGGAGGTTGCGGCACATGGGCAGCAGGATGAGGAGGACGTCGACGCTGAGGCAGAGGCCGGCGCCGCGGGAGAACCAGACGGAGAAGTGGAGGGCGTTGAGGGCGGCGAGCTTCTGGTCCGAGGCTTGGAGGTACCAGCCCAGGATGAAGAGGAAGAGGTGCAGGCCGTGGAAGAGGGTATAGAAGGTGAGCTTGCGCCAGGTGAGCTGGGAGGCGAGCCAGGACTTCTGTTGCGCCGCCATGGTGTTGTTTGGGTATGTGAGGAGGTGGTGGCGGTCTGGTGGGTGCTTCGCGCCCCGCCTCGACCCTGCGAGCCGGACAGCAGTGGTATAGGCGGCACGCACAGCTATCGCAGCATTGTGGTCAATGTGCGTATGCTCTAGTACCTATGATTGCTGATGGCTGGCTTGCTCTTGCTATCCGCTGTCGTCCAATCGAGTATCTTGGTATGCCTTGTAGTTGTCCTTGCTCTGCAAATGTGCTTTTCCTCACCACACCTTATGGTCCTGTCGACTTCTTTCTGTCCTCAAATGTGGGAATATGTCGAGAAGGAAAAGAAAGACACCCTCACTTACCGTCGCGGAGGGCCAAGCACGTGGGCTCAGATCTACGCAGCTCACGGTCTTACCGACCTCACCTTGCCGTGCGTCTCTTTCACCGACCATGCAGGACTTCCACCGCATCCAGCCTATCGCACGCCCGAAAGCAGCGCTTTGCGAACGAGTGGGCGTCGGTGTACCGTGTTCCTGCGGAGACGAAAGTGCCTGCAGATTACGCGGCGCGACCCGGACGTGTGCGACCCTGCTTTGCCGCCCACGCTAGTGACGTGGCTACGACGATAGTGAGCTGTTATTGGTGCGCATGTCAAGCTGCATCGCGGACCCCACATCACTCGCGCCCCGCACGAGGCCCGCTCCGCTCAAGATGTGCGTCTACGAAACTCAAAGCTCTTCGTGGTTTCGATTCGCTGCCGGCGGCGCTTAACGACATGTCGTCCCTGCATCCATCTCACCCACCGCACGAAAGGTTAAAGCCATGCGTAATGCTTCGCCCATCTTGGTAGATGAGGCTTGTGACCGGACATCCTCTATCACACATCGTAGGTCCAGTTCTCGCTTCGCCGCTTCCACCACTTCCACAGCACTTGCATCTTGCATCTAGTAGAGCTAGAAGCGGACGAACCTTACCCTCATCACCTCGCCGCACCGCACCGTGAGAGTTTGTGACCGACTGCAAGCCACCACCTCCACTGTACCGCAGCCTTATCGCGGACACTTCGTCCGCTCTTCAGCTCTCCTCTGCACAACCCTACCTCAGACCATGAAGCATACGCGACCCGCACGGTAGCAATACTGCACCGCTCACCTGCGCATTGCTGTCTCTCCCTCTCCCTCACAGAGTCCGCGCGCAGCAACAGCAGCAGCAGCATGGGCAAGCTCATCAAGAACCACTGGGCCCGCCTCATCATCCTCACAGCAGCAGCATGTACGTCTCGCCGCCTCAATCATGAGCACAGTCACCCTCCAACCCACTGACACCGGTCTACTAGACCAAGTCGCCGCCGCCCTCTCCGCCTTCTTCTGGCCCAAAATCTTCTTCGACTTCCTCACCAAAACCCTCGACGGCGCCGTTAGACCCATCCCCATCCTCCAGATCATCAACCTACTCCTCGCATTCGTCTCCCTCGCCTACGAATGGCCGCTCAAGTACCTCGCCGGCACCGCCCTGCACAAGAGCATAGAAGCGCGCATGATGTGGCTGCCGTTGTGTAGTCTCGCGTCAGTGCTGTTGTATCAGGGTACGAACCCGGCGTTGTACTATCTGATCGGGTGTGCGGTGTACTTTTGGGCATATGCTGAGGGCGAGGTGAGTCTGCTTGCTGCTTGTTGAGTAAAGACTTGGTGTGTGGCGGCTGGCTAACATGCACCTGCAGATCATCTGCGCTGTACCGTGGACCTTACCAAAACGCGGCGAGCGGAAGCCGCGGGCGGAGAAGGTGTAGTAGCCATGGACATGAACGATATAATGATACCAACTTGCTTTTCTCTCGCATTGCATAGCGCGGTATTGGGTGGCGTTCAGGGTTGCCGGCAGTCTACGTACTTATTGCATGACAGCCAGCGGCAGTCCAACGGAGGCCACTGCACAATAGTGATCGGTACACCATGACCTAACCGTTGCAATATCGCTGAGTTGACCGTACTCGCTATCATACGTGGTGAGGTCTGACACAGCGCCATCCTCGACATGCCAGACCCGTGGCTGTACCATCGAGGGCCTCACGTACTTCCTTACTTCGAAGCGTGTGGCCTCGCAGCCGGCTGAGCGCTATCTCTGCCTGCCTCGCATCATCTGTACAATGTGTGAGCGGCATGGCTCTGGGTCGCCGTCACGAGTGGACTAGCCGTCGTCCTCTTCCCCAACTTCGCTGTCATCGTTGTCCTCATTGTCGGTCTCGTTGTCGGTCTCGCTTACGAAGAGGCGAGCAAGACACCCACGGCTATTGCGTTCACGACGGAGCTTCCGCTTGTGCTCGTCGATTAGAGGCCCAAGATTCACGTCCTCATCCTCCAGCGGCTCCCCACGGTCGTTTGCGAAAGAGGAAGGCTCGTCTTCCTCAGTCCGGTAATTTCTGAACCCAACAATAGGACGACAGTTTTCGAAAATTCGCAGGAAATACCCATTTTCGTATAACTCCTCTTCGTATCTGAAAAGGGCACGGATGAATGCTGTACGCTCAGAGCTGCTCACCGTGCCTAGGATCTCAATCACCTCGAGGCGACGACCGAACGAAGTCTCCCTGATGGCATTCGCAGCTTCGTGAATGAGCCGATGGCATCCGATCGGACAGAGGCAGTTCGCTATGTTGACTTGCAAGAAACGAAGGTTCGGGCAGGCTGCCCTCTTGGCGAGTTGCCACCACTGGCCACACAAGTCTCCAATGCGCTCATGCGTATGCAGCACAGAGGCCTCTCCGTCCTCGCTGTCGCTCAGGCTCCGTCCGTATCTTGCCAGACGCACGGCATCGCCGACCATGTTTCGAAGCTCGAATGTAATGCTGACGGAGTTCAAATGCTTGCGGACATGAGTTGCAAGCGCGACTTGTTTGCAGGCCATCGGAATCTTGGCGTGGTGCCCGTTCGGCCCTAAGAATGGCTCCCAGCCATCGTGTTCATAGCTGATGACAAAATGGTTGTGGCTGGTCAACACCGCAACAGCCTCGGTGCGGACCTGGCGGCTGACTGACAGAAGCTGCCAGTCGGGTCTGTCGAAATGCTCGTAGCCTTCGTATCTTTGGTCGTAGGTAGGACGCGGTCGCAGGAACACCTTGCCCTTGGCTAAGCACAGCTCGTATATCACGTTCCGCAGCTCAGGTGGCAGGTCGACGAAGCGGAAGACCTGGGACTCTGTCTGAGGAGTGGCCTCTGTTCATGTTCAGCAAAGACGGTAGGGTATGCATCGCGAGAGCACGAGTCGGCTTACTGTTCTCTGGCAAGCTTGGAAAGTCGGCGAGCTGCGCCTGGAGCAGCGTGATGATGTGTGAGTGGTCACCATCAAGGCTTCGCACCACTGCTAGAGCATTTGCGATTTGCTCGGACTGATGTCGCAGCAGTCGGGCGGCCATGTTGACGTAGAAGTGGAGGTTCCTTTAGGATCGCACTCCGTTGTGGCGAATTGCGGAGCCAAAGCCTCTTCAGTGCTTTTCAATGAATGCGGTCTGCATGGCTTGTCCTGCGAAGGCAATAACGAAACCTTGAGGCAGCAGCGCCGTTCTTGGCAGCTTCATCGCTGCTTCCCTTCTTTTGTCCAAACGCAAGCTCTACTAGTCCGTAAGCTCCGAGCCACTCCTCTTCGTGACACCAATTCGTCCATTCACCTAGGTACTGCTCCAGGATCGCACAAGGTCAATCGCTTGATCGCATGCTGGCAGAGCTCAACTTCTACTGCTCGTGCATTTTCACTACGACATTCACCGTGGAGCGGGACCGGACACTGAGCCGACGCTCAGCTCGGTCGCATCAAGTACATGTCAAACCTTCACGAGCGATCGGCTAGAGAGGTTTCTGACACATTCACCTCAACTCTCGAATGCGCGTGGAGACGCGTGAAAAGGAGGCACGTCTGCCTAACGGAACTTGCCGACACCTTGCATGTGCTAGCATAAGGCACGCGCAGCAATCATGGACCTACTTAAACACCTCCTCGTCCGCAAACCGGATGGCTCTCTTACTCCAGCATCATCTCCAGCAGAGCAAAACGTACAAATAGCTCGGCAGCATACGCACGTCTCCCTCGACACAGCTCTTACACCAAAGGCCCGAGCCTCGCTAAAGCGTAAAGCCACGGTGATGGCCACGCCGGTGCAGTCCTTGGGCGAAAACACGCCTCCGCCGTCCGCACAAGCTATCTTCAAGTTCCCGTCAATGGATGTGGATGTGGAGAAGGACGACTCTCCGAACCTGCAAGACATAGGCGATTTCGAGAAGGAGAACCCGTGGTCTCCGAAACCGAAGCTCTTCCAAGTCAAAGCAACGAAGATCAATCCGGAATGCGCCATCCGCTTCAACAACCTCTGTGTGAACCACTTGATCGTGCCCAATTTCACATATGGCGTCTCATCCGCTACAGTCAGTTTTGGTGGCGAAGTCGTCGAGGCGCCTGGTCCGTTCGTCAACAAGAAGCATGCCAAGGAAGAGGTCTGCAGGCTGGCGCTACCAGTCTTGCAAAAGATGGAGGATCGGCTGAAAAGCATGAAGCGCAAGACTTCCGAGGCGCCAGCTTCGAGAATCAGTACTGTCGAGCTCAACAGCGAGAACTTCGTTGGGATTCTGCAAGGTAAGTGTTGAACGTCACTAATTGTTCTCGCGCCAAAGGAAGACGTAGTCGCGAAGACCACTCTCGGCTCCCGATTAATGAGCTTCTATGTAGACCACGCCCAAGCAAAACATCTCGCGCTGCCGGAGTACACGGAAGCACGCACCTTCACCACCCCAATTCGGTTCGCTTGCGCCGTCCGGATCGCCGACGGACCGCTGACCCCTTTCGGCTCCGACGATGATTTGTACCCTTCCAAGCAGGAAGCTAAGAGGGCAGCTGCTAGGGAGGCAGTCCTCTGGCTCCGCAGTCAAAGTAGGATGCCCGCGGCCATGCCAGCGAAGCGCGTGAAGATAGAGGACCCACGATCGCCGACGACTCCTGGCCAGACTGGGCTCACGCAACTCGTGAATGACATGGATGTGGATGCTGCCGATGCAACTACGCTACCTCAGCGGGTGCACGAGGTCGCGGCCTCCCTGGGCTTCAGTTCGCCTGTCTGGGACTCTCATCCGTCTCTGCCGCCTCCAGGCGCAGAGCTACAACCCGAGCAGATGGGAGGATCATTCGTCAGCATGTCGGTTCGCTTTTGCGACCGGGATGCCGAGGCTGAGCCAAGGCTCAGGGGTACGGTCGCGAAGGTCGACCACGTCTTCGGCAAGAAGAAGGCTCGCGAGCTGTGCTGTCGCGAACTGCTCCATGTGCTCGAGCAGATCAGGCAAAGTAGGCTTCAGTAAGCACGTCGTCATAATCCGTATCGCAGGTATCTGTCCGGCAGCGCGACGAAGTGGCGCTATCGGCTGCTAGAGCGGGCGTTGGATTGCGCGGGCCGCGCGTATATTACGAGACGACACTCCTCCAGCGAAGACAGCAACGTCGACCCTACCCCGTCCGTCGGCGCTGACGTGGCAAATCAACGACATCGACGACTACGAAGAGACGACTGATGAACCACGATGAAAAGCATATATCTAAAGGTAGATATGGGTCTGTTCTAAGGCAAGCCCTCTGGAAGTGACCTGCTTCACAGTGCTTCGCTTGTGTGCGTCTCAGCAGCGGCTGATTTACCGGTACATAGCGACGACCAATCATCCATGCACATCAGTCGACCACGCTGTGTAACTGCTAAGCGACAGAGTACTTGGCAGAAACCTGCGGGTATGGCTGTTTGCGCGAAGATGACATGACTATCAACCGCGTGACAGGAGGTATCGTCTGACGAGGGTTGTACGTGAGTCTTGGCTGTGCCACCCTGTGTTCATTACAGTCCATCCTACCGCGTACGTGATGTTGAGAATCCCGGTCGCCTCCTTGGCGATGGCCTGATACCTTGGCAGCTGGAGAGCAGACATGCATAAGTACTACGCTATCAAGACTCACCCACTTCATCCCCTTGAAACTCACCCGCTAAAGGAATAGGAGCCTCTTCACTCCATCACACATCATGCAGCTGACCACCAACACCATCAAGCTGGCTCTTGCAACCATCGGCATCCTCCAGGCTTGGCTGGAGGAGGTCAGCTATCCATTGCCCACCACGGAGAAGCGTGCAGATTCGCACCACCTCTGCGCAGGCGACTCCTCCGGCAAAACACTTGGCGCTTTCACGTGCGCCGACGTGACCTTCACAGACATCGACAAGATTGAATATAGTATATTTGCGCGAGATACCAAAGGCGATTCGCACGAAGTGTATGGCTTCCTCCGTGTGTATCTTGCTGCAGGCTACTACGAAGATAAGGGCAAGGTGACGGACGATCACGGCCATGGTAAGCTGTGTATACGCATCTAACAGCTCTCACTCGCTTGCTGACTGCACATGGCACACATCAGGGACAGAAGTAGACGCGCTCAATCTCAAGTACGCCCCGTTCACGATCACTGGCGTTCGCGCCGAGGCATGCGTCAACGACGCTGGGTCCGACACCTGCGATCATGACGGGGATTTCGTGGCAAACCCTTTCGCTTGATTTATGGGCCGTGACAAATTGCTGAGTGCTGAGGGCACTGACTTGACGAAGAACATTCGTGGTGTGCTTGTGCCTGCCACTTGGCACTTTGCAACCTGCAAGCATTCATCAACAGCAAGGAAAACAATGACTTAACAGCAGCGACGACCATGCGAAACGACCGATATGTGTTGCGATCATAAGCAACTATAAGACAACGTTGGCTTCTCCATCTTCTCCCCGGCAGCCTTCGTAGGGTGACCGGTATCTAGCCCTTGTTTGGCCCATGCTTACTTCCTAACTCTCAGACACTAACCGCCTTAGTTTGATCTTCCTTGATCACCACCGCTGCTTTCTCAGCAATCCCATACAAGCTCGAGCTCAAGTGAGCAGAAAGCTGAATCGGCAACACGCTGGCATCGATAGCCCGAACGTTCTCGATGCCGTAGATCTTCATCCTACTGTCCACGACGCCGCCATACTCCTCCTTCATCATCGCCAGAGTGGCGATATAGTGCCAGACCGAGGTGAAAGTCTGCTTCACCCAGCCCTCCCACTCATCGAAAGAAGCATCTTCGCCAACGCTGTTGCCGGGCATAAGCTCTTGCTGTACATACTGCGCCAATGGCTGGGTCTGGAAGACCTCGCGGGTCTGCTTGCTGACAGCGGTCTGCAGCATTATATCGAGCGGATGGTTGAAGTAGGAAGGCTGCACGATCGGGTGATCCCAAGAGTTGTTCGTGCGGATGTGCACAATACCTCTGGACAGCGGAATCAGGTTCCAAAGGTCGACACCCATTTGATTGGTCGTGGGCGAACTCCAGAAGAAGACCTCAACGGCTGCTGTGTTGTTGCGGAAGAGGTTGTTGACCTGAGCCTTGAGTGGAATCAACGCTGCACTGGCGTTGACAACGAGATCTTGACGCTCGAGCTGCATGGCGTAGTCAGGAAGGCCGTTCATCACCCAGTGGTATGTGGCTGAAGTATTGCCATGTAGAATCTGGGGAACTTTCGGAAAGGCTATGGCGTTGGACGGACCACTGCCCTCCCACTCCAGATTCTGGACCGTGTAAGCCAGAGTACTCTTCGTCTGCTCCTGCATGTGCTTCCCAACGCCGGCAGCAGCCATCTTGAGCGGCACACCTGCAGCGGCGAGCACCACAGGATCGCCTACACCAGACAGCTCCAGTATCTGCGGAGACTGAAGCGAGCCCGCTGCGAGCAAGACTTCTCGTCTAGCTCTGGCGAAGTGCGAAGTGCAATTGCGACATGCCTGAAATCGGACGCCCTCAGCCACCATGCCCGGACAGTCTTCCCAGACAATTTCGGTGACTCGTTGGCCTGTCAGAATGACAAAGTTGCTGCGTTCCTGGACCTGGCGCTGTGCGTATGCGGTAAACGGTGAGGAGCGGTTTTGAGAGGCGTCGGGCTGGACCATGTTCGGGATGATGGCGGCGCGGCCGACTGTGCCATCCGCGATATCGGCATCGATGCCCGGAAGGCCTGGCTTGTTCCAGACTTTCATGGAGGCATTCAGGGCTTCCTGTTGAGGTTTGTCGAACATGTATACTCCAAAAGAGACTTGCACGGGACCATTCTCACCGTGGGAGTCTGGATCGAACTGAGCGCCTCTAGCGATCTCGTCCTCTCCTGGTGGATTGAAGTGCTCGGCGAGCAGCATGTACTGGTTGAATGACTCCCAGCCCCAGGAATCGTCACCAGTCAACAAAGGCAGCAAGTCGTATTGTGAGCTTGCGCCCTTGGTCCAGCTGGCTCCGTTGATGCTGCCGCTTCCGCCGAGCGTTCTGCCCGCGACAAGTGGGAGCACGCTGCCGTTCTGCCACGATATTGGGGTAGAAGTGAGGTTCCAGTCCAGTTCGGAACCGAAAGCTTGACCATAAGTGCGCACGTCGTTGACCCGAGGGTCGGCATGATTGTCATAGCCGGCTTCAATGACCAGGACGGTAATGTTTGCGTCTTCGGTCAAGCGGCTGGCAACGGTGAGGCCGGTCAGACTGACCGTGGAGATCGGTCAGCACCTACTCGACGTCTTCTCCGTGCGCGCTTCACGTACCCGCCGCCGCAAACCACGTAGTCGAACGTCCGACCAGCGATTGCTCTCGTGTCATTCGTGATGCCGCCTCGAACAAGTGACGGTGGATTCCGTGGAATGGCACTCACGAGAGTCGCCGCAGCAAAGAGGAAGGTTAAGATGGATGGTAACATTGTATTATGGAAGCCGGTCTTTGATGTTGAGATGAGACCCGTTGAGCTGATGAACGAGATGAGGCAGAGTACTTATAGACCAAAGGGAACGAGTGGTGCCAGAGCACTGCTTGCAAGTCGACCTTACGAGCGCAGCCTAAGCGACAGTATGCGCCTCGATGCTGTTGACGTTACAGACAAGAATACCAAGGACAACGGAATACCATTGATGGTAGTGTCCAAGGACCACCGCTTGATGGTGGTCATACTGGAGCTCTTGCCCGCCTATGCCCGGCGCCAGGTGTGATGTCAGTGGTAGGCAGTGCGAGGGAGGCCAAGCATCATAGGGTCTGGAGTTCTTTGTGAAGTCGAGCCAAGTTCGCCAACACGACTTGGCTGGTTGGTCAGCAGAGCCGAAGCCGTGCAGGCTTTGATAATGCCAATGTTGCCAAGGGTGGCTGGAAGTCGCTCAGTGCGGTGGAATGCATAATGGTGTAGCATGAGAACGTGGGAATTCTCTCGTGTATTAAGCCTCCACGACTTGGCGGAACGGATTCGTTCGGTGCTGCGTCGGACGCGTTGCTATTCGCATCGATGTAGCCACGCATGAGCCATGCATGGCTCCGGATACGCATCTGAGCCATCCATTTGGAGGTCAGGCGAGAGGTATTATCGTTGTCCCTTGATTTAAGGTTGCCTGGGAAAGCCTTCGCTAAGGTCAGATAGTGGGTCTTCCGCGAAGGACCGAACCTTTTGCCTTCCCACCTATCATGGCCGACTACAGCTCATTCGCCGCATGAAAACGCACCGTTCTCACCGCTCGGCCAGCCCTGCCGTCACCTTCAACCCGACTGGCATATCCTCCTTCGGCATGAACATCTCCACGAAGCGCAAGCACTTCGCCTCCGCAAATTGCTCATCGTTAAAAAGCGCCTGCATCTCACCCTTCGTCTTGACCGTATACTGCTTATACTGCCCTTCCTGCGCACCGAACGCAGGGACGAGGTCCTTGTATCTCCACGGTTGGACGTCATTGTACCCAGCAGTCTCGCCATGGATCGAGCGCTCGATCGTGAACCCCGCATTGCATATCACAAAGATGATGGGATTGAGTCCGTTCCGCAGCATCGTGCTGACCTCCTGGCAAGTCAGCTGAAAGCTCCCGTCTCCCGTGAAAAGAATCGTCCTCCGATCTGCACCCTCCAAGTCCTTCGCCGCACTCGCCGCTCCCTGACAAGCGGCTGTCGCGTACCCGATGCTGCCCCACAGAACCTGGCTGACGAGCGTGACGTTGGCTGGAAAGCGTGTCTCCCATATACCGAAGTTGCTCGTGCCGGTTTCTGTGATGACTATGTCATTCTGTCTGAGCCAGTGGCCGAGGGCAGGCCAGAACCATGCATGCGTGATTGTGTTTGCGCCAAACCTGCCATCTGAGGCCTCCGAAGGATTGTTATGCGGACTTGGGCCGGCCTGGATACACAACGAGGACTTCTCCAGGCGCTCGACGACCTTCCGTAGTACACCATTCATACGTACACCCGGGTACTCTGCGTACTTGACTCTAATGTACCGTGAGTGGAAGTCAATGGTGTTCAGCTGGTTAACGCGATATGTGAAACCGGCGGTGTTAAAGTCGCTTTTGATGGCGCCAATCGTGAGTACGAGGTCCGCGCTTTCGACTCTCACGCGGACCTCAGGCACACTGCCGTCGCCAGCATAGACGCCGCAGTAGTTCGGCAGACTCTCGTCGACGGCACTCTTACCCATGGGCGCCACAAAGGTTGGCAGGCCGGATTGCTGGACCAGAGCGTGAGTCTCGGATAAGGCACGATGTCGGATAGCACAGGCGTCCACGAGGATGATGGCTCGCTGTGCAGCTTCCAGTGCGCGTAGCACGACATCCACGACGTAGTCCTCCTTTTCCTCATCATTCCGAGGAAAGGACAGATCTAGCGGTGTCTGTAGCCTCTCGCCTTCGATCTTCTGTTGTACCATGTCTTGCGGTAGCGTCATGTATACTGGTCTGCTTTGAACGTAGCACTCTCGTATCGCGTGGTCGATCTGAGAGGCGATGTCGGAAGGATCGGTCAGGTATACAGAGGTACAAGCGAGGGGCTTCGACATTTCGGAGAAGGTGCTGTAGTTGCCATTGCCCAATGTGTGGTGCAACAGGGCACCTTGCTGCTGAGAGGAGGTAGAGGGCGTACCGACGATGTGGACGATGGGGACGTATTCGGAGTAGGCGCCTGCTACGGCATTGAGTGCAGAGAGCTCGCCAACGCCTGGGTCTTCTCGTCAGGATAGTGTCACGCAGAGCCGGTGGTATGAAGCATACCGAATGTGGTGACAAGCGCAGAGATACCCTTGACTCTGGCATACCCGTCCGCTGCGTACCCGGCATTGAGCTCGTTGACATTGCCCACCCAGTATAGCCCTGCCGGCTCGACGTAGTCCAGTGCTACCAAGTTGTAGTCGCCCGGCACGCCATGCACTGCTCGTATGCCCACCTCGTGCAGCCGCCGAAAGAGGTACTCGGCGACGTCGACGGGCTTCTTGAGCGACAATGTGCGAATGTCGGGCGCCATGTTGTAAGCTTGCTGCTGAAGTCAAAGTGCCTTGCGCAGCGTGCAAGACTAGATCAAGGGTAGGGAGGCGGGTAGATGATGAGTGGATGAGACACGTAACGATGACCAACCTATACTGCACTGCACGCTGCCGGGTGGGCGGGCGTATATCGTGACGCTCTTCAGCACGGCGAAGGGATCGTGACGGAGCCTCCCGTCGACTGGCAAGTGCTGCAGCGCGTGTTCGATGTACAGAGCTCGATGAAGGACAAGACACGAGAGGAAGAGAAGGTGGACCGTGGCATCGGGATTCGCCCGGCAGAAGCGCAACGCCTTGGCAAGTGGAAGGAACCAGACCCTCAACATCACCCCGTCCTTTGTCCTCCCAAGACGTTGCGAACCATCTGCACGCATAGCAGCGTCACGCACATAGCTCACTATGCGCCGTTCTAACAAGGCAGCCTCACGGATCTTGATTGGAGCGCCTCTGATGGGGCTGTGCCTTGGAGACGCTGTCGCCGAAATGCACGACAGCGATGCTTATGCTCAAAACTGGCTTTCGATTTTACGGTCTTGGAGGGATATGCCTCGGCCCCCCTGCCGCCGGCACATCTGCCACTGATGCCCATCCCTATTGTATCTCCTAGTGTCCCATATCCAGCACACGAGGTGGCTTTTGCAACATATCAGTAGATGCCGCAATAGGAGTGAATCCTCGTAACCGGTCTTTAGAACACCGTAATTAGCACGTGCAGGCGGGTCTGACGCCACTAGATTCTGGCCTTCGTTCCTCCGTTTCGTATCGCTGTTCGTTCATCAACAGCAGCTGTCGTGCTTACATCGGAACAAGCACGTCTGCAACACACCACCATTGATCTCGAGTCTTGACAGCTCGACTGCGAGAGGTAAGTCCAGGAGTTCCACGTACACAAGCGAGGGTCACGTCTGACTCGGCATCACAGACCACGGCCATGGCACCGAATGATGCACCGAATGACCAACCCGCCAAATCCGCAGCAGTCGCGATCTGCCACCTACTGAAACTCCCGCCTGAACTACGCAACACCATTTACGAGCTGGCCTTCACCACCGCGGCCGACCTTGGCGAACCGATCAACATCGTCCGGGCTTGTGGGCCCTCACCATCACTCGTCCTCACCTGCCGCCAGGTGCACTCCGAGTCGTCAGCTATCTTCAACGTATCGCAAGACCGCTACTGGGCGGTTGGCAAGTTCGAGCTTCATGCCCAATCCAGCGAAGACGCGGATGAAGCTGTGATTGCTAGCCTTGAAGCCAGTGTTATGGAAGACGTGACGAACTTCACTCTCTACCTAGACTTCTCGGGCGCCCTTCAGCAGCCTAGAACGCGTCAGTGGGAGCTTCTGCGCAATGGTTGGAAGTTGCATGACCGCTGGGCCGAAGGCTTCCGCGAAGCCATCGCGTACTGTGACGTACGCGAGGGCGGGTGGACGAGGCATGCCACGCAGGCGGAGTTGGACATGGCCTCCACCGTTTTCGCACGCGTCTCTCTGCGCGACCAGATCTGCTGCATCCTGGGCATTGAAAGCCGGACATGGAGTTAGGACTGCGCTGGCTTAGGCGGTCGAACAAGAGACTGGTGTGGAACACTCGGCTTGAGGTATTGAGACGCTCTGATGCGCTGCATGCATCTCGGATTCACGAGCAACTTCGAATCCCGCTGAAGCGAAGGGAATACGATGGTATTGGGAGAAGAACCAGACCCCAGTGAATGTCAAGGTTCCGCGCAGTGTGCTAGTGATGCTAAGCAGCTTCCACGTGCCAACGACAAATGCTTTGGCTGCTGCCGATTGAAAGCGTCCTTCCTTCAAACTGTAGTCCGAGCAAACCCTCGCCGCTCTACAACATACGGTATGCAGCAGTCCGCATTTGAGCTGTCGATCAACCCGAAGTCCTCCCTCCGAACGTCAGCCTTGCACACACAGCACTGGAGGTATGCCGGACATTGCACCGAACAACCCGTCGATACTGCCATCGAGCGACAGCTTGCCAAATTCATGTCGCCTTCTGGCACTCCCGCCTGAGTTACGCAACTATATCTACGAGCTTGCCTTCACAGGCACCACACCCAAGAACAACGAGCCCATCGATCTACTGAGTTGCGCCGCCCCGTCAAAGTCACTCGTATTGACGTGCTGCTAGGCCGCCAACGAAGCAACCAAGATATACTACGACTCGTATCGGCGCTTCTGGCGTGAGAGTAAATTCGAGGCTACCTTCGCAAAGAACAACTACGCAGCGATCAAAATGGCTTTGAGCCTTCTGAAAGCCGCCGACGGGGACAACATCACCTCGCGTATCCCAGTCCGCCACAGCAAGGATCCGCGGTTCAGCGACAAAGCCACCTTTCATCGTGGTGGATGGACCCGGAAGGGCCTTACTTCACCGCGTTCGCCGATGCTGGTTCGACTGACGAAAAATGCCTGGGCCGGCAAGCATGGTCGGTACAATGAGCTCATCGTCTACGACTTCCCACAAGCAACAAATCGGATGCTGATGGAGCTGGAGGCGGAAGGCTCTGGCAGACCGTGTATGATGGTGCAGCTCGAGTTCTGGGCTTGGTACTGATGGAGGCTGATAGGAGCGATGAGTGCTTGACGCGAAAGACTTTGCTACCGGCGAGATGTTCATTCCCGGGCCGATATAGCGCTCGGGCAGGCTCATGTCAATGGCCGCAAATTCGAGTCAGGTCGAACACTCGCAGTCGAGCCGAACTCTGTCTGAAGGTCACTTCATTGCGGCACACCTCACACCGCTTGTGGTATTGTAGCCCGATCTTATGCTTTCGCCGATCCGCTCTCCCTGTAGTCCTCTTTCGCCCAAACGCCCTCACCAACACATGCGCGCAGCAGATGGTAGAGTCGGTAGATGTTAGTATATTGCACACCAAGACCCGATGGTGAAAGCGCGGCGTCAGGAGCGCCGTTGACCTGCCGAGCTATCCACCAATCGTCGTGGCAGGCAGCGCAGTGCAATTGTATCGCTGCATCCTAGCTTTGCCCAAGGAACTTTATATCCGCGGGCGTGCCACAGCGCAGTGCGATGCCCACTCTGGTCGATAATAGGAACACGCTGCCATCTCGCAAAGTCACGAGGTTTGCGGTAGAAGATCGCTGTTGGTGGGTCGGCGAGAGACACAGCAGCCCACGGAGCATCACGCGTTGGTTGTGGTGAAGGACCGGGTCGATATCTTCAATGACTTTGGATGATGAGTACACTATAGTACAACCGTTCTTGAACCTCGACGCACCCAATTGCTCCATAACGCCGCCTACCAGCACCTTCGCGATCGTGCATACGCCGCCGTGCCATACCCGCGCCATACCCAATCCAGATGCCGACCACGCCATGCTAATGATACATTTCGCGCTGATGTTGTTACAGTCCGGTCTGTTGACAGCCTATTTGTTCCGGCCCTTGCCTTTCTTGGGCGCCGACGAGGTGATCTTGGATGTCGACATGAGCTCACCGATATATCTAGGAAACGGTTAGCGTGGCATTGCGGCATGTGCGACCTAGGCATCTTACGATTGAAGGAACTTGTTGCCACCCTCAAGCTTCTCGTGCTCGCTCTTCACCTCTTCCACCCTATCCACAATCTCCTGCAAACTGGTCTGCAGCACCCTCGCTTGCTCTATGAGGTCTCTTCTTGCGGCCTCCCCAAGCTTGTCAACCTCTGCGCTATTCCTCCTGGGTGACATAGTCCGCACGTCGCCCTCTTCAATATCTGACTCGACAGCCTCGGCCGCGTGCTCACGCGACACGATCATCGTGCCGCTGCTTTTTCGGCTTCCCAGTTTCGGTCTAGCGTTGAGACGGGGGAGATCATCCTCGCTCGCCACGGCGCTGGAGTCTGGTGAGGGTAGCGGAGAGTGTAGAGGTGACACATCTGAGCCTTGGAAGGAGGGTAGGCCGATGGAGGGTAGACCCGCTGATTCGGATGTCATATCCTCCGCTGCGTGTACGCCGGAGATCTCACCCGGAGTTGCGTGTTCAATATGTCTTAAGGTAGCTGAGCATCGACTATAGAGAGTCACACCTGTGTCAAGAGACAGAGTGAGAATGAGGAGTAAGTGAAGTGCGGTATTGCTCAATCAGACATTACTAGCGCACGAGACTGCGGGCCTTGCACTTGCAGCTAAAAAGGGTGCGCAGGCGCCGTTCTTGAGCAGCTGCGAAGTCGCGAAAGTGGAGGGCTGAACGCAGAAGCCCGCCTGTGAGCGTCGCCGTGTGGTTGCACCAAGTGGGAGTGTTCTGTCAGAATCGCTCGGTGCAAGGGCACACCGCCGGCGTGTTTGAGCTGAAGGGACCCAAGCAAGGGAGACGCAGGGACCAGGGTCTTCGGAGACATGTATGATGACGGCAGTGGCGCCCTTTAGAGGCTCGCTTCGTCGGCAGGACGAGCGTCTGTGCCGCAGCAATGTGGAGAGGTAACCGTGGTCCGTGACTCCGTAATAACCCACGACTGCTACAATGCTACTCCGTATCATTCCTAGCGTTTCACACCTCACTGATCACTCATGTTGCATCTTCGTGTGTTGGGCCGAGGGCGGTCAGCAGCGGTGGCGGCGGCGGCGCTGAACTCCATGCTTCGCTGAACTCCATGCTTCGCTGAACTCCATGCTTCGCTGAACTCCATGCTTCGCTGAAAGACAACAGCGCAGCTTCCTCGCCTTGTTCGTATTGACGCCTGTGGGCTTCAGATGTTTCATGGCCAACAGTGATAAGAAGGATCTGCGCACTGTTGCAGATGGCCTTGCGGATCCCAATTGATACCTTGCTCGGCAAACTCGGAGCACGTCTTGGCCATTCGGAAGCTCAGAAGATCATCCGAAGTTCGAATCTTGAGGTCCCGGGTGTCTTGACTTGGAGGCATCTTCTTTATCTTCGGATCCCTCCAACCTGCGGCCCGGCCTGCTGTTGTGGACCGTTGATACCGTACAATTAGACACCCATATCTCCGTTGCAGTCCACGTCCTCGACTCCGCAACTGCCACGGCTGAGGGCTGTGAGGTTCTCGCGGTCAATCAAAGACGCTACTGGCCCATGCGAGTAGTGGAGACAATACCACGGTCACATGCACTGGGAGAAGTCAAGACTTGTGGGACTGAAGCAATTGATGTCTATGCTTCACCACGATACCAGAAACTTGGCCGTTATCCCTGTCATGCCGCATGACCTTTAGCGTCTTCGACACAACTTGCTCTCAGCGCGCAATGGTGCGTCCCGATGATCGAGGAAGCTTCGCCCTGCCCACATTTGTGGAAAGCCCAGCCCGTGCTGCACACGGTACACTCTCCATGTCTGATCGCATGCCCTTCGCAATTCCACGTGTGCCATTGTTACTCGTGCAGTAGCATTTCGAGAACTTGTCTGGCGGGTAGAGGGCCCAACGCGCCGACGTACAGGTTAATGCAGCCTGCGACGTTCAGTCCACCAGTCCCTTTCATCGGCATGGTACCGTCCGGATATTGAGGAAAGCGGAACCTCGCTTTGAGGCGCTCGATGAGTACTCCATGTATGGAATCGGGCTCTGTGCCTTCGAACCAGCCCCGGAGCTCGAATTCGCATGTCGAAATGGCAGAGACCTCGAACTTTGAAGGCCTTGGTGGACGACGAACTCGCGTTCGGATGCTGGAGACGAATCTCTAGTTGACGAAGCGCCGGTATCCTGAGTGCTTGACGGCGCGGCTCCAGAGTGGCCTTGTAGTTCAGGTAGTCGGTGAAGAAGTCTGGTGCGATGGCGACGAAGAACTTGTGCTCAGTCCAGAAGCGCCGCGTGGCCTCGTGAAGGAGACCAACACACTCGTTGTGGACTTGACGTGAGATGATGGTGAGTGCCGCACTCGGCACCTTTGACTGCGCTGTGAAGATCTCGACCTCGTCGGGCATACCGATGTGGAATGCGAAGAAGTAGATTTTGTTGCGTAGCTCTGGCGCAAGGTCCATGAGGCGGAAGACTTGGGGAGTGGGTGATGGTGCCATTGTTGCAAGTGGTTGTATCGAGCGGCAGGCAGCTATGGTTGGGGCAGGCACCGCTTGGAGTACCTGGCCTGGATGAAGGTTCGAACAGAAGTCGGAGGCCGCGTTGGCTGTCTGTTGTTGAAGGTGGTGGAGGTCGAAGCTCGGCGACATCGGTGAGCAGCTTCGGCTGATCGCGCCTTCCCAAATTGAGCGCCCCACTTGTTGTCGTTGTTGTCTGAACTTCAGCACCCAACCTCGCTTACTATCATCATCACCATCGACTTATCGACTACTGCATGCCTTCATCTCTACCAACATCAACGATGGCTGTTCGTGGTACGTCTCTTCACCCATTGCTGTTCGTGGTCTGCGCTAACCAGTCTACAGGAGAGCATTGTCGACTTCTCAGCCTACCGCCTGAGCTTCGCAACTGCATTTACGAGTTCGTATTCGGAGACGAGTTGGATGGCGAGCTCGACATCTGGCGCGTCCGTGAAGCTCAGCCAAGTACTGCAGTCGTCGCAACTTGTCGTCAAATTCACCATGAAGCTGCTGGCTTGCTGCAGAGCGCCTTCGAGACATTTCGCCAACAGCATACATTTTACCTGGAGGTCAACCCTGCGATACTGACGTCACAACGCCGGAAACATCTTCAAGACATGCTTGCTACACTACCGGCTGGCCTTAGCGGGATGCGCTCCTTCAAGCTCAAGATGACTACCAAGACCCGGCAGCCAATCCTGCTCATTAGTACTACAGAGTCTTGCACAGTCCGCACACACATGGACCGAAGTAGAGTCCACGAGTGGACAAGTGTGGAGGGTGAATTGGAGCAGGTTGGCTACAGGCTCGAGAACAGCCAAAGAAGCCATCGACACAGCTATCTAATGAACGGGTCCGCGCAGACCAAGTCTACCAAACTGTACAGTGCCACCGCCCCGAAGTTCCTTGACATCAGGAATGTTGTGCAAACCGTGTGCGAGGAGCTCAGATGCATCGATATGATCTATCGCAAGACGCTGCACAAATTCAACAACATCTGAGGCCTTAGCGGAGGCTTGCGTCGCTGGTCAAAGAGGCCAGTGGGTATCTGAGGATACACGCCGTGAGCAATGACGGACAGTGTTCACCTGTCACCTCGACCGCTGGCTGCCGAGCAGCAGACCAAGGAGATGAGCAATGTGAATATCACGGGCGTTTCTGACTCAAGAGCTTCCAGTGTCTCACTTCCTGTATAGCTGGGCTGAAACACCGCTTTCACACTCGCATAACACGAAAGCGCTTGTCCCATTCTGCAACGTCGCCGCCACACTCTATTGACATTGATGATTGCAGTCCGGCACAGACAGTCGCGCAGTGGTCATCGTTCCCGTTCCTCCATAAGTGTGTTAGTCTGCAATCGATACTAGCGCTCTTGGTGAAGAACATGTCCGCGCAAGGTAGGCCCACGTACAGCAAGTCATTTTTACCAATCACTGACACTCGAACAGGGAAAGCGACCTCCTTCTTGGACCTTCCACCGGAGCTCCGCAATAAAATTTACGACATCTCCTTCGAGACCAAGGCTACTTCGCAAGAGGTTGACCTGTTCGCCACGCATGCTGTAGCACCGCCAACCGCTCTCGCCGCCACATGCCGCCAACTCCGGTCGGAGACCCTCACCATCTTGCGCGAAGCTCAAGAGCTCTTCATCGACACGCACACTTTCTACCTCACCATGACCCTTGAGGATCTAGCCAATGGTAGTGCATACGGCGGGCTGCCTCCTTCAGCGCTCCAGACGATCTTAGACAAGGTCCCAGCGTCGAACTTGTTGCTGATACGACGCTTTACCGTGCGCGTCTTAGCCGCTTACATGTCGTGCGGTGTTATTAAGCCGCATGTCTGGCGAGATGTCGTATTCACTGCGGCCGAGGACGGACAGGTGATGGTAGAGAGTGCGAACGATTCAGCTGGTCCGGACCTTGGCCGGCACATTTATGACTGCGCTGTGAGCTGCGGCATACGACTGTCGCAGGTGGAGGATCCAAGGTACTTAGACCTGTATGGCGTAGTGAGGGCCGTGTTGGAGAACTACGGGTGGATAGTCCCGAAAAGATCACCAGCCTGGACTGCGAACTTGATTGATGAAGTGCTTGCGGCGCTTGAGGATGACGAAGACGATGACTCTGAAGATGGCAATGAAGCGGTGTGAGCTTTGATCGAGCCGGAATGGCAGTCGAAGTGGCGAGCGAAGGCTTCGGCGAAGCTGCTCCTTGAGGTCGGTGATAGGGATGGATGCTAGGAGGTGCTCACTCTATTCCTTGTCACATGCCAACGTGCTGTGAAGTAGATTATCGACCGCGTCCTTGACTTTCAGTTCTGACGAACGATCAGTATCCACGGAAGATGGACACGCCTGCTCCATCAAGAAGTTACTAGCATACTCTCTGACAACTAGTAATCATTTGGGAAATCTGTGCCTTTGGTATGTCTATCCACCCTCGTGCTGCCACCGCGAGCAGAAAGTGAAGCCCTCGGTAGCCCTTCTCAGCGCAACGAGCGCCTAAGATTCCACACGTGCGCTGGCGGCTGATTGATCCCCTCGAGATGGCACAGAACCCTCAGGATGTTGTAAAAGTCGAGGTACTCCGGATTGCACGCGTCACATAGCAGGATGGACTCGTTCTGCGCCGCGCTCAAGATTTCCTCCCCGTAAGTCCGGACGCCGCTGCCACGTAGCTCGCTCACCTGCGCGACACGGAACGCTGCCAGCGTGGTGAAGTGGACGGTATGGCGGGTACCGCTGAGCGCGTATTGCTTCAAGGTTAGCCGGCGCAAGCGCGGGGCGAAGGAGGGCTTTGCGGTGGTGTCGAGGAGCTGTTGGAGGTGAGAGGGTGCGATGTCGCCATTCCGCGCTCGTTGGTTGCGGCGGGCAGCGGTGAATGCTGATGCGTGGAGGGTGATGTCGAAGGTGTGGCTGTCCCAGAAATGGCGTACTGCTTCCGCGTGGAGACCGAGGGACTCTTTGCGCAGCTGGCGAGACACCGATGTGACTGCTGATGATGGCAAGTATCGGAATGCACCCAGGATGTCGATCGTGGGCGGAGCGCCATCTTCAAAGGTGCAAGTGTAGATGATAGTACGCAGTTCCGGCGGCAGGTCGAGGAGCCGGAAGGGCTTCGCTGTGACGATGTTAGCAGACTGGCTGTGACTTGCAAGCAGTGGCGGACTGCAACGTTACCAGCTCTGCCATCGTCAGTCAACCTGATGTTGTTGTTGTCGGACAGAGAGTTTCTGTGACGAATGAGATACGAAGCTGCAGTACACTAGGTGGGCAAAAGAAAACGTCAAATAAAAGTGGGTCAACTTCGTTTGCGAAGGCGCGGATAGCTGCGTGACGTTCCAACAGACAGCACATGCACAGCTTACGTGTAGCGGCGCATTCACATACAGCAAGACTCAACCGACGAATTCGAGCGAGGCTCTGCGACTGTAGTGATGGCCGGATACTATATAGCCTTGAGGACCGATCTTGAAGTACCAGAGGACGATGCCAAACGCTCAGCGACCGTCCGATTTCTCCTGAAGACGGCCGATCTATCCCTCTTTGAATTTCCGGGACCTTCTGCTGTGCCAGCAGCTTCTTGTTGAGGAATGCATATTCCTTTCTCTCGGGTAGGATCGTTGGTTAAATGTGGAGGAGGCAGTAGTCCACCCTTAGCCGTCTTCTCTCCATAGCACGTCGGCGTGTGGAGAAAAAGGCAAGGCAGCGCAACCCACAGACACCCCAGCATCCATCCATCCCCGTTCCCCCCAAACACTCACCGCCGCCGCCCCACCCCAACAACATTCCTCAAACTCCCAAAGGCCAGCACATCCGCCATCCTCTCCCGCCCACTAAACAGCATGACCAGCCGATCAACCCCACAGCCCCAGCCGCCCGTAGGCGGCATGCCCCACTCCAGCGCCTCCAGATAGCTCTCGTCCACCTCGGCCCGGCCATCACTCTCCCCGTCCACCGATCGATACCGCAGCTGCTCCCGAAACTTGCGCCGTTGCGCCACCGGCGAGTTCTCCTCTTCGTACATGTTGGCGTACTCGCGGCCCTGGATGAAGAGCTCCGCGCGGGCGGCGACGCGTTGGCCGGTCGTGGGGCAGGTGAAGTGCTTCGAGAGCGGGGAGAGGCAGGCTGGGTGGGTTGTTATGAAGGTCGGGTTGTGGCAGAGGGGTTCCAGGTAGTGGCCCGCGAGCGCGTCTAAGAGGCGTGGGAGTGTGGGTTTGACTGGTAGGTCGATGTTCTGTCGTTTGAAGAGGTCGATAACCTGTTCCTGGGCAGCTGGATCTGCGAGGTCTGGAAGCGAGCGGCCCATCTCCTGCTCCAACACTGGGATGAACTCTAGCTGTTTGTAGGGCTGATCAAACGACACGTCCACGGCCGGAACGTCCACGATCATGTTCGCATCCTGGTACGGTATCCGGCATTGGTCGATGGCGGCCTTGATCTCCTGCAGTAGGTCCACCGTCATCGCGATCAGGTCGTCGAGCGTGGCGAAAGCTTCGTAGAACTCGCAGATGGCGAACTCCGGGTTGTGGGTCGCGTCTACGCCTTCATTGCGAAACGCCGGCCCGATCTCGTAGACTTTTGGCATGCCGCCCACGATCAGGCGCTTCAGCCAGAGCTCCGGCGCGATGCGAAGGTTCAGCTTCTGGCCTTCGAGCTCGGTGGCTTCGGTCTCGAACGGGCGAGCTACGGCGCCGCCTGCACCTGCCGTGAGAATGGGCGTGCTGACCTCGACGAACTTTCGTTCGTTGAAGAAGGCGCGCATCTGCTGCAGAATATGATGGCGAACAAGCAATGGCTGGATGGAGGATGGGTTCACCAACATATCCAGATGCCTACTCTTCGCACGGGTTTCAGGGTCATCCAGCGTCTCGGGTATCTGGTGGAGCGAGGGTGACAGTAGCTTGGGCAGCTCCGTAGCCATCACGGAAGGCTCCCCGCGGGCAGTCTTGTGCGGCCAACCAGTTACGGCATACCAGTCGCCCTTTCGGACGGTCCTGGTGCAGGCCTTGAATTGCTCGGTAGTGACACCTGCGCTCGCCAGTTTACCGAGCTGGCACACTATCTGTATACTGTCTCCTGGGCTGCGGCCGTCACTGACGTCAATGAAGACTAGCTTTGAGCCTGCTGTCCGTACCGACTGCACCCTGCCTAATGCCATCAGCATGATACGGTGGATACACTAGGCTATGTGTACCATACCGGCTACGGTACAAGGAGCGTCCAGCGCATTCTCGTGTAGTATTTCGCCCATCTCCAAGGCTCCTGAAAGAAATTGAACCTCCTGTATTGGCTTCCGATCCCACTGGAAACCATTCGCCAACCGGGGATAGCATTCTGCCAGCGGCTTCTGTGCTTCCAGCTGAGCTACGCGCTTCTCGTAGTCATGCGTCACCTCCCTGCCCTTCTTCTCCTGCTGCAGATACGCTGCTTGGGCGAAGCTACGCACGGCGTGCAAGCGTGGGAAGCCATGGAAGAGGTAGGGTCGGACTCGGCGGATCACATGCTGGGACATTGCCCGCTACTATAGATGTGTCAGCGATTGCTTCTCGCTGGAGTAGGCATGTATGTGAAGCGGGATGGTAGACAATCAGATATGGGAGTGGTTTGTGATCATGGCGCTGCGAAAAGCAGGCCTCATTTGCAGCGGTTCTAATGCTTTTAAACTTCGTTCATCAGGTGTTGGAAGGGAGGTGAGGAGGAGGTTGATGGCATACCTACGCTGCTGTCTCACGGACTCGTCGTCTTGTCGCTGCACAGCAGATAGCAATAACGCATGTTGTCACGATGCCATCGACTTCCCCTGGATCGTGGGTGGCAGTGTGCGTACGCAGCGTACGTCAACCCTCGATGCGCGGGAAATTGTTGTGCAAAATCCGGCCAAGCATTCTGTTCCTGAGCCATTCGACTCCGCCCCGGCTGCGGCTGCGGCTGCGTCCGCTCTGCCGTGCCCGCGACCCTGCGCCTCGTGCGCATGTTGCCCAGGCTCACTCACACCACGCGGATATAGTTGTTACTGTCGCTATCCTTGACCCTCCACAGCCTCTCGTTACCTACCTTAAGGTATCCCACAACTCCACAAGGCTCGCCTTGCTCGTCCCACACCAGACCGAAGTGACCACGCTCACCACAGCCTCCCCGATCATCTTCCTCTTCCTTCGCCAGCCCTACGGAGCAAGCCCCCGCAGCTGAAACGCGAACGAGCAAACCCATTGAAACATCCGGCCCCTTCGCGTGTGACAAGTCCAGGGTCACCAGATCTCGACTCGCAAACAATCCTTCACCTCTACGTATTCAACCGCGCCCACGACAACAGCGCGCAAGGCGCATAGCCAGCGCACGCGCACCGGACCCTTGCTTACGCCCGAGCCTCACTCGTCGCTCACGCACCCAGGCCGCTCGTCAGCGGCCACCCTACCGCAGACGTGGCGACAAAGGGCCACCACAAAGCCCGGAGCTCGCTCCTCCTCGGCCACAAGGCGGACACAACGTACCAACCGCTGTCGGGCTCCTTCAGCAACACCACAAGCACCTCGCAATACACGGCGCCGGGGGGCTACTATGAGCGCCAGGGCATCCCCACCACACCCGGCGTAGGCGCGAGCAAGGCCAACGGCTGGATGCATCTGCCCAACAGCACCTGGACGTGGTCCTTCTTCGGCATCAGCGTCGCGCAATGCATCATCAGCCTCGCGCTCGAGAGCTACGTCTTCGCCGAGTTCCAAACCAGCCTCGTGGGCGCGGCAAAGAACGAGCATTCGACCAAGAATCGGCCCTCGGCGGCTTTGACCATACCCACCTACCTCGCCATCTTCATCTTCGGCTTCATATACGAACTAGGCCTCGTCTGGGATGCGCTGCGCCTCAAAAACACCATCCAAGTCATTGGCGTGTGCCTTTACAATCTGGGCATGTTGATCTATGCCGCGGTGGAGATGAACCAGGTGGACCAGGCGGTGGGCCAGCTGGTTACCATGGCGGATATCGCGCCTGGCACGTGGGGTCATCTGCGGCCCTTCTTGATCGCCGCGCCCTGTGTGATTGCGCTGGGCACGGTGCTGCTGGGTTTGGTGGCGTGGAAGCTCTACGACGAGTTCGCGTGGACTATCTACAAGCACATCTCGGCCGACTTGCGCCTAAAGCGGAGATTTCTCACGTACCAGGTAAGCCACCCTCCTGAGCGCCTCCTTCCCATTCGCGCACCTGCCCTTCATGCACCTCCCCGGTCGCGCCTTCCCCTTCGCACTCCCTTTGCCTTTCCGCCCCTCTGCTTCCCAGGCGCGAGTTCTCCCAACTCTGGCTAACGCCACCGCTAGATCTACATCGCCCTCCTCAAATTCGACTTCTTCTTCTTCCTCGGCTTCACCGTCCAGTTCCTCGTCGTCGTCGAAAACACGCCCGACGTCGAGTTCTACATCACCATTGTCGCCATCCCCGTCACCATCGCCCTCCTCTTCCTCGCCGCCTTCTGCGTCCGGCGCGAAAGCAAGATCGGCCATGGCGCCTGCATGCTGGTCTACTTCGCCGCCATGGCCTACTTCATCTTCAAGCTGGTGCGCATGTACGACAGCAAGCGCGCGCTGGCGTACAAAGCCGGGCGGCCGAGCTTGACGACCTTTGCGGTGCTGACGTTGATGTTGCTGGTCGTGACGATCGGGACGGCGTTTGCCTGTCTGGGCAACTTCGGCAAGGGCCTGATGCCGCATATCCAGAAACGGAAGGTGCCGGATGCGGATGACTTGAAGTATAGCGGTTATGGGGGTTCGGAGCTCTTCAATGGGCCGCCACATCAGTTGGGCCCGGTGCCGAATCGGATGACGATTGACTAGGCGTCGCTCGAAGAGTTGTTCCGAGCGGGCTTCTACTTTTGGGGCGCTAATACTCTCCAGAGGCGCAGGCGTTTATACTGGAGTGGGATACGGGATGAGATACCAACTAGCGGGCCCGCTTTCTACGGCCGTGATGAATGAAGTTCTTTCTTCTGCTACGCTTCATGCCTGCGTGGTGATGCTTGTGCTGAACAGTAGGCGGCGGCTCGCAGAGATTTGCGTTGGTGAGCTACGCTCCGTCGGTAGATTGCAATGTGACCGTACGCTCACAGACGCCGCCGCCGCCGCGGAGAACACAAGCCGTCTTCAGCTGGCACTGTAGCATACGGGTTCAATTCCTCCGTCCGACGTGATTCCATGGCGGGTTTGGCTAAGATGGGTTAGGAAAGTCTCTGCTAGGAAGTCTCTGCGAGGTACACTGCAACGCTGCAGCTCGTGCTAATGCACTGTGCAGCCGACCGGTTTCCTCATCCGCTTCGCTGCTCGGCCCTTCCGCGGCTTGGTCTGCGGCGCTCCAGTATCCTCCGACGGAGACGACGATGTCGACGTCATGGCGTCCTTCGAGTACGGAGCCACTACAATGTCTTCGGCGCTCTTCTGGTAAATATCGACTAATCGAGCGCCTAGCTGGCACCTTTGACCGCTCTGCAGCTACTCGACGAGCGTCTGTCGAGTCCCGCGCAGCTCTACTTGGCTCCACGCAAGTTGGCCCGCACGGCGCCGTGCCCTGACCAATCCCGATCGACCTCCACGCAAACTTGGAGCCCTCCGAGAGCCTGAACACTTCCGCAGCACTCTGCTCATGTTCCATCGGCGCCTCTGCCACGTGGCGCAAGTCCCTTCGCGCCGCGACAGGCAGGCCATGCATCATGCAAACGGCCCCCGCGATGCTGTACAGATCGAGCGCCTCCTTCCCGTCCACCAACGAGCAGAGCGCCGTGCCGTAGTACCCGACCTTTCCGCTCATGCCGTTACTCTCTGGCTCACCACGCCTGCCTTTGTCCTGGCGGGCGAGTGAGACACCGCCGTCAATCAGCTCAGCGGTGACGGTGTATGTGATCGTGGCAGCTCGAATGCGGAGTTCCAGGCGACGCAGTGCAGCTGTCGCTGGAGCGCCTGCGCATCGCCCGAGCATTTTCTGCAGGTTTGCGTAGTTCTCGGTTCTGATGAGAGCGAGGGGATGTTGATCGTAAGGTGGGCGGCATGGCCGGTTCAGAACATGTCGAGGAATCGGAGTGTGTGGTGCCAGAGGGCGAGCGTTTCCCTGCGGAGCTGGTGACAGGTCTGTGTGATGCCCGCGGGGCTGGCTCCGAGGCTGAGGACGTCGACGCTTGTGGCCGCAGCCTCGTCAGGCCGGTTGACGTGGAAGAGGAAGTAGTAGACAATGTTACGAAGTTCAGCGGGAAGCTCCAGGAGGCGGCATTGAGGCTGTGCCATCTCGACGGAGATGGTGTGCTCTGCAACGAACCTGATGTTGCCTGATCCGGATCGGCGAGTACTTGGTGTTGACCGTTCAAGCAGTGAGTGCTCACGAAACGCCCATGCAAAAAAGATGCGCATGTCGCAAACGAGCGAAGCGCTAGACTAAAGAGGGCAGGAACCACTTATGCGGATTCAATAACCGACCATTCAATGTGTTCATGTGACGAGCAAGAGTTTGAGCATCAAATGGCAACGTGGCACACGCACATGGGAGTGACAGCAATCATCCGAGATGAGCGGGCAATGGTACAATTCACGAGGATATGAAGCTCCAGTACTTGTTGACCACCGAAGATCAAGTTCTGCAGAACGGCACAGCCGGAGCAGTGGTGCGTTCATCGCAGTAGTGTCGCCGGTCGAGTCGACGTACGACGGACGCTTTGCAAAGGTGGTGATCAGGACACCACTGATGACCGTCCTGCAAACATCATAAAAAGACACCCGCTTGCTGCCACGACGGGAAACGAACACGTCCGGGCAGCCAGAATCACTTTGCAGTGACTGGCCAGACGGCAATTGCGGCGCTCTGTATGTGCGCATCTAACGTCCCTAGAGCCAGGCAGGGGTGAATGTGATGCCTCATGCATCATGCTTCATAAACACCGCCTTCGCGATGTTGTAGACGTCCAGCGACCGCGCATCATCCGCCACATGGAGTCGAAGGTTCTGCTTGGCAACCGCTTGCTCGAAGGCGCGCCGGGTGGTAGTACACTCGCCTCCTTTGATCAGACAGCTAACCAGTTCGACTTTGCCGGTGCCGTGAAGTCTGAGCATCAGAGTTGCCGTGCTGGTTCTTGTCTACATGCAAGCGGACTGCTAGACGGCGGATCTGCGGTCGAGGGATGGCGGCGCACCGAGCGAGCAGACTTCCGGTACGTGCGATGACACTCACGTGGTCGCGGGGAAGCCGGGAGCGGTCTTTGATGTTGAGGTGGAAGTGATGGCTTCCCCAGAAGGCGGTGGCGAGGTGGCGCTGGACTGGAAGTGCCTCTGCACGCAATTGGCGGCAGGCGGCGGTGATACCGGACACCACGACGTAGTCGTTCGCGCGCAAGATGTCAAGGTCCGTGGGTGCTTCGGCACGCTCTTGCTTAGTGTCGTAGAAGATGAAGTCCTGCCCAGATGATAGGGTCAGCATATCATTCTCGCTGAGCATGTCGCAGCCGCTATAGATCGAGCAAACATCCTCTCTGTTCCACTCTACGAAATGCCCCATAGGCAAGATCGCAAGCTCGATCCCATAGCTGCGACCAGAAAGGACATGTTTTGTATCCAAACGTACGTATACGCGATTACGCAATTCTGATGGCAGCCCAATCAGCCTGCAGGGTTGGTTCGACATCCTGTTGGACCTTTGGCGGTAGTGTGTGGTAGCAGAGAGAGTATGAGTTGCATGTCCGGAGACTTGTAAAGTGTCGCTGGCAAAGACATGGTTCTCACGCTAACTAGAAGGAGCAGGCACCGACCTGCCGAAACAGGGCTCCTCGTCGCATTCCAGCATCTCACAACGCAGCCTAACATACCCAGACGGACCGAGGTTTGTAGTGCTCACATACCTTGGGCTCATCGAAGCAGTCCCGATCCATGCTTCTTACTAAGACTTAGGTTTACAAGCGAATGAGTTCCTTTCCCCATACGAACCATGATGCTTTCCACCCCCAAACGCCGTCGCTAACACACACGTCTATCGTGCTCAATGCTCGATCGTATCGTAGAGCGCTGATGCAGCGGAGCCGTTCAGCCGTCAATCTTGATTCTCTTGTTCCCTCCCATAACGCTTGCAGCGGCTGAACCACCAGTTCCACTCATTGGCTGGTCGTCATCATCACCCCCAATCTCAATGACCTCCCACTGCACGCTGCTTGCGCCATCGGCAGACGTGTGTCCGCCCTGCTGCCGCTTGATCCGACCCAGCCGGCTGTTCTCCACCATCTCCTCGAAGTACGGAATCCCGCGGTTGTGCATCCGATGCGCAACTACTGGACGCTGCCGCGGAGCCGCGCCTGTGGTGTCTGTGGATGCTGGTCCGTCCACGCCGCCTACGCTCTCCTCGTTGTTCGGGATATGGTCCGCTTCGTTGATCGTGGCACCTGCGTCTTTGACGAGCCCGCTTTCGCTTTCGCTCTCTTCGTCCAGGTCACTGTACAGCTGCAGCGTCTCTAGCCGGTTGAGGCTCTCGCTCAGCAAGCTCCCGAGCGTGACATCAATCGTATCGCCGCCCCTCTCCGCGCCCTGTAGCCCTTCGTTCCATGCTGTCAGATGGCTTCCGCAGTAACCGCAAAAGCTCCTTCTTGTAGCCGGTAGCGCCGTGTTCGTCGGCGGGGTGTTGAAGGTTCTCTTGATCGAGCTGTGTGTTTCATCGGGGAACTGTGCGAAGGTGGTACTGTGATACCAGTCGAGCGGGACCCTCAGCCAGGCGGTCACCGGTGTGGCTTGGGATCTACCTGTGCATCGGAAAGCTGTCAGTAGCGGCGTTCCAGGCCCCGATGAACATTGGGTCAAGAGAGCTCAGGCACACTTACGGTTCGCAGTGCTGTTGTCAAAGAACACCTGGGCGCGCGTTGCTGAGGCGCCGGGGATGACGACTGTGTACTGGTTGCGCTCGCATGCACACGAGCCGAACAGGTGGTTGAGGTCTGCCATGTTTGCCTGTGCGTGTGGGCTAAGGTCGGACACGGTTGAACGTTCGTGAGACAGGTGTGCTATCGAAAGCTATGTAGCCCGCACTCCACCGACCGGATCTCGGACTTTCCAGATGCATCGATTTTGACTGTCACATCGGATGTCATGTGACCGATCGCCGACGACAAGGGCTGAGATGTGAGATGCCAGTGATACCTTTCTGCAAGTATGGAGTTGATTTCAGATGATGGCAGCTTTTGATCGCGGGTCGTCTTACGACAAGAGACACTTTTACTTGCTTGAAGCTTACCGCTATCAATAATGGTCAAATCACTAGCGCTATGCTCCAGTAGACGCCCAACTCTTAATCGTAAAACCCCAGTATCTTGTTCGCCCTATCCATCACCTCCTGCTGCCCAGTGGTCAAGCCCGGCTCCTCGCTGTCCCAAGGCTTGAGCCCAAAGGCCTGCATACCATCCCCAGCATTCACCTTCTCCACATCCTCCACGCCTGGCCTCCCAATATGCTGACTCTCACCCACACCACCACCGAAGTCCGGGCACGGCCAACCGTTCAGGAAAGCCTCTCGCTGACGGGCGAGAAATTTGGCGTTGCTCACTGTGAGCGGGCAGGCTGGAATGTATAGTACGGACGAGTCTGACTTGCCAGTGTGGACGCCATCGACGGCGTGAATGGTGTCGCAGTGCCAGCTAACGTAATCGCCCGGGTTGACTTTGGGCATGTGCACCATCGAAGACTTGCCGGGGTTCTCAACGGTGGGCATTCGAAGGTTGAGGTGAGGGTGTAGAGAGCTGCGCAGCTCCTGACCGCGACCAGGCGTCGCGCCTTGGAGCCAGGAGGAAGGCGTATGCTCGAGTTGCCAATTGTTCGGCGAGAGGAACGCTTCATCGTATGTCTCCGAAGCCGGGTCTGTCGCAGCCTTCTTTGGCGAGAAGAACGGCCGGAGCAAGAAATAAGCCGTCGCCCTGCTCAATAGCGGGTTGACGAGCAGCGTGCCCTCATATGGCCCTGTCTCAGACATGGAGAGCCACCCTTGGAACATTCTGAACATGCTGCAAGACCCAATGCCTTGATACATATCGGAGATGACAGGCAATCTGCAGGAAGACTCCCAGGGATCATACTCCTCCCATTTGCCTTGCCACACTTTGTCGTAGACGTGCCCGAGGCCGTAGCCTTCTTCCTCCCAGCGCTCGCACGAGCCTCCGTCGACGTGAGGACCCAGAGCAAAGCGGGCATCGCCCGGCAATCTCATGCGTAAGCGATCTGCATAGATGGTTGGGTGGCTGGAGGAGATGAGAGCATTCGGGTCCTTGCAATGCCAGTGCTCCATGAGAAACCTCTGAGCTCTGATCAAGTTCGGATGTGATCGAGCCTTGATCTGCGCAGGCGACCAGTACAGCTCATACACTTGCGGTGTCTCCTTCGGAAAGGCCTTCGTCTGAGGATTCGCCTTGATGTACTCTCGCAGTTCGCGCTTCAGATCAAGCGCTTCATGCTCGGGGAGTACGTTGCGGATCACTGCGACTCCTCGCTTCCTGTGCTCGGCGCGGAACTCCGGGCTGGCATCGTCAATGTCCTTGAAGTCGATGGTGGGTATGGCTTTCGGACCGAGTTCGGCGATGAGTGGTATCTCTTCACGGAGAGAGGCTAGCAGACGGTGCCAGGAGTCGTACAGTGCTTCCTCATTGCCTGCTAGTAGTCGAGATTTCAGATCCGCGTATCTTGGCTCGAGAGGGCCGAACTCGACGCCCGACATTGAGGCGAAGGCATCAGATATGTCGCCTTCTTTCTTCTGGCTTGGAGCTGCCGTCGCTGCTGTCCGAAGGTGCTGGCCACGACGTTGCAACCTCCACGCTACGGTGCCAACGCGTGCGCCGGTAAGGACCTTTGATGTCATGACCGCTCGGTATCGGGGACGGAGAGGCTAGATGCTTGCGAACGAACACGGAACGGGAAGCAGCGCGATCTTGTCAACAGCAAAGGAATTGAATGCGAACATGGACGCAAGTCTCTATACGTGTTCTGGTCCCACCGTCTTCGGCCTCAGTCTCACATACTGTGGCGGCACTCCAATGCCTCTTCTCTCCTCTCCAGAGAGAACCTCAAGCAGCTGTATGCGGCACCGTTCGGTGAGTTAGCAGACGATTGTGGCGAGAAGTCGGAGGAAGTTGAAAGCGACGTCTGCCGACGCTCCTTCGAGCGGCTGTCTCTTTTGGGACACGGGGACCTGGGGGCCGTGTTCCCGTCGTACTGCCTAAATTGCTTCCTGAACAACCCCTCATAAACGCTCCACCCTTCGACCATCAACCTATGACAACGGCGACATGAACGACGTCTTGTTGCAGTACGTTTCTCATAGGACTATATCACAGACAGATAGGTCACCTCATCACATCTGCTCTCACTCTTCCTCCTCGTGGTCTCTTTGCTCACATCCATCATCATGTCAAACATTCAGCTGCCCAATGACTTTCTTTGGGGCTATGCCACAGCGAGGTGAGTATCTGTGTGGCGCCCTGCAAGAGATCAGGGCTAAGCAAAGCAGCTATCAAATAGAAGGTGCGCCGCACGAAGATGGTCGAGCAGACTCCATCTGGGATACCTTCTGCCGGATACCGGGCAAAATCGCAGACGGGACGAACGGTGATGTGGCTTGCGATTCGTACCACCGGTATAAGGAGGATGTTGCTCTGCTGAAGCAGCTTGGTGCCAAAGCCTACCGATTTAGCATCTCTTGGAGCCGAGTAATCCCTCTGGGTGGCCGCAACGATCCAGTCAACGATGCCGGATTGCAGTACTACATCAATCTGGTTGACGAGCTGCATGCCAATGGTATCGTCCCCATGGTGACGCTGTTCCACTGGGACCTGCCGCAGGCCCTGTATGATCGCTATGGGGGTTTCATGAATCAGGGCGAATATGTGCAGGACTATGTGAACTTCGCCAAAGTCATGTTCAAGGCGATGGGTTCCAAAGTCAAGCATTGGATCACTTATAACGAACCATGGTGCAGCTCAATCCTCGGGTACAGCATCGGTCAGTTTGCGCCCGGCCATACTAGCGATCGAAAGAAGAGCCCTATTGGTGATAGCTCAACGGAACCTTGGCTAGTCGGGCACGCACTCCTGGTGTCCCATGGCGCAGCAGTGAAACTGTACCGCGAGGAGTTCAAGCAGGAGGATGGTGGTACCATCGGTATCACCCTGAACGGCGACTGGGTAGAGCCATGGGACTCTAACGAACCGAAGGACGTGGAGGCCTGCGAGAGGAAACTGGAATTCTCCATATCTTGGTTCGCCGATCCGATTTACAAGGGCGAATACCCGGCCAGCATGCGCAAACAGCTCGGCGACCGCCTGCCTACCTTCACTGAAGCTGAACGTGCGCTTGTTCAGGGCTCCAATGACTTTTACGGCATGAACCACTACTGCGCCAACTACATCAAGCACAAGTCAACGGACGCTGAGCCGCAAGACTACGTTGGCAATTTGGAGATGCTGCTGGAGGACAAAGGCGGACAGTCGATTGGGCCAGAGACGCAAAGTCCATGGCTTCGCCCATATCCGAAAGGGTTCCGCAAACTGATCAAGTGGATTTCCGATCGTTACGGCAGGCCCATCATCTATGTGACAGAGAACGGGACCAGCTTGAAGGGCGAGAATGACATGCCAATGGAGCAGATACTGGGAGATGACTTTCGTGCCGAGTACTTCCGCGGCTACATCAACGCCCTGGCGGAGGCTGTGACTCTGGATAACGTCGATTGCAGAGGGTATATGGCATGGAGTCTCATGGAGTAAGTCTAGCCGCATGTGATGCGATGTTGTAGTGCTAACTGTTGTACAGCAACTTCGAGTGGGCAGAGGGCTACGAGACCCGGTTCGGCGTCACTTACGTGGACTATGAGGGCGGTCAGAAGAGATACCCGAAGAAAAGCGCAAAGGTTGTTGCTGAGGTCTTCACCTCGCTTTGTCAGTCATAGGATAGATGATTGCGCATCCTGCACGGCATATCGTTGGCTAGACGGCCATTCAACAGTGCGAGAAACCCGCCATCAACAGTGCACAGGACTGTTACACTTGAACTCATACATCCCCATGCAGGGAATGTGCTGTGCGGCTCGTGAGTAGGGAGCCCGGACTTCTCGTTATCACAGCAGTTCTCCCCCACCCGAACTGCATCGCCGCATATGAGTTCGACGAACATCACATGTTCTACCGTAGCAGGGTCCACCACCGCTTTCCAGACCGTCCTCCTGTGCAGTACGCTTATCCTTTGGGATAACCCATCACTGGTCATGCAGCCTTACATGCTACGGTAGCGCCTCTCCGTGATCGCTGATATTTGATGACTCCAGGCCGCGCAATCACGAATGAGCGCCCGCGGAGCTATACAGTCATGCGCGGCAGAATAGGGTAGCACAGACTATCTGCCGCATCGAGTACAGAATAGCATGCTGTGTCAGTTCTGAGACTCAAGGCCGGGCGCCTGATAAGCCTGTTGTGGACACGTCCAGGCCTGGGCGGTCGCCTGCCGGAGGTTGATCACCGTTGATGTCCAAACCTCAGGGGCCGGCAAACGATCGGCCGGCAAACCTCAGGGCCGGCAAACCTCGGAGAATCCAGCCAAGATTGACGATCAATCTCACATGCAGTCGCATTGGTGCGTCACTGTCCGACTGTGGAAGTTGAACGTGCCTCCGTATTGCAAGATCGTAAGCGCTTACTGTCATGTGTGCGTTGTTGTTGCAGCTCTAGTAGTGCACCAGAACATACAGGCCCTTATACTTTTAGGGCCTGTTTGTTTACAGACTGGAGCAACCTGAAGCCCGGTTCAACGGGTGTAAACATACAGCGATTCCGTCTTCCATAATGCCTCGGGAATCTTTTGCTTGTGCAACTTCCGCACGAATTTGAGGTGTAAATGGACCACGATTTTACTTCAGACCTTGCCTAACTTTCAAGGCTCCTAGAGCTCGCTATTCAACGCCGGATAAGGTATAGCGAGCTGAAATTAGTACGCACAATTAGCCAAAGCGAACTGAAGCCTTTAACCTCTAGCAGGAGTCCAGCTCGCTATTAGCTCGCTACTTTCTTTGAATATAGACTAGCCCAAGCCCCCCTAACCCTAAACTATCGGAAAGCCTTAGGTTATAAACAAACACGACTAAAACACGTTACACTTGCAGTCCTAGACTCCTTAGGACTCTAGGAGGCTAAATCTGCTCGGCGCTAGGTTAGCTAGAACCTAGAGGCTAGCGCTCTAGTTAGATATACTCTCCTCTCTAGATAGTAGAAATTCAAAGTAGGTTTATCGGAGGTTTAGTCCTTGGAGCCCAGGCCTTATCTAGCTTATTATAGTTGTACTAATCGACAATTGTCCTATAACCCTTTTATGTATTAGTCTATTAGTAGAGTTTATAAGTACCTCCAATATTAGAGACATTACTATACGATTTAAGGAGGCTTTCTTCGGTCGTTCTAGTATTCGGCTATCTTAAGCGTAGAATATTATTATTACTACGCTCTAACCTACCTAGTACCTTCTATATTAACCTTATATATATAGGAAGCAGAAAATTAAGATCGGAACGCTTTCGAACTTCGAAGACTAAGCTAATAGTATATAAGTAGCTAAGCTTTACGCTATACGTAGCAGTCGATCTATGCTTTAGTAGAGTTATGCTCGTATTACTATATACACTATACGCCCTATAGTTCGAATAGTCTATAGTCTACGTATACTGTCTTACTATAATAGGTAGTTAGCGTAAGGGGTTTACAAGGGTAGTAGTAGTCTATATATAGACCGTATAGTAGCAAGTGAGTTATTAATAGGTAGCTAATTAGATAGTAGAGTTGCCTACGTCGGCTACTAAGGCTAGTTATTAGTAAAGGTTAAATTGCCTTTAAATTTTTATCTATAGTAACTATAGTAGTATATAGGTACTAAACGTAGTAAATAACAATTACTATAGTACGCTACTACTTACTAGCTACTACTTACTAGCTAGTATAACCGCCTTAAGCAGCAATTACTATTATAATCTATTAAGGTATTGTCTTAATAAACGCTATAATCTTCTCTATAGTAATCCGGTTCTCCTTCTCTTAAAGAGTAGTAGTAAGGTTAGCGTTTAATAGATATAGCTAGAGGCTCTTAATATAGTGCTTAATAACGTTCTAGATATTCTCGAGAGGGTTAAGGTCTAGTAATACTAAAGGCTATAGCAAGAGAGGTATACTACGCTACTATAGCTACTCTATAGTAGTACGTACCTTATAAGGTAGTGCGTTATCCTATATAAAGATAGTAGTCGGCTAATAGAAGGCCGTACGGTATAGTATATTAAAGGCAGTATTATCCTAGAGGATCTTATAGTTAATATAGTTTATCTTATACTTAATTACTAGTACGACGTACTAGTAATAGCTCGCTAAGGTAATAGTACTCTAACGAGTATAATCCTAAATAACAAGAGGACCTCTACCTCTACGGCTACTAATAGAGCCCTAAACTATCTAAGTATAGAGTCGCTACTAACGTAGACGAAGGTAGTTATAGAGGAAGCGCTCGTATAGCTACCGAGTAACGAACTAGCGCTAGTAACTACTGTTATTGTAGGAGGATTTATCTAACTACTAAACGTTTATCTAATCCTCTACTATCTAATAAATATAAGTAAGAGCAAACTCTAAGCGCTATAGTATTACACCTAGAACGTAGGTAAGGCGTTCCCGCTATTATAATTAGGAAGCGGGACTAGTTCTGCTCGCTAAGTATAAAGTAATTAGTCTAATTAGTTAGATTAGGGTACTAAGTATACTAAGTATACTAAGTATTAGGCAAGATACTACGAGTCTCTTATATATATAGAAGTAGGAGTTAGACTATTATTCCTACTTATACTTAACCTAAGTCTTATTATTAATCGGTTCTAATACTAATCTACCTAGTCTTAGTATCTACCTCTTAGTTAACTTCTAGCTCCTTAGTAACTACCTATAACATTTTAAGCATTATCCTTTAGAAGTATCGAGGGATACTAAGACGACTAATATACGCCTATATTAGAGACTTCTTTATTAGGAAGTAATATATTATTAGAAGCAAGCTAACCGACTCCTTAGGACTGCGCTAACTCTCTACTACAAGTTACTTAGTAGTTAGAGACCCTCGACATTAACGAGATAGCACTATTAGTTACTAGATTAGCTAATAGCGCCGTTTCGTATAGCGGACCTAAGGTCGGAGCTCTAGCAGAGTTTATAGAAGGACGTAGTTAGGTTAAAGCCTTTACCTTATAATATATATTAGTATTTGTAATGGATTAGGAGAAGTGGACATCGAACTATAAGATAATAATATACATTATATCGTATATAAAAGGACTAGCATTCGAATAGATCTAACCCTATCTTAAGGATTACTTAGAGAACTTAGTATCGGCCGAGTACTAGAAGCTCTCGACTAGAACTATACTGGCTAGACCTAACGCTCTATTTAAAGAGATTAAAGCGACGTTTAGGTATAGTAACGAATAGTAGGAAGCAGAGAGAGCTATCTAGTATATCTAATAGAAAGGACCTACTACTAAGTATAAAGCGGACTTCTAGATCCTAGTTACGAAGCTAGACTAGAACGACGAGGTAGTCGCTATATAGTTCTATTAAGGACTAAAAGATTACGTTAAGAACGAGATTGCTAAAGGCGAACGACCTATAATACCTAGGGAGATATATAACCTAGCTATTAAGATTAATACTAGGGTCTATAAACGATAGATAGAGAGGCAAGGAGGATTCGCTCTAATAGAAGCGAACTATAGTAGCTAGAGGGAACCCCTAGAGTAGAAAGATAACTATTATAGACTATAGAAGATACGTCTAGATACTACTTAAGAGAGACTAGGCTATAAGGGATTCCGAAACGGAAAACTAGGATTTAAGAAAGAGTAATAGAAGAAGCCTTTCGATAAAACTAATCTCGAGTATTATAACTATAGGCAGAAGGGACACTTCGTAAGAGAATATAAGGTATATAAGTAGAGTTATAAACTGCAAAGGCCTATATAACCCTGGACTATAGCTATAACTACCTAGGATAACTACGTAGTGTTAACCTAGATAGCTTATTATAAAGATAGCTACTAAATCTACTAAGGCAATAAGGAAGGATCCGGCTAGTAGCTAAAGCTACTAAGAATATAGAAGATCTACGCCCTATAAGGATAAATCGTCGCCTAACCTCTAATCGAGGAAACTAGTAATAACGATAAAGGAACTACCGATAGTTCCTCCTCTAACGAGGAAACTAGAAGCACGTTAGTAACCGAGAACTACAAACTCCTAGAGTTCGCTATAGAAGGCTATAGCGAAGCACTATAGATATTCAAGGAGATAGTATAATGCTATAAGGAAGTCTTTCCTTATATCGAGACTTATTATTAGATATAGCCTTATTAGTTCGACCTAATACTATAACGAATAAGGTCTATATCCTAGGGATATCGCTTAGCTAAGGTTAGCTATAACTTTGCCGCGATTATCTAAGAATAACTACCGATAGGTAGTACGTTTGCCTATAGAGAATATATAATACTAATAGGAATTAGAGTTACCTATAAGATACGACAAATAGTAACAAAACTGAAGTACTATTATAGAACGGAATAGGCGCTCTAAACTCTACGGTCGTACCTAGAATAGACGCTCTACTACGATAGGTAGGCTAAGGCAGAACGACTTAGATATAACAACCTTACTATATAGAGGATCGAGACGTTCTAGTACTAGCGTAGAGATATACGACTTATAACTAGAGATAAATAGAAGGAACTCGACGCTATAGTTAGAGTTACCGTTCTACTAGTCTACTAAATACGCCTATAAGCGTAACGACGACCTTAGTATAGAAATATAACTTCTATAACTAACTACTTAGGAAATAAGTAGGTCCTTCGGAAGTATAACCCTAAACGGACTAATAAGGGCTATACGTAATAGCTACTATACGAATCTGTTACGCTAATAACCTATAGGTCTAGGTAATAATCGGCCGTTAGAAGGCTAAGGCACTTATAGATTTAGAATACACTGGAATCTTTATAATACTATAGTTTATATAGGCTAAGTAAGTAGACCTAAGGCGAAAGTACGACCCCTTCCTACTATAAGCGATAGATAGGAAACTAGTTACGTATAACTAAGGAATAGTTATAGAAGAGACTAAGGAATTACCCCTATAGATAGAACGCTATTAAGGGATAATCTAGTTTAATATTACCGAATTACCTAGATTGGATATAGTCTTAGGACTTTCCTAGCTAAAGGAAGCAAATCTATATATTAACTAGAAGAAGGAGACTATCTAGTTTAAAGGATCTCCGAAGCCGATACTACTATCTATAGTATATAACGTACTAGATATAGTCGATATCTACGTAATAATATACGTAGAAATAGAACAAGCGATTTAGAACGACTCTAATAATATTTAAGTCCTATAGAGTAAGGCAATAGACTAGCCTATAGCTATAGTAGATATTCCTAAGGAATATATAGAGTTTAAGGAACTATTCCGAGAGGAAACTAACGACAAAGCCTTACTAGCTTATTAACTATAGGACTATAAGATTAAGCTTCTACTAGATATAGCTCTAGTAAAGCAACCTATTAGGCTACTCTTAGCCGAGAAACTCGAAGTACTTCGGAAGTACGTCGATAGCCTATAGAAGAAAGGACTTATTCGATAATTAGAGTTACTAGCGGAATACCTAGTAGTCTTTATACCTAAACCCGGTAGGGAATAGAGAGTGTATATTAACTATAGAGGACTTAATAACATTACTATTAAGAATAGTTACCTACTACCTCTTATCTTAGAAATATAGGATCGCCTATAAGGAGCCTAATAGTTCTCGAAGTTCGATATACCTATAGTATATAATCGAATTCGAATAAAGGAAGGAGAAGAATAGAAGATAGTATTTAAAACTCGTTTTAGATATTACAAGTACCTAGTTATACCTTTTAGTCTTACTAACGCTCCTATAACTTTCTAGGCGTTTATTAATAACGTTCTAAGAGAGTACCTCGATATCTTTGTAGTAGTATACCTAGACGATATCCTAATATACTCTAAGATGCTTAAAGATTATATTTAGTATGTAAAGAAGATACTAATAGTAGTATAGAAAGCTTACCTCTAGTTAGTACCGAAGAAGAGCGAGTTCTATAAATAAGAAGTTTAGTTCCTAGAATACATTATATCTAGGGAAGGACTAAAGATAGATAAGAACAAGATTAGTATTATCTAGAAATAGCTAGTACTAATAATAGTAAAAGAAGTATTATCCTTCTTAGAGTTTGCTAACTTCTATTAAAGGTTTATTAAGGAGTACTCCAAGATTATAGTATCCTTAATAGATATTACTAAGAAAGACTAAGCTTTTAACTAGATAAACGATATATAGAAAGGTTTCGAGGAACTTAAGAAACGTTTTATAACGTAACCTATTCTAATTATATTCGACCTAGAACTTCCTATTACGGTCGAGACTAATACCTTAGATAGAGCTCTAGGAGCCTGCCTTAGCTAGCCCGGACTAATAGGAAAGCTATAACCTATAGCGTATTATTTGTAGAAACTAGTACTAGCTAAACTCCGGTATAATATCTATAACAAGGAACTACTAGCTATCGTCGATACTTTTCGATAATAGAAAGTGTACTTAGAAGGACCTAAGTATACTATAATAGTGTTTACCAATTATAAGAACCTAACCTACTTTACAATAACGAAGGAGCTTAATAGCTAACAAGTTAGGTAGTATAAAGGACTAGTATCTTTTAACTTCCAAATCTACTATTAAAAAGGATTAGAAAACGATTAAGCTAATACGCTTAGCCGATAGATAGACTATATAAAGGAAGTTAAGAAAGAATAGTATACGATCCTATAATAAGAAGCCGAGGGCGTTCTTATAGTTAATTGTATAGCTATAATCTTTAGTATATCGATAGATTACCTAGAAAACGTAATTAAAGCTACCTTACCTATAGATACTACTACGAAGGCAGTATAGTAGGATCTAGAGAGTAATCTAAAGTTCGAACAAGATAGAGGACTCGTTCGCTTCTAGGAATTTGTCTATATCCCTTAAGGCGTAAGAAGGGTAGTACTTTAAGAATACTACGACCTAAAACTCTATAGCTATCTAGGCGTAACCTAGATAATAGAATAACTAAGAAAAACCTACTTCTTCCTAGGGATAAAGCAAGCAGTCGAAGACTACGTTAGATAATATAACGTTTATAGAAGATCTAAGAACGATAAGTACAAACTATATAGACTTCTCTAACCCCTTAGTATTCCTAGCTAGCTATAGCAGTTAATTATAGTAGACTTTATTATAAAGCTATTAGCTTCTAAGAAACCTATAATAGAATTATAGTTATAGTAGATCGATTTAGCAAAATAGGACACTTCGTACCCTACTAAGAGAATTTCTCGGCTACCAATCTAGTATATATAATAACGAAGATAGTCTTCGTATACTATAGCTTACCCGAAACACTTATCTCTAATAGAGATAAGTGCTTTAAGTCTAACTTTTAGATAGCGCTAATAGAATAGCTTAGAGTAAGGTATAAGATAAGTACTACCTTCTACTCTTAGATAGATAGATAAACAGAACGACTTAACTAAATACTAGAATAGTACCTACGTTATTACGTTAATATAAGTTAGAATAACTAGGTCGAACTGTTACTAGTCGTATAGTTAGTATATAATACTACGCTAATAGTAACAACAAAGCTATTACTACTAGAAATTAGTTAAGGGATACTACTAATAGACCTCGTAAGCCTCGAGTCTAGGCCGAATCTAACTGCTAATACTATAGCTAAAGCCTAGCAGAACCTTTACTAGGACCTCTAGAGAGATCTTACGTTCTACTAGGAACGAATAAGAAGGTACGCTAACC